>JAMPIV010000026.1:0-112500 GCA_024509875.1 Oreohelix idahoensis | reverse complement strand
AAAAAAAAAAAAAAAAAAAAAAAAAAAAAAAAAAAAAAAAAAAAAAAAAAAAAAAAAAAAAAAAAAAAAAAAAAAAAAAAAAAAAAAAAAAAAAAAAAAAAAAAAAAAAAAAAAAAAAAAAAAAAAAAAAAAAAAAAAAAAAAAAAAAAAAAAAAAAAAAAAAAAAAAAAAAAAAAAAAAAAAAAAAAAAAAAAAAAAAAAAAAAAAAAAAAAAAAAAAAAAAAAAAAAAAAAAAAAAAAAAAAAAAAAAAAAAAAAAAAAAAAAAAAAAAAAAAAAAAAAAAAAAAAAAAAAAAAAAAAAAAAAAAAAAAAAAAAAAAAAAAAAAAAAAAAAAAAAAAAAAAAAAAAAAAAAAAAAAAAAAAAAAAAAAAAAAAAAAAAAAAAAAAAAAAAAAAAAAAAAAAAAAAAAAAAAAAAAAAAAAAAAAAAAAAAAAAAAAAAAAAAAAAAAAAAAAAAAAAAAAAAAAAAAAAAAAAAAAAAAAAAAAAAAAAAAAAAAAAAAAAAAAAAAAAAAAATAAAAAAAAAAAAAAAAAAAAAAAAAAAAAAAAAAAAAAAAAAAAAAAAAAAAAAAAAAAAAAAAAAAAAAAAAAAAAAAATAAAAAAAAAAAAAAAAAAAAAAAAAAAAAAAAAAAAAAAAAAAAAAAAAAAAAAAAAAAAAAAAAAAAAAAAAAAAAAAAAAAAAAAAAAAAAAAAAAAAAAAAAAAAAAAAAAAAAAAAAAAAAAAAAAAAAAAAAAAAAAAAAAAAAAAAAAAAAAAAAAAAAAAAAAAAAAAAAAAAAAAAAAAAAAAAAAAAAAAAAAAAAAAAAAAAAAAAAAAAAAAAAAAAAAAAAAAAAAAAAAAAAAAAAAAAAAAAAAAAAAAAAAAAAAAAAAAAAAAAAAAAAAAAAAAAAAAAAAAAAAAAAAAAAAAAAAAAAAAAAAAAAAAAAAAAAAAAAAAAAAAAAAAAAAAAAAAAAAAAAAAAAAAAAAAAAAAAAAAAAAAAAAAAAAAAAAAAAAAAAAAAAAAAAAAAAAAAAAAAAAAAAAAAAAAAAAAAAAAAAAAAAAAAAAAAAAAAAAAAAAAAAAAAAAAAAAAAAAAAAAAAAAAAAAAAAAAAAAAAAAAAAAAAAAAAAAAAAAAAAAAAAAAAAAAAAAAAAAAAAAAAAAAAAAAAAAAAAAAAAAAAAAAAAAAAAAAAAAAAAAAAAAAAAAAAAAAAAAAAAAAAAAAAAAAAAAAAAAAAAAAAAAAAAAAAAAAAAAAAAAAAAAAAAAAAAAAAAAAAAAAAAAAAAAAAAAAAAAAAAAAAAAAAAAAAAAAAAAAAAAAAAAAAAAAAAAAAAAAAAAAAAAAAAAAAAAAAAAAAAAAAAAAAAAAAAAAAAAAAAAAAAAAAAAAAAAAAAAAAAAAAAAAAAAAAAAAAAAAAAAAAAAAAAAAAAAAAAAAAAAAAAAAAAAAAAAAAAAAAAAAAAAAAAAAAAAAAAAAAAAAAAAAAAAAAAAAAAAAAAAAAAAAAAAAAAAAAAAAAAAAAAAAAAAAAAAAAAAAAAAAAAAAAAAAAAAAAAAAAAAAAAAAAAAAAAAAAAAAAAAAAAAAAAAAAAAAAAAAAAAAAAAAAAAAAAAAAAAAAAAAAAAAAAAAAAAAAAAAAAAAAAAAAAAAAAAAAAAAAAAAAAAAAAAAAAAAAAAAAAAAAAAAAAAAAAAAAAAAAAAAAAAAAAAAAAAAAAAAAAAAAAAAAAAAAAAAAAAAAAAAAAAAAAAAAAAAAAAAAAAAAAAAAAAAAAAAAAAAAAAAAAAAAAAAAAAAAAAAAAAAAAAAAAAAAAAAAAAAAAAAAAAAAAAAAAAAAAAAAAAAAAAAAAAAAAAAAAAAAAAAAAAAAAAAAAAAAAAAAAAAAAAAAAAAAAAAAAAAAAAAAAAAAAAAAAAAAAAAAAAAAAAAAAAAAAAAAAAAAAAAAAAAAAAAAAAAAAAAAAAAAAAAAAAAAAAAAAAAAAAAAAAAAAAAAAAAAAAAAAAAAAAAAAAAAAAAAAAAAAAAAAAAAAAAAAAAAAAAAAAAAAAAAAAAAAAAAAAAAAAAAAAAAAAAAAAAAAAAAAAAAAAAAAAAAAAAAAAAAAAAAAAAAAAAAAAAAAAAAAAAAAAAAAAAAAAAAAAAAAAAAAAAAAAAAAAAAAAAAAAAAAAAAAAAAAAAAAAAAAAAAAAAAAAAAAAAAAAAAAAAAAAAAAAAAAAAAAAAAAAAAAAAAAAAAAAAAAAAAAAAAAAAAAAAAAAAAAAAAAAAAAAAAAAAAAAAAAAAAAAAAAAAAAAAAAAAAAAAAAAAAAAAAAAAAAAAAAAAAAAAAAAAAAAAAAAAAAAAAAAAAAAAAAAAAAAAAAAAAAAAAAAAAAAAAAAAAAAAAAAAAAAAAAAAAAAAAAAAAAAAAAAAAAAAAAAAAAAAAAAAAAAAAAAAAAAAAAAAAAAAAAAAAAAAAAAAAAAAAAAAAAAAAAAAAAAAAAAAAAAAAAAAAAAAAAAAAAAAAAAAAAAAAAAAAAAAAAAAAAAAAAAAAAAAAAAAAAAAAAAAAAAAAAAAAAAAAAAAAAAAAAAAAAAAAAAAAAAAAAAAAAAAAAAAAAAAAAAAAAAAAAAAAAAAAAAAAAAAAAAAAAAAAAAAAAAAAAAAAAAAAAAAAAAAAAAAAAAAAAAAAAAAAAAAAAAAAAAAAAAAAAAAAAAAAAAAAAAAAAAAAAAAAAAAAAAAAAAAAAAAAAAAAAAAAAAAAAAAAAAAAAAAAAAAAAAAAAAAAAAAAAAAAAAAAAAAAAAAAAAAAAAAAAAAAAAAAAAAAAAAAAAAAAAAAAAAAAAAAAAAAAAAAAAAAAAAAAAAAAAAAAAAAAAAAAAAAAAAAAAAAAAAAAAAAAAAAAAAAAAAAAAAAAAAAAAAAAAAAAAAAAAAAAAAAAAAAAAAAAAAAAAAAAAAAAAAAAAAAAAAAAAAAAAAAAAAAAAAAAAAAAAAAAAAAAAAAAAAAAAAAAAAAAAAAAAAAAAAAAAAAAAAAAAAAAAAAAAAAAAAAAAAAAAAAAAAAAAAAAAAAAAAAAAAAAAAAAAAAAAAAAAAAAAAAAAAAAAAAAAAAAAAAAAAAAAAAAAAAAAAAAAAAAAAAAAAAAAAAAAAAAAAAAAAAAAAAAAAAAAAAAAAAAAAAAAAAAAAAAAAAAAAAAAAAAAAAAAAAAAAAAAAAAAAAAAAAAAAAAAAAAAAAAAAAAAAAAAAAAAAAAAAAAAAAAAAAAAAAAAAAAAAAAAAAAAAAAAAAAAAAAAAAAAAAAAAAAAAAAAAAAAAAAAAAAAAAAAAAAAAAAAAAAAAAAAAAAAAAAAAAAAAAAAAAAAAAAAAAAAAAAAAAAAAAAAAAAAAAAAAAAAAAAAAAAAAAAAAAAAAAAAAAAAAAAAAAAAAAAAAAAAAAAAAAAAAAAAAAAAAAAAAAAAAAAAAAAAAAAAAAAAAAAAAAAAAAAAAAAAAAAAAAAAAAAAAAAAAAAAAAAAAAAAAAAAAAAAAAAAAAAAAAAAAAAAAAAAAAAAAAAAAAAAAAAAAAAAAAAAAAAAAAAAAAAAAAAAAAAAAAAAAAAAAAAAAAAAAAAAAAAAAAAAAAAAAAAAAAAAAAAAAAAAAAAAAAAAAAAAAAAAAAAAAAAAAAAAAAAAAAAAAAAAAAAAAAAAAAAAAAAAAAAAAAAAAAAAAAAAAAAAAAAAAAAAAAAAAAAAAAAAAAAAAAAAAAAAAAAAAAAAAAAAAAAAAAAAAAAAAAAAAAAAAAAAAAAAAAAAAAAAAAAAAAAAAAAAAAAAAAAAAAAAAAAAAAAAAAAAAAAAAAAAAAAAAAAAAAAAAAAAAAAAAAAAAAAAAAAAAAAAAAAAAAAAAAAAAAAAAAAAAAAAAAAAAAAAAAAAAAAAAAAAAAAAAAAAAAAAAAAAAAAAAAAAAAAAAAAAAAAAAAAAAAAAAAAAAAAAAAAAAAAAAAAAAAAAAAAAAAAAAAAAAAAAAAAAAAAAAAAAAAAAAAAAAAAAAAAAAAAAAAAAAAAAAAAAAAAAAAAAAAAAAAAAAAAAAAAAAAAAAAAAAAAAAAAAAAAAAAAAAAAAAAAAAAAAAAAAAAAAAAAAAAAAAAAAAAAAAAAAAAAAAAAAAAAAAAAAAAAAAAAAAAAAAAAAAAAAAAAAAAAAAAAAAAAAAAAAAAAAAAAAAAAAAAAAAAAAAAAAAAAAAAAAAAAAAAAAAAAAAAAAAAAAAAAAAAAAAAAAAAAAAAAAAAAAAAAAAAAAAAAAAAAAAAAAAAAAAAAAAAAAAAAAAAAAAAAAAAAAAAAAAAAAAAAAAAAAAAAAAAAAAAAAAAAAAAAAAAAAAAAAAAAAAAAAAAAAAAAAAAAAAAAAAAAAAAAAAAAAAAAAAAAAAAAAAAAAAAAAAAAAAAAAAAAAAAAAAAAATAAAAAAAAAAAAAAAAAAAAAAAAAAAATAGATAAAAAAAAAAAAAAAAAAAAAAAAAAAATAAAAAAAAAAAAAAAAAAAAAAAAAAAAAAAATAAAAAAAAAAAAAAAAAAAAAAAAAAAAAAAAAAAAAAAAAAAAAAAAAAAAAAAAAAAAAAAAAAAAAAAAAAAAAAAAAAAAAAAAAAAAAAAAAAAAAAAAAAAAAAAAAAAAAAAAAAAAAAAAAAAAAAAAAAAAAAAAAAAAAAAAAAAAAAAAAAAAAAAAAAAAAAAAAAAAAAAAAAAAAAAAAAAAAAAAAAAAAAAAAATTAAAAAAAAAAAAAAAAAAAAAAAAAAAAAATAAAAAAAAAAAAAAAAAAAAAAAAAAAAAAAAAAAAAAAAAAAAAAAAAAAAAAAAAAAAAAAAAAAAAAAAAAAAAAAAAAAAAAAAAAAAAAAAAAAAAAAAAAAAAAAAAAAAAAAAAAAAAAAAAAAAAAAAAAAAAAAAAAAAAAAAAAAAAAAAAAAAAAAAAAAAAAAAAAAAAAAAAAAAAAAAAAAAAAAAAAAAAAAAAAAATAAAAAAAAAAAAAAAAAAAAAAAAAAAAAAAAAAAAAAAAAAAAAAAAAAAAAAAAAAAAAAAAAAAAAAAAAAAAAAAAAAAAAAAAAAAAAAAAAAAAAAAAAAAAAAAAAAAAAAAAAAAAAAAAAAAAAAAAAAAAAAAAAAAAAAAAAAAAAAAAAAAAAAAAAAAAAAAAAAAAAAAAAAAAAAAAAAAAAAAAAAAAAAAAAAAAAAAAAAAAAAAAAAAATTAAAAAAAAAAAAAAAATAAAAAAAAAAAAAAATAAAAAAAAAAAAAAAAAAAAAAAAAAAAAAAAAAAAAAAAAAAAAAAAAAAAAAAAAAAAAAAAAAAAAAAAAAAAAAAAAATAAAAAAAAAAAAAAAAAAAAAAAAAAAAAAAAAAAAAAAAAAAAAAAAAAAAAAAAAAAAAAAAAAAAAAAAAAAAAACAAAAAAAAAAATAAAAAAAAAAAAAAAAAAAAAAAAAAAAAAAAAAAAAAAAAAAAAAAAAAAAAAAAAAAAAAAAAAAAAAAAAAAAAAAAAAAAAAAAAAAAAAAAAAAAAAAAAAAAAAAAAAAAAAAAAAAAAAAAAAAAAAAAAAAAAAAAAAAAAAAAAAAAAAAAAAAAAAAAAAAAAAAAAAAAAAAAAAAAAAAAAAAAAAAAAAAAAAAAAAAAAAAAAAAAAAAAAAAAAAAAAAAAAAAAAAAAAAAAAAAAAAAAAAAAAAAAAAAAAAAAAAAAAAAAAAAAAAAAAAAAAAAAAAAAAAAAAAAAAAAAAACAAAAAAAAAAAAAAAAAAAAAAAAAAAAAAAAAAAAAAAAAAAAAAAAAAAAAAAAAAAAAAAAAAAAAAAAAAAAAAAAAAAAAAAAAAAAAAAAAAAAAAAAAAAAAAAAAAAAAAAAAAAAAAAAAAAAAAAAAAAAAAAAAAAAAAAAAAAAAAAAAAAAAAAAAAAAAAAAAAAAAAAAAAATAAAAAAAAAAAAAAAAAAAAAAAAAAAAAAAAAAAAAAAAAAAAAAAAAAAAAAAAAAAAAAAAAAAAAAAAAAAAAAAAAAAAAAAAAAAAAAAAAAAAAAAAAAAAAATAAAAAAAAAAAAAAAAAAAAAAAAAAAAAAAAAAAAAAAAAAAAAAAAAAAAAATAAAAAAAAAAAAAAAAAAAAAAAAAAAAAAAAAAAAAAAAAAAAAAAAAAAAAAAAAAAAAAAAAAAAAAAAAAAAAAAAAAAAAAAAAAAAAAAAAAAAAAAAAAAAAAAAAAAAAAAAAAAAAAAAAAAAAAAAAAAAAAAAAAAAAAAAAAAAAAAAAAAAAAAAAAAAAAAAAAAAAAAAAAAAAAAAAAAAAAAAAAAAAAAAAAAAAAAAAAAAAAAAAAAAAAATTAAAAAAAAAAAAAAAAAAAAAAAAAAAAAAAAAAAAAAAAAAATAAAAAAAAAAAAAAAAAAAAAAAAAAAAAAAAAAAAAAAAAAAAAAAAAAAAAAAAAAAAAAAAAAAAAAAAAAAAAAAAAAAAATAAAAAAAAAAAAAAAAAAAAAAAAATAAAAAAAAAAAAAAAAAAAAAAAAAAAAATAAAAAAAAAAAAAAAAAAAGACAAAAAAAAAAAAAAAAAAAAAAAAAAAAAAAAAAAAAAAAAAAGTAGCTCCATATAATATACACAGAAAATTATTTAAATCATATTAAATTATCATATGGGTATATATTATCTCTCATCTCTCTTATTGATAAATTATAATAATTTATATAAATTTTGAATTTCAAAAATTTAATATTTAATTACAGAGTAATTATATTAATCAAAGGGAATTTTTGATCTTGAAATTATTAAGCAAATAACATTTATTTTTATAATATTTTCATATATTATATTAAATCATAATATTAATAAATAAAAATTATCTTATATACACTCATTATCTCGGGGCCGAGATCATTTGGATCGTGCCAGATTAACATAGTATTTAAACATAAAAATATTATTACCAAATAACTCACATTATTAACTCTACTTTATATTATAATATACTTCTCTACATACAACCCTCTTTAAAACTCTGTTATAATGTTATGCAATAAATATTATTAATACACATATATAAAATACTAAAAACTTTTCTCTATTTTTTATAATACTAAATAAAATTAAATATTCTTAGTTAAACACGTCATTTTACTAATATATTTTATTTTTACAATCGTGCCTATTGTTGGATTAGTTACGCCGAATGTGAGTTAATACTTTCGTATGTCACAAGGTTTTGAACTCAGTATATAATTGTTGAATTATGGTAACTTCATATGTAACGTGTAAGTCTCTTCTCGAAGTCCACACAATTTTTAATATACCATTTCAAACAGTAGACAGTCCTATGGTGGTTTGATCTATGAAAAGCATTTATACTATTAGAATTGAATCATACATCATAATAAATTGCTGATACATGCATTATGTCCTGGTCCAATAATATGCAAACACTATAGTCAGAACGCTCGTAACTATATGTACTGCGCGGTTGGGACATCCAACGGGCGACAATGGATTAGACGTCTGGCGATATACAACGAATGTGGGGGGTTTGTGGAAACATAATTTTCATCCTTCCTTTGACTCTTTATGTTAAAATTACTATACCTAGGATAATTCCTTTTTTATTTTCATAGAATATAGGGAGCTGACCATGTCACGTACTGCAATTAATTAGTGCGGCAATATCTATGCCTACCACTGGGCGGATGTACTGTTTATTAGGTAAATATATGCACATTAGTAGAAAGTAAAAAGGATGACGGTGAAAGATAATTCACATCTCATCTCATAATCGGAACCTCTTCTAAGCCGTAAAACGAGGTGTAGAGGGAACCCAAAGAGCACAAGGCTCCTGGGTAAAACATGTAATCAAATTGTCTGGCAAACAGGTGATTAGCCCATTGTGCCCTAACTTGCCCTCATGTGTACTTTCAATCGCTACAAAACCACTAAGCCTTCCAGACTTTATTCCAGCCAAAATAGACAGAGCCTCATATACCCGAAGGTGTCGAGGAATGTCCCTTCCTCATCTGCCCGAAGGCATTTATAGAGGAACACTCAGGATCCGAAGGTCTGAGGAAAAAACGAGTCAATGAGCAGAATCTGAAACGGACACAGCAATCTGTCTGGTTTGTCAATACTAAGAGGGCCCCAAAATGGTGCACCACACAAAGTCGGTCAAGACAGAAATTTGCCTGCACCATGAACTTAGACATGCATGGCTTAATCTTTGAGACAAGTATATGACTACTGGCAGGATCAACCAGATAACTGTCCGAACAGACGTGCTCTGAACTTAGACATGCATGGGTTAATGAAAGATAATTCACACACAGATGAAATGTGCAAATTTGTTAATTAAATATGAGTGAACCTAAGTAAATAGCAAAATAATGATGTGATATACGTATTAAGTGTTACAACACTGCTGTCAAGTCTACACTGTCCATGAGTCTTTCAAATGTCTTCCACTAAATAATCATGCAATGGTATACTCAGATTATCAATGTAGATGCCTGTTGCCCCGTGTGGATTATCTCCAAGACGAGGACTTACTGATGAAAACCTTTGCACGTGCAGTAATGAGAACTTGGAAGATATACTGTCCTTCATCGCTTGGAAATCTCTCTACCGTCGACAAACATTTAACACTTGTTTCAGGAAAATATCTGCTGTATGATCTTGAAAAGGCGTTGACTAGACTGGAGCTCTTCATGAAATGATCTGCTGGTAACAAGTGTGTTTCGTGCAGAGAAGCTTGCTGAAATGAATGTACTTCGTGCAAATCCACGATTAGAGTAAATGAATTCACTTCATGCACTGACGCATTGAGCAACTGAACTTGGTTCAGGCTATCAGCTTCCGAGTTATTCAAACTGGATATATGTATATACACATGAGAGTAACCTTTGAGCACTTGTTCTTGATATCTTAGCGGATCAATTTGTAAATATGGGATCTTGATAAATAGACTCACCAACTTGTGAATATGTGATTTTGATATATAGACTCATCAACTTGTGATTATGTAATATTGATTCTGGAAATACCCTTTTAGCGAGATGAATTTGATATCTAGGAGAATAAACTTGTGCGTGCTTTAACTTGACTCAGGCGATACGCTTTTGAGTGTGTTGAACTTTATATATTTGCGAATCAACAGCAGGTGAATGGTGCGCCACCGACGTGACGTGGACAAACACGGGAGTGGAGATCTTCCTTTTAACTTAGGAAGTGTATGATGATGTCCTATTTTGTGAATTCTGCTATCCAGACGTACGCTTTGCTAACTTTTTTCCGATTAGACACCAAGCACGTAATATATAAACTCAGACCTCTGAAGGACTAACGACACAAATGATCCCGTTACACGCCTGTGGCGGTATTGCCTCCCCTGCTTTGCAGTAGTGGTCCAACAGTGGCCAAAACTCAAGAGTATTTAATATGGGCTTCAAAGGTGTCTACCATCGCACAAGATTACTCTTGGCAGATATGTAGATAGAAGGGTAATGGCACTTCTATCACAAAGGTAGTCTTCACAAGATATTAAGATAAGCGAAAACAATGCTGCTTTGGCTTAGCACGTTAATTCTAGAATCTGCCAACAACTTTTGTGAAGGATTAAGAATGTTTAGGGTAGCTCGTTTAAGAACCCCCACCTCTGATTAACTCAGGAGAATTCTTATTATTCTGGTATAGCTCAGTTTAGAGTGTGTGTAGTAAATTGACTGAGAGCTACATGCAGTAACTTTAAAATGATTAAATCGAAGTTAAATTTGTAAAATTACACATAACAAAATTTAATAATCATTTAAGTTTTAACAGTTTGAAAATAATTGAATAGTTTAAAAGAAAAGTTTCATCACTGATTGGTAATAGAGATGATGAAAAAAAGTTCACTTTGGCAGCGTATATTTTTCACTTAGCTGCCAATAGTAGTTTCTGCTCCCGCTGATGAGTTCTGTTTACTCTGCTCTCGCACGTCAACGTTGTCGGGTGTAGCTCGTTTCCCAGAAATGTCAAGGAGAGTCAACAAAGTTGGTCCTTCATCTTAAAGCGTAGGCCACTTGTCCCTTCTTGTTCCAGGGATAGTACTTTCTGCTGGTACCACCAATAACTATGGTAAAGAATAGAAACGAAACGTTCTTCTGAGTATTGCGTTTCCCGACACATACTTATGTGTCCCCTTTCTTCTATTCTACCATCCCATTTATCTCAGAATTTACCCTAGATGATAATTAAATTTAATCCCTCAGGATAAAACTTTCTTTTACATTTAAATTGAATAGCTTTTATAGTTACTTTACATTTAAATGAAAAGGTTAAAAGTACAGATAGAATATGTTTACATTTACATTGATTTGAACAGTGTTCACAATATAAATTGAATATGTTTTCATTTATATTTACACTGATTGAAAAGTTTGAAACTTCCATTAATTTTAAAATGAATATTTTTACATAGACATTTACACTGGTTTGAAACTGTAAGTATTATACTTAGAATGTACATAATTTCTTTCATCTTTTTCTCCCTGCTCCGTATGGAACCTAAGACTCTTTATGCGTTTAGTTCTCTTTAAGAAATTAGCAATAAAGCAGTCACCAGCCCATGCAGTGGTGGTTCATGAATCATCATTCTATACGCTGAGGTTCTCTTCTTCTTTGATCCTTAACCATCAACCGTCAAAGCAGTCAGTGGCCATCACGCCTAGTGGCGTCTTGTAGGACAACAACAAAATGATTCCACTTTGCTCGGATGGTGGCCATTCTTCGTACGGTGCCCCAACTCTGGTTCATTCTTTGCATCTCAGCCTCCACAGTCCTCCGCCAGGTTGTTTTTAGTCGGCCTCTCTTTCGTTTTCCTTCAGGGGTCCAATGCATAGCTGTTCTTGTGATGGCATCGGGGTCTCTTCTGAGGACATGACCAACCCAGCTCCAGCGTCTGCCAGCTATGATGGTGTGCATGTCCTCTTGCTTGCTCCGAGTAAGCAGATCTTGGTTGATGATGGTATTCGGCCAAAAGATTAGGTGAATTTTTCTTAGGCATGTTGTGTTAAAAGAGGACAATTTCGACATTTCCTTCTCTGTAACTCTCCAGCTCTCCGCGCCATAGAGAAGCACAGAAAGCACACAGCTCTGATATAATCTTAATTTTGTGCTTGTGCTGTATTGTGAGGACTTCCAGATGTTGTTTAGGCTAAAAAAGGCTGTTCTTGCCTTATTCATTCTGATGTTGATGTCTTTGCCTCCCCCGCCGTCTGGTGTTACAATGCATCCTAGGTATGTGAAGGTGTCTGTCTGTACCAGTTGCTGATTCCTTACTGATATGGGCTCAGGGTTGCTCACATTGAGCGTCATGACCTGACTTCTTTAAATTGATGTTCAAGCCCACGTGCTGGCTAAACTTATTTAGTCTATCCGTTTTTTCCTGGATGTGTTGATGTGAATGTGCTAGTAGTGCAATGTCATCTGCATATTCCAGATCTTCCAATGTAGAAAATGTAGTCCATCTTATTCCTCTTGGACTGCCCTCTGTTGTCTGGCGCATCACCCAGTCTATGACTGTTAAAAATGGAGTGGTTGATAAGGGGCATCCCTGTCGTACTCCTGTCTTCACCTCAAAGGTTAGGTTGCTCTGCCCAACTGTTACGCACAAATCATTTTTTCTAAGTCATTGTATGATCATTTTTTCCTAAAGACATTGTATGATCATTTTTTGCTAAAGACATTGTATTATTAGATTGACTGAAATGTACACTTTAATCTTTTCGGTCAAAGCTACATAACTCTGGATATTGAGAGTATCATTCAATATGATGTTATCTCCTCTTGTGTCGAGACACGGTCGGTCCACATTTCTATTAACGAAGTGTGACCATTCTCCTTATTTGGTAGTATCGGTCAACTGTTGTTGGAATGTCTGAAACCTGTGTTGAGGTCTCTGTTCATGTCCAAATAAGGCTCGATCTAGTTAAATCTATATCTCGAATGTTCCTAGATCGTCTTGTTTGTTTGACTATTCAAGTGTAGAGGTTCTGTGCATGTCCGGACGAGAGGCGTCTGGGACGTCTTCTTTGTCTGGGAGACGATGTAAAGCTGTGAAGCAGAAAGGACGCGTTTTGGCGTCTCTGTGATTTTGTTAGGGATTAGGAGCCTTATTGTGAGATAGTTAGCTTACAAGGTCCTTCCCTTGAGTATTCTAAAACGCCTGGAGGCGTATGTTTTCTGTGGTGTGGATTTTCAACGAAGGTAATGCCTCATTTACATCCAATCTGTAACTTTACTTATGTTTGACAATGGTCGATCTCTGCTCACGTATACATTACAGAAAGGAAGGTTCTTCTAATAGATGTCACGCCCCAGGTATCTTCATACCTGAGATCTATATGTAAACGGGTCATACTCAGCCCGAAGGACAGTTCTTTGTTCTATGAACGTCGTGTGAACCTTGAACTGTTGTTTACGCTATGACTGATGAGGATTGGATCCTACATGAATATCAGTTGGCACCAATATTATTTCTGAATGCTACAATCGTTGAACTGTGATGTCTTATGACGTATGTAACGTGACTGTCATTGTGGTGTGCAATAAATGGTATATAAACGTCACGAGCAGTTTACCATTTCTATGACTTTGCATGTCATTTTGCCTGTGCTGTAATCTGTGGACTACCCAACTACTTACACACGGCAAACCACAATCTACCCGGTATCGATAGGGGTGGTACTTCAAGTCAGCCTAAATCCACCCTTATCACCAACACTACACGTAAAGTTTGCATAGAGACTTTTTATGATTGACACTATACAGATTGAAATTCCATAAGCCCTCAGTATTTTCCATAAACTGTCCCTATGTATGCTGTCAAAAGCCTTTTCAAAATCAACGAAATTAATGTACAGCTGTCTTTGCCATTCTGAGCACTGCTCTATAATGTTCCTGAGAGTGAATATATGATCTACACATCTTCTGTTCTTTCTAAATCCTGCTTTACATTACATAACGCCGAGGTTGCCAGCCTCAAATGACATCCACTAGCGATTTTCACACATTAAAATTCACATGGTAATATACATATATATGTTATTTCTTATGTTAATAATAAAATATAGAATGTAAAATCACAACTTACGCCAATCCTGGCTCACATACGTTTTGCTCAGATGAATAAAAGTCACCGGCAGTTGCCTTATTACACGTGTACTTGGGGTCGTTTCTTTGAACTTTAATTCCCTTTCTGACTCTGTGTGTTTCCTTCACTTTCCTCAGACAGCGGCTTTCCTTATTAAAATGATATAGATTTCCTGGGCTGAATTTGTAAGTCCTGATAAATACTCCAATAAAAGGTATCCGGTCTGATAAAATGGAATTCTGAATTCTAGACTTCACTCTGGCAAGGTCTGGTGTCTTGGCAAGCGATCTTCACAGTAGTTTTGACTGACTGAAACGTCAGGTTATATTCACTGTTTTACCCCACCATGTGTGTTATGGGGGCTCAAACGATCAGACAATCTGATCTGAATATTTTGCATGACTCATCTAGTGCAAAATTTCAAACATTACTTTTCTGAAAATGGGCTGTAAACATCCGTGATACAGAGTAAATATTATCAAAGGGAAGTGATCTTAATAATTTATCAGTAACTTTCAAAGTAATCGTCAACAGCATAAAAACTCACGGTAGAATATAACAGTGGAAGTATGGGGAATGGGAATATTATCAGTGGTGGTTTTCAGTCTAGAAGGAGCTAACACCTACGTATTCGCGTTTATAACCTGGGATTCTGGACCAGTCATTACAAGTGGGAAGTTGACAGGTTGTTGGTAGACAGTCAAGTTTAACTAAATGTGAAGTGTTTTTGAGGAGTCGTTTGCAGATTATCTCAAGTCAAAAGTCACGGAGGTTGCTGTGCTGCGTTTCCTGTATGCTGTACGTGCTGATGCTGTGTTGAGCGCATTCTACACTTTTGCAAGAACCTGAAGAGAAGAAAATCTAGTTTGTGTACCTTTCTGCGTTGGAACGGTTTTATCTGCAGAACTTTGTGATATCTGGTGTGTCGGCGGAAGGGACAGAAGTGTTATTAAGATAAGTGATTTTGTTCTGTGTAGATTGTGCCACTTTTCTGCATTTCAGCAAGTCTGCCTATACTATCCATCACTGATTCTGTTGATAATTGTCATTGTGTTTCGATAATTATATCGATTGATGTAAAATATGTTGATGCATAGGTACTGTATGCTATATATAGGTACTATAACAGAAGTTGGTGTACAGTAATTAAGAAATAATTGCAATTTCTTAAAAAGATAATTGGCTTGGTGAGGTGAAAGTTTAATTAATACATATATAGTTGTCTAAGTAAGTAAGTCACTATGGACTATGATACAGATCCTGAGGAAAAAAAAATACCGTGAACTATTGGGATTTGGAGACCGTGAGCTGACTGAGTCTGAAATAAATAGATTGATATGTGAAAAGCTAATTCATGAAAGTGATGAGAGGTATAAGAAAAGGATGCTAGAAGAGAAAAAGCAATTGGATATAAAACAGAGTACCCTAGAGCAAAGGGAAAGTGTCATAGAATGTACTGCTGAAGTAAGTAAGTTACATGAAAAAATATCTAAACTTACAGATGATTTAGGCAAATCAAACTCAGAACTTGCTAGTACTCAAACAGCATTGAGTGTAGCATTGTGTAAAATCAAAGAGTTAGAAACTCAGATTAAGGATAACAATAGTGAAGTTAGAAATCTAATTCAGGAACTTCAAGAAAGGAGACAAATATATGACAAATTGAAAATGGAGAACAATGAACATGAGCAAACTTATATAAAAATGCTTCATGAGGTGAGGCATGATAATGAGATTCTCAGTGATCAAATTAAGGACATGAATATTGTACCCCTTAAGAAGAATGATGAGATTGGATGGTCTACTTGACATTCTCTTAAAGAAAAAAATGTGGTCTTCTGTCAGTGAAAGAGATAAAGCAAAAAGTCAGTCCTATACACTTTTTGCGGACTCTAAAGGTAAGAATGGTGGACAGAAATCTTTCCGAGGGAAATATAACTTTCAACGCAATGCCGATAATTCTTGCGATATTGGTTCCTGGCGGCAAGCTAGCAAAGGAAAATCTACAGTATTAGATAACCCTGTAGATAACAAAAGAAACAATAATAAATTTCAATTTAAGTTGTTAAAAACAAACAAGGTATTAAGTGAGAACTCTGCTGGCTTGATAGCATGGGAAAAAAATAGAACTCTTTATTCCAGGAAGGAAACATATTTTGTGAAAAACAATAAAGATATGGTTAAATCTTTCGGTCACACCCAGTCAAGTCAGTGTGACCCATTTCTTAAACACACTGCCACAAACAAGGATAAAAATACTTTTGATAGGAGATATAACCCTGAGGTTAAAATGTACCAAGGGATTTCTTCATATAGTAATGTTTCTTTGCCTAAAAACAAGAAACAATTTGACAGATCACAGTATCGTGATCCTGAGAGTGTTAGAAATTATAGTGGAAATAATTATGTGAAAGTTTGTCAATCTGGTAATAAACTTTTTGATAAAAAGCCATTTCTATCTGGTAGATATTTTTATCCAAGAGGAAATGCTAATTGTAATTATGCTAACTGGGATGTAAAACAGTACAACTGTATCAATAGAACAAATAACAATGTTCTTAACAGCAATTATAGAAATCGTAACCAGGTTAGATGTGCTCCACATGAGAGCAAGGTTGTTAACGAGCAGAGTAATAACACTATTGATTGTCACACTGGTGGTGTCGAAAGGTCATCTCGTTCTTGTGAACGTAGTAATTTTTTTCAGCCTACAACACGGGTGAACTTTCGTTACGGTCAAGTGATCGCTAAGCCTTCTGTGATGTTTACATCGTTTAAGGAGGACTTGTTGAGGTGTGTGAAAAGGGGCCAAGACTCTACTCCACCTCAAGGGATAGGTAAACGTGAAAGTTGATTTTCCGTTTTTCCTTATTAAATCTAACAGATGATTAATGGAAATTTTCATTTGTATTGTCTCGTAGCGTGCGACGTTGTGATGAGTTGGCGCACTTGTTGACATTATTCGTGAAGAATGTGGATTATCTATCAAGCAGAACCTATTAGCGTCTCGCTATACATCTGACGAGTCACTTTTTGGAGGATCAAGAATTATTGACAGATTGTCGGGATATTTTGTTTTTACAGTTGATTTATTTTTTAGAATAGTACATGTTATTGTATTCTGTGGATAATATATCATATGATGTTGTATTAAAATATTTGTAATTTCTTTGAAACATTATGATGTTCATTTTTATGCATCATTTGATTGCTATAAATATATATTTTTTGTGGAACATATATGACTGTTTCGAATGTACCAGTCCAATTTTTTATGCAATTGTATACTATTCTGTTTTGATTGTGTGTAACATATGTGTTGGTAATAATTTGTGTGTAATTTTTGATACATGCAGTGAGCGGTGTCAAACCTGTGCTCATTTTTCTGTATATTTTTCGGGTTGTAGCTGTAATTGTTAGGATAATTATGTGTATGTATTGTTATGTTGTGTAATATGATTTTGTAGAATTATCTTGCATGTATTAGAAATAATTGTGTATTTGAATTGTTAACATATGCTTAAACATTAATCTTGTTAGAGCATAGAACCTAGAATTTAAATAATAAGATTTTTTCAACATTTTTGCAACAAATTAATGTGATAAACAAAACCTTTGCAGGTATTTTTATAGGACTTCTTTTTCATATCCTATTGTACCATTAAATTTTAGATTTATTTATACTATATATATATAGGCTGAGTAAGATATAAATTTACAGTTAAATAACACTGAAGCTCAACGCTATTGTTAATCAGAATTAACTTATAAATTAAATTGAACTTTTTTGTAAAATTGATAGACACATCTGATACTTTTGTTTGTTAAAAGATGGACAGATTGTTGTAACATTATGTTATGTTTGTATGTTGGAAAGTTGATATACAGATGACATCGTATTTTTCTTAGGTGTTTTTTTTTTGGTGATGTATTTTTTGAAAGAAAAACTTACATGTTTTGATTTAAGTGTTTGTCTAGAGATAAGATATTTTATGCTTCTCTCATTTTGTTAAAAGTTAATTTCATTGTTAGTTTATTAGTTATGACTTAGAATTACTTAAATAATAATTTTATTTTTTGATAACTTATCGTTCTGAAATATTTTGTATGGTTATTTTGGGAAAAAAATTGTTTTTTGGCATTGTAATTTATTTTTGTGTACCCTATGATTGAAAGGGATATTACTTTTGTGGAAACTTGTCTTATTTGATATTATGATGTATTTTTATTATTTACCGGGTGATTGTGCGTTAGGTCAAAACTTATTTATCGCAAATGCTATTATTTGTTTGTGTAAGGTTTATAATTTATTTTCAATTAAGTATAATTTTTGTAACTTAGTTAAATTACTTATTAGACTTTGTTTAGTTATGAATTATTCATTTTGTGCTGTTAGTATGGATATACTTTGACATTTTGTTTTGTGCCTTGTAATTATGTTTGTATTTAATTTTTGGAAGATATTGTTTGATCTAAACATTTATTAGTATGTATTGTCATTGACTTTCTATGCGTTCATACCTTTGCTTTCCATTCGTCTTTGTTGACTATCCTTCATTTCATTCTATCTTTTTATTGTCTTTACGATATGTGTTCATATCTTGTTTATATTTCTGTATTACATCTTCGTTTCTCTTCATTTTACTTGTATACTTCTCCTTCTTTCAATACTTATACTTTCATTCGTTGTATTCTTGAGTTAATTATATAACTTAGTATAATGTAACTAGTATTTTGGTAAATTTGTATTTATTGTACATGAAATTGTTGTTCTTATTGGTTATCTTGTGCTATTGTTAATTGTTTCTCATTTTCTGATTTCTTACTTTTCTTTACTACAGATCATTCTTCTGTTGTTTGATCTTGTTCTTTCACTTTCTATTGGTTGTTACTTGTACTAAATGTACTTAGCTTAGTGTTCTATTAAGATTAATTTTGGTATGCTTGTATTATGATTGATGCTTTTGTTGTAATTTACATCGGTAACATTCATTGGGATATTTGATTGATTATGTTTGATGTTTTAGTTGTAATATTACATTTATTGCTGATATTTCGGATGGATGTACATTTTTTGATAGGTACATTTTTTGGATAGATAAATTTTTTGGTAGCCATATAATATAATTTCATTTATCTTTAAATTTTTGGGACTTAAATTTTCAAAAAAAATGATAAATCATTTTTTTCCCGGGCGGTGTGGCAACTGATACAGAGTAAATATTATCAAAGGGAAGTGATCTTGAAAATGTTAAGCAAATAGATTCGATTGCGGGTTACGTTGCTTGATTAAGCTGATGTTAAGTTAAAAATGTATTAGGGGAATTCCCTCGTGTGATCGAGAAGTTTCCAAGTCGGTAAGCGTGGCGAACACTGGTCAGTTCAAATCGCGGAGATGTTTTTTTTCTCTGAACTGTCTTGAGCTGTGAGTAAGCTCGTGTGACTAGCCCATGCAATTATCGAGACTGAGTTGTGTTTTTTAAACAACCGAGTCTCGTGTCTTTTTTGGCGGATCTAGTGTGTGAACTAAGAGCAGTCTGTTCTTGGGTACCGACGGGTGAGGTCGGTCCTACAGTGTGTGTTTTGAGTATGCCTGCGCAGTGCAAAAGTTATAGAGGCCATTATTTGTGTAGGCCTATAATTCCTGAGTTTATTGGAGAATTGTGTTTGTGAGTATTTTTGAAGAGGTAAGGATCCAGGACTTATGTTTGACTATATAAATGTCAAGATGAGTGAAGGCGAGATTACTGCAAACTGCCAGGGAGTGCAGTCTTGCGAGAAATTGCCGCGAGTATTCACTATTGATGTTAGAAGCATCGTTTGAGGCCATTTATTATTGTCAGCACGGCGAGGATGACCGTTTGCTGGGAAAAGGATCCATTGTCTATTTATTATAATTGTTAGAAGCATTTTGAGGCCATTTATTATTGTCAGCACGGCGAGGATGACCGCTGATGTCCATATAAAAGCGCGTTTGAGGCCATTTATGATGAAGCATATTGTCAGCACGGCGAGGATGACCGTTTGCTGGGAAAAGGATCCATTGTCTATTTATTATAATGCTGATGTTAGAAGCATCGTTTGAGGCCATTTATCATTGATGTACTTTCTGCCGTTATGTAAATAATATGCTGTTGGTTACACCATTCCATGCCTCTGATGTGCGTATCTGTGGCGTCTGAATGTACCCATGCACACTCACTACAACATTTAACACGGTAGGAGAACAGTAGGCGTGACGGTAGTAACGCATGACCATAAATAGCCATTAAACTATTAAATGAGTAATCTGGAGTGTTGGCAAGAAAATAACATTCGTATCATTTGTATCGATGACAAAATAACATTTAGTATCAGTGTAAGCATTAACGAAATCGTATCAATCCGATTGCCGGCAGGCTAACTTACAGACATATCGGTAATCTCACACGACAATGTGTGTAAGATGTAAAAGATTATTACTTTTGCTAAAGTAATGTCATTGTAACAAGGTGTACCGGAAACGATTATGTCATGCTTGACTGTCCAGAATGTGTCGCACAGACGATTAATCTTTTATCTGCCGCGCACCCGTGCCTAATCTTAGCAAAGTTTCGCTGCACTCTGGCAAACGGGATGTATTATCACCAACAAGGGGTGTCCGATGTTTGAACAAACAAGCTCTCTGCTACATAGCAAGCAGAAAGAAAAGGGTGCGACTCGGAAACAAAATGGCAATGAAATGAGTACAAAAATATAACTGATACTGCCGCAGTGAAAGAGAGATCGGAAAGAGGTCGCACCAAAATTCATCTTGTGACAACGCCCATTGAGGTATATTGGGAATATGGTGTTAGGCCCATATTTTCTTGACCAACGGCACATTAGGGGTGATGTAGTCAGCATCACGCCGGCCGCCTTAACCTTCCTAGACGTTGCTATGGTACCCAATTCATGAGGCTGGGTCGACCCCAGAGCCGTTTTCGGTCTACAAAATCCCACCTCAACTGGGGATCGAAACATGGACCACCGAGCTAGGAAGCCAGTGCACTAACCACTGCGCTACCGCGGCTCCAGGAAAATGTCTGCTGTATGATCTTGAAAAGGCTTTGACTAGAATGGAGCTCTTCACGAAACGATCTGCTGGTAACAAGTGTGTTTCGTGCAGAGAAGCTTGCTGGAATGAAGCGTATACGCTGCAAACACGCAGCAAGTGAATGGTGCGCCACCGCTGTGACGTGGGCAAACACTGGAGTGGAGACCTTCCTTTTAACTTAGGAAGTGTTTGATGTCCTATCTTGTCAATTCTGCTGTCCAGACGTACGCTTTGCTAACTTTTTTTCCGATTAGACACCAAGCACGTAATATGTAGACTCAGACTTCTGCAGGACTAAAGACACAAAGTAGCTTAATGTTTTACATCTAATTTCAAATAAAATACTCACGCTGTCAGTAAGACAATGTGAACAACTAGAACGCATTCACAATGAAATGATGCGTGCAGTCTTGGGCTGTACGCGATATACCACCATTGTGACAATGAGGTACATGCTCGGAGTGCTGTCGATTAGAAAAAAGCCTATATGCGAGTAACCACAGACAAACGGCACCCACTGTATGGAAACATAGCTGACATTAAGGGAGCAAGTATAAAAAGAGGGATGTCAAACAGGTGACCACAGTTTCAAATATATTCAAAGGGGAAGAGTGGAGCATGTCAAATGAGAACTGGATTAACTACCAGCAGGTGATCATCAGCCTTGGCTGAGAATGCAGAACTTGGGGTAACGGGAAGGCAAAATTGAAAGTTAATCAACTAATACATGAGCATGCCGGGGATAAAGATGCCACTGTGTATACAGATGGTTTGTGATCCGCAGTGAGAAATCAGGTTGGGGCTTCTCTGCTAGGGTAAAGAGCAGAATGGGGCTTACAAGATAACAACTTCCAACATGAGAATGGAGGTAGAGGCAGTTACTGCAGCCTTAAGGTGGATATCAGAAACTTCATTATCATAGATAGTCATTGTGTCAGACTCTCAGTCCATGCTTCGAAAGGATCAAAATGGTTGTCTACGGCACGAATGGAAAACATTCATAGAAGCTTCGAGTCTGCAGAAGCTGGTGTGGATCCACTGTCCTGGTCATGCAGGGGTATGCGGTAATGAGAGAGCTGACAGAGTAGCATCAAGAAGAGCACCTATGGGTTCGCCCGGAGTGCAATGATGTCGATTCTGTTCATATTGTTATTGTTATTAATGATCAGAATCGACGTCATTGCACTCCGGGCAAACCCATAGGTGCTCAGTTTCCCTCAGCAAAAGTCGAAGGGTATGAGTGCTAATTGTTCCTGTTGCGCACTGGTTGTATACACGCTGGATGCGTCCTCTCATACGTCCATCTCTGCTGGTTTTACATTTGATGCCAAATTCTAGCAGTCTTAGCCTTAATGATTCATCGATTGCAGTGTCATTCTCTAATAGGTGATTATGAATTGCCCTCAGTATTTCTTCCTTATCCATGGCCAATGCACCTTTTATGGGTGCTCTTGAAGCTAGTCTGTCAGCTCTTTCATTTCCTGATAGATTTGGTTCATCCTAGACTTGGGGTCATGTACTTATGAGTCTGCAAATGTGTGAAAATCAGCTCAGGAGACAATCGCTGACTAAACTGAGTTCACTTCGCCAAACGTTTATATGCTGATAGCAAAACGAGAGATGAGTGTCCAGTCTTCAGTTGCTGTTAATGTTCTTAGGGACACTGGCAATGATTAAATTTACACATTTCCATGGTACTCACTTGTTTATACATTTCTCAAAGTTGTTGCACAATTTCTTTTTATTGCAGTTTATTTCAATTAATTAGGTTAATTCAATTAATCACGCACAATTAATTAGGTTAGTGGACGTTTCCATTCTGAATGAGGGAGTGATAGCCTCTGGTAGCCATTGCTATAGTACAGTATTTGCAGCTTCTTTCCCGTGGCTTTAAGAACGCATAATTTTTCATTACAAATAAGAAGGGATATATAAAAAAGATATACTAAATCCACGTCTTACATTAATATCCCCAGTTTATGTGCTTGTCTCATCAGGTGTTTTTAGTAGCAGCTTTTATCAATTTCCACTTCTTAACCTGTCAGCTTCAACTTTAGTAGATCGAGTTGACTTGACCTATTTCTTTAGCAGTGGAGGACCCTGTCTGCTGATGCTTCCACCATGGCACCCCTACGACCCATGACGGGTTATGGGTTGAGATGATGAGATGATGATTTCTTTTGCCTTAGATCGAATGACACAAAACTGAAAATATATACAGCTACCTCGCTGGACTTGCCTGTCGATAATAAGGCGTTACTTTAAACTTCGTTATTGATATTGGTTCTCCAAACTTGGCATCAGCAGTACCAATATCCTTCAATGATGCTGTATTGTTCTGAAAGACAGACCAGACGACACATCATAAGATAAACATCTTGATTACGGGAAACCAACACGAACAGTGAACTCATATTACAATTGTCGTGTAACGACCAAGGTTGTCACTCAAGTTCTAGAGATAAACCCAGAATTTCTTCTTGAAAAACCCAGAAATACCCAGATTATTTTATGCCTCAAATACACGGGGTAGACGATGCTTACACAATCTTTTAGTGCGACTTTAGCACAAATAAGCTGCGTGCCACCAATTTTTATTTATTTCATCATTTTTATTTTGTTTTTTATTACCAAAAATTCACAATTATATAAAAATGATTTTTATTAATACCAATAATCGAACTCTTGAAAATGAGATATTTTAACAGTAACATACTTACAGTAGTTACATTAACAAAATGTTCCTCAAATCAAATATAAAATGTTAGTTGTAACTTGTAACTGTTGAAATTGTCACATGTCAGCGACTCGGCATCCATGTCGACAACTTCTCCTTCGTCAAGATCATATGCATGAATTGACAATGTGGAATCTTGATTGTGGAGCAATTTTGTCTTGGAGACAGGGCTCTTTTGGTTTGATGAAAGACTTGTTAATGTTCAGATTTTTGCTTTTGGCTTCGAAGTTTTTCATGTGCTTCTGTGTGCTTTTATGTGTCAATAAAGTTGTTTTGTTAACATTAGTTAATGTACAGGAACAGACCGTACAAATCGCAGCAAAGCGATTGCCAGAATCAGGCTTTATCCAATCCTTCAGTTCGCTGTCTATTAGCCATTCCTCACAAAAAGTCTTCTGATACCATGGCTTCACTTTTTTACGCGGTGGCGTGTGTGTCGTCATGCTGCTACAACTACCTAACGTACCTTCATCATCGCTCATTTTGTAATCTTAAATTTTAATTATTTTTTGACAAACAAATAACACTATGCTGTTTACCTGCTTAAGTCTAAAATTTAAAAAGAATACTTTAAAACACATCGCAATAATGAGTGAGTATTGTAGATGACAGCCATCAACAGAATAACAGAAAATAGATAGCTGATATATACGAGTTAAAAAAAACAACGTCATTGATGTGGTTAAAAACAAGAATTAAATTTAAGTGGAATAAAAAATATATAGCACATAATTTTTTACATTTAATTATAATATAAATAAATGTATAATGCTCAGTGTTCAGAATATACATACATCGTAAATGCCAATTGTCAAATATACCCAGATTAATGCAGATTTTGACAAAAATACCCAGATACATAGACGGAAGCCAAAAACCCAGATCTAGTAAAACATACCCAGCTGTGGCAACACTGGTAACGACTTCTCACCGGGAAGGCATGAACAGCCAGCGAAAGATGGGAAGGTGAAAAACAGTGCTACGACCAGCCCGGAAGTCGACCCTTTGTGCCACGAACTGGATGCCAAATTGCCTTAGGATGCACAGTGGATTAGGGCCATAGTCTATGAGTACGAAGGTGACTGATGAGCCCGTGTGCGGGCCTGGAAGGATCTCGGACAGTGTGGGGATCAGGGAATGTTTGCTTCATGTGAAGGTTTTATTTCACGATCTTTTCTAGCTTGTCTCCGCTGTTCCGCTGCTGCTCTTCTGGAAGATTCGCATGCCACTGCACCTTTACGAAGAGATGTGCGCCAGGCAGTTCGGTCTTGCGCAGCAGCTTCCCATGTGTCTGGGTTTATGTCAAAGGTTTTTAATGAAGCCTTAAGCGTGTCTTTGAAGCGCTTTTTCTGGCCACCATGGGAGCGTCTACCCTTCTGCATCTCACCATAAAAGAGTATCTTTGGCAGTCGATGGTCTGGCATGCGGACTACATGACCTGCCCAGCGAATCTGTGACTGCATCAGAATAGTATCGATGCTAGGGATACCAGCTCTGTCAAGAACGGCGGTATCCGGGATCTTGTCTTGCCATTTGATGTTCATTATCTTCCTGAGACAGACTGTATGGAAGTGGTTGAGCTTTTTTACGTGGCGCCTGTATACAGTCCATGTTTCACATGCATAAAGCAGCACTGGAAGCACCGCAGCTCTGTATACCTTCAGCTTTGTCTGTAGACTAATGCCACTTCGATGCCAAACGTTGGTGTATAGTCTGCCAAATGTGCTGCTGGCTTTGGAGATCCTGGTGTTCACCTCATCATCAATGACGATGTTCTGGGATAGTGTACTACCAAGGTATGTGAACCTGTTCACAACATTCAGTTTCTCACCATTTACCTTGATGACTGGCTCAGTATAAATTGTGCCAGGAGCTGGTTGGTACATGATTTCTGTTTTCCCCGTGTTGATGGTAAGCCCAAAGTTGGAGCAGGCTTCGGAGAATCTATCAACGCTACGCTGCAGATCAGCCTCTGAGCCAGCACTGAGGGCACAATCGTCAGCAAACAGAAGATCCCTGATGGTGTGTGATTTGACCTTGGTTTTTGCTTGAAGCCTCCTAAGGTTAAACAATTTTCCATCAATACGATATCTGATGTCGATTCCTGTGTCCCCGTCTCTGAAAGCATCAGTCAGCATAGCAGAAAACATGATACTGAAAAGAGTCGGTGCAAGTACACACCCTTGTTTAACTCCATTTGAGACTGGGAAAGGCTCCGATAGCTCACCGTTTTCCTGAACTCTAGCCTGCATTCCATCATGCAGCTGCTGCACTATTGAGATAAATTTCTTTGGGCAGCCGTATTTTGCCATGATCTTCCATAGACCCTCTCTACTGACCGTGTCGAACGCCTTTGTCAAGTCGATGAAAGCTGTGTACAGGTCACAGTGCTGTTCTTGGCATTTTTCTTGAAGCTGTCTTGCAGCGAACACCATATCGGTGGTTCCACGTTCTTTCCGGAATCCACACTGACTTTCAGGTAGAAGACCTTTGTCAAGATGAGCCGTAAGGCGATTAAGAAGGATTCTGGCAAATATCTTCCCAGCGATTGATAGTAGTGAGATGCCTCGATGATTGTTACAGTCTTGGCGATTACCTTTACGTTTATAAAGATGTATAATTGACGCATCCTTGAGATTGTGTGGGATGGTTTCACTCTGCCACATTTGCTGGAAGATCATGTGAAGTTTCTCTATCAGAACTGTACCGCCATCTTTATAGACCTCAACAGGAATTGAATCGGAGCCGGGGGCCTTTCCACTAGAAAGTTGACGAATCGCTTTTTGAGTCTCCTCCAAAGTCGGTATATCATCTAGTGCTTCATTTATAGGAATTTGGGGCAGTCGGTTGATGGCTTCATCGTTAATAGATGATGGCTGGTTCAGAATATTATTAAAGTGTTCGACCCAGCGTTGGAGAATTTTTTCCTTGTCTGTAATTAGTGTTTTTCCATCTGCATTAAGGAGGGGAAATGATCCTGATGATGTTGGACCATAGACCGCTTTGAGTGCATGGTAAAAAATTTTTCAAGTCATGGCTGTCAGCAAAGCCTTGGAGCTCATCTGCTTTATTACTCAGCCATGAATCCCGCATCTGGCGTAGTTTATGTTGGACGATTCTACGCATGTTGTTGAAAGCGTCTTTCTTGGATGTAGATTTTGGATCATTTAAATATGCTTTATGGAGATGGTGTTTCTCAGCCAACATCTTCTTTATATCATCTGAGTTCTCATCAAACCAGTCATTTTGTTTCTTGATGGCGGGACCCAGGACCTCTGTAGCAGTGTTGTAGATCTGCTCGCTTAGGGCTGTCCAATTTGTTTCCGCACTTTGGCCGTCTAACGAGATAGATTTGAGACGGTCTTCTAGGGTGTCAGTGAATGACTGTTTAATTTTTGTCTTCTTTGAGTTTTCTTTCCCTGAGGGCGCCTGGCAGGTTGGATACGAATTTTAAGTTTAGACACAATGAGGCGATGATCAGTCCAGCATTCGGCACCACACATGGACTTGGTCACCCGGACATCTTGCCTGTCCTTCTTCCTAACAATTACATAGTCAATTAGGTGCCAATGCTTCGAGCGAGGGTGCATCCAGGAGGTCCTGTTGCGGATAGGAAGTCGAAAAATGGTGTTGGTGACAAGGAGGTTATGTTCTGCGCAAGTCTGGAGGAGAAGAAGTCCATTGCTGTTACAGCGACCCACGCCGTACTTTCCGATAGTGCCATTCCAGGAGATGTTATCTGAGCCTACTCTTGCATTAAAGTCACCAAGAATAATAAGCTTATCTGCTTTGGGAACTGATGCAATGACTGCATGTAGTTCTTCGTAAAACTTATCCTTGACGTCATCCTGGTTTGTCATAGTTGGTGCATACGCGCTAATGATGGTGGCATGTTTCCTTCCATAAAGCAGCGGGATCTTGACCGTCATGAGTCGGTCATTTATTCCCTTTGGGGGCTCCGCTAGCTTGCCAATAATTGCTGTTTTGATTGCAAATCCAACCCCTGCTTCTCGTCTTTCTTCAGTTCCTCTTCCGCTCCAATAGAATGTATAACCTGCACCCTTTTCGCAAAGTTGGCCCTCGCCTGCAAGTCGAGTTTCACTCAGTGCTGCTATGTCAATGTTGTATCTGGCCAGTTCTCTCCCAATCAGGGCAGTTCGCCTCTCGGGTCTGTTTGTGTTAAAGTCTTTGTCGAGTAGAGTGCGCACATTCCATGCGCCTAGAATGAGGGGGAAAAATCTGTCCTTTCTTTTTCTTATGTGTCGCCCGCTGAAGTAGGGTACCCACCAACCGCGGTAAGCTGGTTAGGTAATGGTGGAGCAGGCAATGTTTAGGGCACCTTTTCTAGCCCCTTCCTCATGCCATGGAGGTGAGCAGTGCTTTCCTAAAGAGGGCTGCTCAGTCACTCAGGGGGCTGCCGAATCCCACTGCTGCTCCGATCAGTGGAAGACGACCATATGGCCTGAGCCGCCTGTGTGTAGGTCTGCGACTACGACTGCCAGCGCACCCACGCCTGCCGCTTCGCCGCTCGCCCATCGCCACAGGACTTGTTGTGAGTGGATGGATGAGTGGATGAAAGAGTGACTTGCGCAGTGATTTGGTTTAAAGTGAGGAAGAGTTGCGCAATTCGTCGACCTCACTCTCTCGCCTGGGTCCATCTTAATCCAGTGGCAAGACAAGTCAAGACGACTGGAGATGAAGTCAGGTGCAGTGGATGACCATGGCTTTCTACGTGCCTCGCCATGCTCCTTACGCTCCACAGCGCGTTGCTGGTAATCGCCGTCATGCCCGTTGAACCAACAGGTGGTTTCTTCCGCGCAGTCTACCGAATCCAGTCTTCGCATGCATGGGTAGGCAGACCCTAACTCACCGAAGGTTTATAACCAGTCGGCTACCCTCACCTAGTTTAGCCGGCCTGTCAAAGCCGTTTCCCGGGGGGTGGCCGCTGTCGCATGCTGACAGCTACGAGGAGCCACAGGTGAGAGCTGAATGCCAGGTTTGGACCAAAGGTGGCCGAGCTGCCCTGAAAAGGGCATGACAGCTCCTTAACCAGAGGTACTACCAATACCTGACATCCCAAACCCCCCTATTTGGGGTCAATGTAACCATCGCTCGAAGCAGAAGCGTATGGGCCTCAATCGAGGCTACTTTGTGATTGCAAAATTCGTGAGGGTTCGGTTGAGCGAAGTAAGTAGATCTAATACTGCTGATTTTATAACATGAATAATCATATGTTTATCCACAGCTTATTATTGCCTTACCTTTAACAAAGTTTTAAATGTATTTCCATTTTCAGTGACAATAATTGTTATTTGCAAATCACTCAAGTTTGCTGAGGTCATAGACCTAATTAACCACTGATCTTGGCAGAAATAAGACATTGTTAAATAATTTATGTATATTATTGTTGTTACTTTGGTATTTGCATATTGACCCAAGCAAAACAGAAGTGTATTAGTGGTCCTTCTATTTTCTATTTCTTATAAGGCTTCGGTGTTCTCTGTCAAGACTACAAACTTGATACAAGTGTTCACAGTCACTTCTTCTCCCTTTGTCTCATATGGGACATTAATGCGTTTTTTTAATCATGGAATGTTCTTTACATGTATTTAATGCAATCCTATGCAAATACCATGTTGTATGATTGAAGAACTGTTTTATTATCAGTTATACGAATGTTATTTTCTACAGGAACCAGGACTTTAAGAATGCTTACAATTATTTAGCTATTTAATGAATTTACCACTTGACTGACAAAATGTAAGTCAGCGGTTCTCAAGCCCTTGAGACCATGTCTACCCTCCAAATGATTTACTGCTCGAGTAGCAAGGATGTAAATCAGTGGTTCTCAGACCTTTGCAGCAATGACTCCCCAACATGATAAAGCAGCATAGGAAACTATTACCCTGTGGTTCTCAAACCATTGTTGACAGTGACCCCAAAATTAAAATACTGCTCTATGGGCACTAGGTGAACCAGTGGTTCTCAACCATTTGATGACCCCAGCCCATACCTCACAATTTGCGAAACTCATTGCCCACCTGGGTAAAACCACTGCTGTAAATAAGCAGACAGCCAGATAGAGACTAAGAACTCCAGATACGCTATAATGTCAGTTAAGAAGGAGTATTTCATAGATAATAGATAACACACTGTTACTGAATGGTAGCATTGTGTTAATTTAATTTCTGATGGACGCTTACCGGCCATCAGACTTAGGAGATGATTGCTCTTGAAACCACTAATGGGACTTCAATTGTTTCCAGTCCACACAGGTTGCGGTTACAAGGTACTAAACCAGGTTACGTGTACAGTATACAAACCAGGGTACAAGTCCACTGTACGAAAGATTACCCCTACCCACCATACCCTATTAACCAGGTTACCTTACCATACCAAACCATATCCTGTCACCAAGTAACCCATTCCATACCACACATCCCATAAGCAGAAGAGGTATTCAGCAGAGGTGACTTACCCCATCCTTATCTGTGATGTGCACTGAGTCCAGGGAAGCAAACTCTGACACCCTCTGAACCCATTGAACTGTTTAGACCTAAGTGCTGGGACAGACCAAACCAAGAGAGTCCGAACACAAATCATCTCCGCAGCTACTACAGGCCTTTCGGAGAGATGAATATAACACCTACCAGCAGTACAGCAATAGAAGAGATCTACTGGTCCATATGATGACCATAGCATTTGTCTTTTTCTAAACAGTAGAGCTAAACTCTTTTTTTCATATTTTTATGTATATTCAGATATGTGAGAATCTATACCCTTTTATTCAATTTAACTTAACAGCGTCTGTTGTTATTTTTCTTGTTAACTTTATTTGGGCTGTATTTTGTTTTAAATATAAATCTACACTCTGGGGGCTTGTAGCGTGAGGTTTTTTTGTATATAGGATCAGTATAGTACTGACAATACAGAAATATAACTTCTGCAGGAAAATGGTGAAGTCCCAGTGTATGAGAGAACTACTGGTATCACAAATTAGTTACGGCTGTGAATGATCTGATCTCTAAAAATTAGTAGAGTGGAGACAGTAATAAAATGCCACCCCGCTGGGTAACTAACTGTGATATTAAAACAAGGAAACAGATTTCACTTAACAATTATAAACTTGACAAGTCGTTCAAATACAATTTCCTTATTTATTAAGTATATACACTATCTGCTCTTGTGCTGAAGGGTGGATGTTGGTAGATGGAATGCAATGGATTTGTAAGTTTACATATGATTTATATATATTTATATATATTACAACAAGTCTTCCAATTATAGGAAAAAAATTATATCAGCTGTGCTGTTAATCAATTATAGAGAATTTATCAGCTGTGCTGTTAATTTTGTCTCTCACTACGCTAAATCACTTTTTCTTCATAGACAGTTAATTGCTCACACTTGCCGACGGAAATGGTACTAATGTGTACTCATCTCTTAAAACAGTTTTGTCCTTCGTAATTTGATGCACACAACACCCGCTGATGATCGTTCCTTTAGCCCTCCCAAGACTGAGGGGGACTAAGGATGTAGCTCCGATACAACCACTATGCTCCTGCGAAGTTCCAGGCAGCAGGATTGACCCGAACATACGACCTCAGGTTGGATGACACGAATAAACCTGTAACAATGAAAAATAGGGGCTAATTTATGTCATCAAGCCCACCTATTTCTAGTGTATATGAGATGAGCGTGTCTCAGGTGTCTTCATGTAGGATGAATGACAACATGGCTCAGTATGCTTTAGCAATAGCGAGACATGACATGTGTCTACTTGCAAAACATTCTTTCTGATAATTCAAAACATGAATACATCCAATAATTTGTACACCTAGGTATGATACAACCGTTTCCTTCCACCTATAATATACCAGGCCATCTCTGATAAGTGCTATACTGGCTGGTAAAATACATCCTAACAATATTGTTGTAGTTATATGAGTCCTAACAAGGACTGTTAGGTTATATTCAGGTTGGTTTTCTTCTTCAGCAATCATACCAGGAAATACAATCATTATTCCTAATTCCCTTATACATTCATAGTAAAACTAAAATCCTAAAGTTATATTTAAAATATACAGGTGTAGGCTATTTTCTGGTGTTTCCCTTCTTCAACAGTCGTACACAATCATTATACATGATACTATAAAATACAATCATTATACATGCTATAGTCATAGGTTATATTCAGGTTGGAGTTATATGAGTCCTAACAAGGACTGTTAGGTTATATTCAGGTTGGAGTTATATGAGTACTAACAAGGACTGTTAGGTTATATTCATGTTGGAGTTATATGAGTCCTAACAAGGACTGTTAGGTTATATTCAGGTTGGAGTTTGATGAGTCCTAACAAGGACTGTTAGGTTATATTCAGGTTGGAGTTATGCGAGTCCCAACAAGGACTGTTAGGTTGTATTCAGATTGGTTTTCTCTTTCAGCACTCATACCAGGAAATACAATCATTATACCTGATTCCATAAAATATAATCATTGTACATGATATAGTCATAGTAAAACTAAAATCCTAAAGTGATATTAATTATATACAGGTGTAGGTTATTTTCAGGTGGGTTCCTTCTTCAACATTCTTCTTCTTCTTCTTCTTCGTACACTCTCAGACGTCCACTTGAATGTTCTCAAAGAAAGCAGTAGTCAGTTTTGTCAGTGCACAGTGTACATTCAAACACAATCATTATAAATGATACTATAAAATACAATCATTATACATGATATAGTCATATTAAAACTCCTACAAAAGTGATATTAGTTTCACACTTATTTATAATTAGTTTACCTACCCTCTAAGATTAATACAAGCCAGATTTTGACCCGACTTAGTGAAGCAAGTCTACCCGGCATGCAGGTAAGCAGGAATCAGTCTTGACAGCTTTCTCTTCTCAAGTCTATCGTTCTGGCTGGTCTTCGTGTTTGTGTGTGTATTTGTTGTTGTTGTTTTGAAAAGGTGATGGGTGGAGAGCGGGCTCTTAACAGCTGACCATTATTGCCTCTTCTCGTTCCATCTTGGTCTACCCAGTTCAACCTGAAAATTGGTTATAAATGGGGTATTTAGTGTCATTTTATTTACTAATTTTGTATTAAGTTTAAATAACTATTGTCTTTTGCAGTTGTTGGTTTTAATTTATATTAGTATTTGTCATTTTATTTTCAGTTTTGTATTGTATATAAATAACTATTGTCCTTTGCACTTGGTTTTAATTTGTATTAGTGTTTTTTTATATTATATTATATTATATATATATATATATATATATATATATATATATATATATATATATATATATATATATATATCTATATATCTATATATATATATATATATATATATATATATATATATATATATATATATATATATATATATATATATATATATATATCGATATCGTTGCCTTTCCTTGTCATATGAGTAGTTAATGCGTTTGCTAATTTTTCTGGTTTTATTATTTTTTAAATGATTTGTTAGTTTTTGTTGCTTAATTTCTATTTGGTTGAATGTCTTTTCTGAAGTATCATTTTTGTTATTGTTGTTTGATATTGCCATTGTTACTAACCTTGCATGTTTTCCTTTGTTTTATGTATATATCGTTTAAGGATTGATTGGGCTTCATCTGGGGCATCTATACTTAACACCTTATCCCCTGTCATGTCTATATTGTTATTTCTAAAGTATGTTTTCAATTCAAGCCTCTGTTGATCATATTTTATACAGTGGATCAGGTAGTGGTCTTTGCTATTTTCTTCCTGACATTCTTAGCAGTGTGGTTCCTCTATCATGAAGTACGCTGCACCGAGACGGAGACGCCACAGCTTTTTGTTCAAGGGTACCTTTAGTTCTTCTCTGAGTGTGTATTTGAATAAAATGCACACACACACACACACACACACACATATATATATATATATATATAATATATATATATATATATATATGTAGACGCAGGTAGATGCTACTGCGTAAGGAACCCTTTTGATTGATTCGCGGCGTTTTAGTCTTTTTAATTGCAGGGGCACGCTTGTGATTGGTTAGTTGCGTTTTAGTACTTTTCGTTTTACCGAGTTCCGAACCAACAGTGTTTCATGCCTAATTTATTCTGTCTGCCGCCATCTTGTGTGACCGTGACTTCGTGTAATTTATTCTGTCTCAGAGTCTACCAGCCATCTTGCGTGACACCTTGAACATGGATTGGCTGTGCATATTTGTATATCGACATAGTGTATATAACAAAGCAGTGGGTTTACACACAACTTTACGACAGGGCTGAGCCATAAATACGTAAATTAACTTCTATTGGTTCGGGATATTTTAAATGTGGCTGGACATCAAATCTCTTTCTCAACCTTACGTGCTTTGCACAGTCCTTTTGTAGGATTCCGGAGGAAGAATTTATCGTCCAGAAAATATCCTGTTTAGTGACCAGAATTCTCTTTTAAGTAAATTTCTAGTACACTAATTCCCGAGGAGAGGCAGTTCCATTACGAACTCGTAAACTATCAATAAGACATTATTTTCTTTATTCTTCCATTCCATCCAAGCTGTCCTTCTCCTCAAAATCACCCCACAACAATTAAACTTGATTCTATCACCTTCAACAGCTTCCTTCTTCCGGAAAGCAGTCCTGGACATGAGCTCAACACACCGAAAACTCTTACTTACTTACTAAGTCGTTCCCCTTCTACCGTGAGGTGTAGAGGTTTGGAAGAGAGAGCGCCAGACTATTCTATCGGCTGTCTTCCTCCTGGGCTGGTTCCATTCTAGTCCTCGGTCCTTCAAAGATTGTCTAATGTTGTCCTCCCAGCGGACTCTGGGTCGTCCTCGGGGTCTGGATCCTTGGCTCTTTGTTTCCCATGCTTGTCGTGGTAGCCGATCTTCTCCCATTCTGCAGACATGGCCAAACCATCTTAGTTGGGACTGTTCTACTTGGGTCTGTATGGGGTGGCATTTTAGGCCTTGACGTATCGTCTGGTTGCGTACCATGTCTCTTCTTGTTACTCACACCGAAAACTCATACATCGTTAATGACCACTGATACCTCATTCGCAGACTTAACTCGACGACGCGAAATGCACAGCACAAAAGTGTGGCCTACCACACCGCCACTTTGTATCCAACGACGATTCTGATCAACCATAACGATCAACAATAACAATATCAATAGCTGCCTTTCTTTTTATTTTATTCCTTATTATTGCTTCGTCATAACTGATCACTCTGGTCAAACATATTGAGCATGAAAGTGTGTGCACATGACAGTCTGCAATGATGATCTAATAATCTAGATGAAGGTGAAGTATATAGCTATAGATTATTTCTTTAGATTATAAGTCCCAAAGAAACAAACTTTGATTTGATTAACCATTAACAAGTAGAAGTAATGGAAAAAGAACAGTCTTTTGCACATTTAGCTATGAAACTAAGTGCATAAGGAAATCACCAATAATGAAATGAAAAATTTATAATTTTTCTCAAATTTATTAACCTCCTTTTCCCTTCGAAAATTCCTTAAGAACTTACTTACTTCGTCGTTCCTCTTCTACCATGAGGTGTAGAGGTTTGGAAGAGAGAGCACCATACTATCCTATCAGCTGTCTTCCTCCTGACCTGGTTCCATTCTAGTCCTCGGTCCTTCAGAGATTGCCTAATGTTGTTCTCCCAGCGGACTCTAAGTCGTCCTGGAGGTCTCGATCCCTGGCTCTTAGCCTCCCATACCTGCCGTGGCTCCGATCTTCTCCCATTCTGCAGACATGCCCAAACCATCTTAGTTGGGACTGTTCTACTTGTGTCTGCAGGGGTTGAGATTTTAGGTCTTGACGTATCGTCGGGTTGCGGACCATGTCTTTTCTTGTTAATTCAACCACCTTTCTCAGATACCTCGTTCTGAAGTTTGGACCTGACATTTGTGGGTTGTAGTCATTGCCCATGACTCTGATCGATACGTCAAGACTGGGACATATTTGGAGTGGTATACAGCCATCTTCGTCTTCTTGCCAACTTCTCCTTTGCTGAGAAATCATCGATTTATGGCCTGACTAATCTCCCAGCTGCCGCTCTTCGGGTAGCCAAATCTTCTTTGATGCCTCCCTTTCAGTCTATGACAGCTCCGAGGTATTTAAAGTGGTTGACCTGCTCCAATAGCTATTCTGCCAACTTAATCTGGTGCCTTCTTTCCACTCATGATATCACCATGGTTTTTGTTTTGAAGCTGCTGATGACAACCCTCTCTTCTCCAGCTCTTCCTTCCAGAATTTCAGATTGGATTGAGGATGTGTCTCTGATTTAGCAATCAGAGCAACATCATCCGCAAATTATGCCAGCTCTGAAATACAAACCTGTCTCATCTTCCAGTACCTCACTGATTATTTTCTTGTCTTCTCCTTACATGTTTTGATGACATCATCCATGAGGAGTATGAACATATATTGTGACAAGATATCACCAGTGAACACTATATGAAATTAAAATCCACAAATAAAAATTATAGATCCACACATAAATGAAATTATGGTATATGTTGTGAACAGGTTAAGCTCGGGAACAACTCTTCCACTTATGCTCTGCGATGTTGGTAAATTCGTTTTGAATTCTTTAGAAGGTGTCGTTATATTTCTGTTTTGCCAATATGTGGCAGTGTCACGGGATTAACTCCCCTTTTATCTGCTGTGATGATCCAATAATGGCCAAAACCTAGAGTATCTAATGTGGGTCTTCAAAGGTGTCTACCTTCGCAGAAGATTACTCTTGGCAGAGATGCAAATAAAAGGATGGGGATGTTTCTTCCTTGAGGGAGTCTGTCGTGTGAAATTCTAATCCACATATATAAATTAAAACGTAAATGTAAAGCCTAACAAATAAATTTAATAAAAGGAAAGAAGAATGGTAAAGAACAGTGCTGTCACAATGACTGTACTCGAAATCCCCCTTGTTTTCTAATTCGTCTGCAAATTGTAACGTTTCACGTTGATAGTAAAAGCCTACTGCTTCAATACCCGCTTTCTATGATAAAACGTGTACTGCCTTTCTAAGAAAAACCTTGAGATACGCAAGCTGACCTATATTTAATATTCCATTCATGTCATTTTATACACTAAGTTACCATAAACGAAAGACAGATGGACTAAGGATAGAAAGAAAGGGAGGGGCTGAAAGCCGGAACGCAGGCAATACTACCACAGTCTCGCGATACACAATTACTACCATCACGCGTGTAAGGCCACAAGCACTAGCTTTTTTTCAAATCGACAGTGATAAAAAACACTACCCATACGAGTTAGGTTTTAAAAACTTACAAAACGCTTATTAGGAAACATGACATTATACTGGTTTACGTTTGAAAACATTACAGTACCCAGACACCACATCGTATTTGAAGTGAACAGGAGGTAGAAGAAAATGCATATTTTGAACGCAGCCCCTTAGCCCCATTAAATTTATATATTTGGGTTCCTTAGGACTTGCTGACAAAGAATATGTTAAACGTTACGCAAATAGTCTAGGAATTAACAAATTATAGCCAAAAGAAATAGTGAGGGATGTCAGACAACACCAAAATCAGAATCGCTCAGTGGCAGCTTTTCACACCACCATTGTACGGGAAATAGGCTGACATGTTACCTCCTATTTGATTGGCGGAAAGTAAATGTAAGGCTAAACACGATTAGTCGGGCTATAAATATTGATTCTTTGTTGTTAGGGAAACGTGAGTAAGGGTACTTTTTTTTTTGGAAAAGCTGTGTAAACATGGCACGATTGGTTAGACCCGCCAATATAGTCAATCAGAGGCGTCAGGTCAGCACCACATTTTCAAATAAACTTACTAAAGAACCAGTGCGTTGAGCGCCAGTGCATATTTTTTCTAAATAAAAGCCTGGGACATCGGCAGATCGAAATTGTGCTATATTCATTGCCAGTCAACGTAACTGTGTATTATTCCATGAATTGTGGTAAGCTTGAAATATTTGATATCTTTTAATGAAAATTGAATGTAAATTGATAATTTATGTCTGTATATATGTGTGGTTCAGTAGCGAACATGAGGTAAAGCCTATATAGTGCTCCAACCTGAACAGAAGGTGTCGGAGGAAAGTAAAACTACATGGAATTGCCAAACAGTACACTGACACCAATCTTATTGACTAGAAAGAAATAATGCTGGAATTGCAGAGGCGTAGTAACCATTAGGGAGGAGTATACTGGTGAAAATTGTTTCAGATGAAGATAGCAGTTGGCCTACCGCTCTGAACTCAGTGTTTGTTATGTATTGTGTTCAGTCTGGAAATTTATTATAAATTAGTTCTGAAATAGGAGGTACAACCTTCTTGTTTCAGGGACCGTGGTCCTAAAGTTATTGAGCAGCACCTGGTATGAGCTTTGCTGAACCTAGAGGCTGACAGCATACTCCTGGGTCCAGATAGTGACCAGTGAGGTGTCTCCAGAACACAGGGAGGCTATCGAGCAGAGGAGTCTTTTCCTGCCGCCATCACGAAAGATAAGCGTCTGTGGCCAGAGGAGCTCAACATTATCCCCCCCCCCCTCCCCCTCAAAATCTGACTTTATAATAAAACAGAGGGAAAATACAGTGTTTAAATTGATAGGAACTGTGAACTTTTCCCAATATTATTTCCAAGATAAACAAACACTTGAAGTCATGATGACAAATAACAACATAGCTTGAAAAAACAAAACCAGTATTACCTCATATTACTACTACACAACTGACACACATAGGATAATATTAATAAAATATGTCACTACAAGGTTCATATTGATAAATTCTGTACATATAAATTGTAATTACAATTGATTGTGATTCCTGGTTCACTTTGTATTTGAATCAGGACACATATATTAGTAAAAGTAATTAATACATATTTATATTTGAAAATTTACCAGTGCTTCATTTAAGATAGTCTTATAGAGTGTTAAATGTTTGTGAGTGTCACAGTGTTGTCAAGTGTGGTGGAATAAATTAAATTGTTTATCTGTCTGTTGTTGTTGTGACTTACACTTCATCATATACATACCCTAGACATTTAACGTAGTCATCACAATATTCCAGAATAATTCTGACTGAGTTATAATGTGGTAGCAAGTAAGGTTATCTGTAAAACACTACACCTATTAGATACAGATACCTTCACAGCTGATCTCAGTCAGTACACTAAGTCCCCTATAAATATTTATAACATCCCACTTTACCACATATATTGGGGTCTCGCTCCAGGGGTATTGAACTTTCTCCTGTTATAGATATTGGGAATAATAAGAATTAAAAGGTATCCTTGGGTGGAAATAAATAAGGTTGAGCTCTCAGTGCCTGTAGTGTCCTTAGATAATTATTGAAAGATTGAATTGTTTACAATTGCATGTTAGACAATGGCCGACTTGGCAAAATTTCGATCTGCTGCTGTACAGGCTGCGAAAGAGTTAGGAATGGACGGGCAAATTATGATTGCTTATGTCACTGCTGAATGTGACAAATATATTGAACGGGAAGAAAGAAGATCAGAAAAAGAGGCCGAAAGAAAGTTAGAGGCTGAAAAAGAAATTAAGAGGTTGCAGATTGAGGCTGAGGCTAAGAGGTTGCAGATTGAGGCTGACAAAGAGGCTAAAGCATTGGAAGCCGAGGAAAGAAGACAGGCTGCAGAAAGGGAAGCCGAGGAAAGAAGATTGACTGCAGAGAGGGAAGCAGAAAAGGAGGAGAAGAGATTACAAAGGGAACATGAGTTACGACTAAGGGAGTTTGAGTTTCAAGGCCATGCTCCTGAAAATGGTGCCAGTCCCTTTACCTCTGATGCCACTGCTAGCCAGGGAGCCTCAACCTCAGCTATGAATTTTCATTTAGATCATTTTGTTGAGAAAGACGATGATATTGAGAGCTATCTAAATAGATATGAACTATTAGCTACCACATATGGGTTAGAGAGAGAAAGGTGGAGCTTAAAGTTATCTCAAGGTCTTCGTGGGGCAGCTTATGAAGTTTTTGCCAAAATGAGCAGAGGTGATCAGGAAAATTATGACATGCTAAAGCAGGCTCTTTTGTTAAGATATGAAAAGAACGCAGAATTTTATAGGAAAAAAATTAGGAATGCTAAACTACTGTCAGGTGAAACCTGTCACCAGTTCTCTGCACGGTTAGAGACATACTTGGAGAAATGGACTTCTCTGGGGAAAACCCAAGATCTTAAGGAAATGGTCCTTATAGAACAATTAAGAGAGTCCATGGCTCCAGACCTGAGAAAGTTTCTCATGGAACAAGGTGCAGAGAGGCTGGGTGAGTTGCTAAATGTTGCTGAAAGGTATCAAGCGGCTCAGGTAGAGGTATCAGGTAATAAAAAGAAACAGGTGGATAATTTTAGGGCACCACAGAACTTTAATAAATTTGATCATAGAGATCAAAACAAAGGTAAGCACCAATTTGATAGGCCACGGTATGACAATAAAAATAAAACCCCACAATTCGATGAAAGGAAATATGATGAAAGAAAATCTTTCAACCAAGGGAAAAGGTGGTGTAAAAATTGTAAGATGAACAATCATGACACTGACCATTGTAGAAGGAAACCTCCTCATTGTGCTGCTATGACATCTGGGAAAAAGGAAAAAAAGGTCAAACCTGCAGAACTACAGGAACCATACCACCCCCCAGTGTGTGAAGATGTCATCTGTAATGGTGTCATTATAAGGTGTTTATATGATACCGGTTTAGATTACGATTCCGTTGTGAGTTCTCACCTGGTGCAGGCAGATCAATACACCACAGAAACAGTGGAGATTCAAACTGCAACCAAGGATGTAGCTACCATGACACTTCCCGTCGCCCGGATAAAGGTGAAAACGCGATATGTGGAAGGAATCATAAAAGCAGCAGTGATAAATGAGCCAATCTACCCTCTGATATTGGGGTGTAGATATGTCTTCTTGGGGAATCCCAAGAGACCTGTGATATTGGCAACAGTGCAGACCAGATCACAGTCTAAAAAGGAGGAGGATAATCCAATAAATACTCATCCAGATGAGATGAGGAAGGCACAGGCTGAGGACAAAACACTCAAGCCGTGTTTCAAGAAGTTGCCAAAATCTCATACACCTCCAGGCAAGGGAGAATTTTATATGAAGAACAAGCTGATATATAGGAAGGCTGGATCTGAATCCAATGGTCACGGACAGCTGGTCCTTCCCACTTCATATAGGACTAAAGTGTTGGAACTAGGGCATGCGATTCCCTTCAGTGGTCATATGGGGATCAGCGCAACAGGACAGCGTATAGCTTGTCACTATTTCTGGCCAGGAATAACTGAAGATATCAAACGATATGTAAAATCCTGTCCAGAGTGCCAACGAGTAGCACCTAAACATTGGACTGCACCAGCAACTCTGGGGGAAATGCCCATAGTGGGAACACCCTTTGAGAGAGTTGCCGTGGATCTTGTGGGACCTCTCACCCGAACCAAGATAAGGAACAGCTACATTCTGACTCTGGTGGACACTTGTTCTATGTGGGGAGAGGCGGTAGCCCTGTCATCGATTGATTCTAAACATGTGGCAGAGGCATTGCTCACAATTTTCACAAGGTTAGGCTTTCCCAATCAAATCTTGACTGATAATGGCTCTCAGTTCAAGGGGAAACTAACAGAAGAAGTTTTCAGGATCTTCCAGGCCAAACACTTCCATTGTAGTGTGTACCACCCCCAAGGGAACGGCCAAGTGGAAAGATTTAATGGCACGTTGATGTCGATCCTGAGAAAGTTGGCACACGAAAAACCAGATACGTGGGACCAGTACCTTCACGCCGCCCTCTTTGCTTATCGGGAGGTACCCCATAGTTCAACCGGTATGGCCCCGGCAACATTATTGTTTGGAAGGCCAATAAAAGGTCCACTTGAAGCGCTGTTAAGAACGTGGACTGATGAAAAGGCAGAGGAAAATATTACATCCTCATACCAATATGTGAATGAGCTGACCACTCGTTTAAAAACTGGCTGAAAACTTGCCAATGAAAATTTGAAACAAGCCAGGAAGAAACATGCTGCCTATTATAACAGGAAAGCTAAAGACAGAGATTTGGCTGTGGGAGAGAAGGTACTGCTTCTTCTCCCCGGTAGTCAGAATAAGTTACAAATTGGATGGCAAGGTCCATATACAGTTCTAGAGAAGGTGTCTAGAACCAATTATAAGATAGATAAGAAGGGGAAAGAAAAAATCTATCATGTGAATCTCCTGAAGAAATATTTGGAAAGAGAACATCAGGAAGAGACACACTTGTTGACCTTGTCCATTGCCATGGAGATGAAAAAGGAACCACTTTCATCATTTGAATATCCATTACACCCTGTGAGACAGCGGCACAGGTGAAAATCAGTACACATTTAACGAAAACTCAGAAAGAGAGAGTGCAACAGGTTCTAGATAATCATGCAGAGGTGTTAACAGACCGACCAGGGCATACAAACTTATTGGAATATGATATGAAGCTGATAGACCCCACACCTGTATGTATGAAACCCTATTCGATTCCTTTTGCTAAGGAGAAAGCTTTGAAGGAAGAGATAGACTATTTGTTGAAGGAAGGAATTATTTCACACAGTGAATCTTCGTATAGTTCCGGTGTTGTACTCCTAAGGAAGCCCTCTGGAGAACATAGACTTTGTATAGATTACAGGAGACTGAATGCTATTACAGAAGGACAGGTGGATCCATTGCCGGATACAATTCAGCTGTTTGCCAGACTAAATAAAGCTAAATATTTCTCAAAAGTGGATCTGAGTAAAGGATACTATCAGATTCCAGTAAAGCCTGAGGTTAGACCATACCTAGCTTTTAGTACCTCAGAAGGACACTATGAGTTTAATAGATTGCCATTTGGATTGAAGAATGCGCCTAGTGTCTTCTCTAGAATGATGAGAAAATTATTGGACCCTCTGAATAATTCATGTATCACAAATTTTATGGATGATATCCTTATAGCAACAGAAACATTTGAGGAACACATTGACTCTCTGAACATGCTGTTTAATCGACTTAGGGAAGCGAATTTAACAGCCCGACCAACCAAATGTTGCGTTGGATGTAAAGAATTGGAATTCTTGGGACACACAGTTTATCAGGGAAACATGACCCCTGACCCAAAGAATTTAGAGAAACTAAAGAAAGCCCCGAGACCACAAACCAAGAAAGACGTGAGATCCTTTGTCTCATTATGTGGTTTATACCAAAAGTATATCAAAAACTTTAATTCCATATGTGCACCGTTAACTGATTTGACACGTAAGGGAAATCCAGATCGAATTACATGGACACCACAATGTGAAATGGCTTACCAAGAATTGAAGGAAAAGCTCACAAGTAAACCTATTTTGAAATTACCTGACTTAAGTCAAGAATTCATAGTAAGGACAGATGCCAGTAATATTGGGTTAGGTGCAACTTTGCTACAGAAATCAGATGCATTGGATGGGGAATTAAGCCCAGTGGCATATGCTAGCAGAAAGTTGAATAAAGCTGAAACCAATTACTCAACTAGCGAAAAGGAATGTCTTGCAGTAATATGGGCGATAAAGAAATTCAATATTTATCTGTATGGGAAGGCATTTAAGTTGCAAACGGATCACAAACCTTTGTCGTTTCTAGCACAGGCTAGACATGAGAACTCTAGATTACTCCGTTGGTCATTATTGATGCAGCCATTTGAGTTTAGCATAGAGTATATAAGTGGAAAAACAAATCTGGGAGCGGATTTTTTAAGCCGCCATCCGTGTGATGAGAATCACCCTAAACTCCAGGAAAAATAATAAATTTCTCTATGTGTATATAGAATTATAGACTGACATATAACGTCTGTTTTAAGTGGGGAGGATTTGTCGTGTGAAATTCTAATCCACATATATAAATTAAAACGTAAATGTAAAGCCTAACAAATAAATTTAATAAAAGGAAAGAAGAATGGTAAAGAACAGTGCTGTCACAATCACTGTACTCGAAATCCCCCTTGTTTTCTAATTCGTCTGCAAATTGTAACGTTTCACGTTGATAGTAAAAGCCTACTGCTTCAATATACGCTTTCTATGATAAAACGTGTACTGCCTTTCTAAGAAAAACCTTGAGATACGCAAGCTGACCTATATTTAATATTCCATTCATGTCATTTTATACACTAAGTTACCATAAACGAAAGACAGATGGACTAAGGATAGAAAGAAAGGGAGGGGCTGAAAGCCGGAACGCAGGCAATACTACCACAGTCTCGCGATACACAATTACTACCATCACGCGTGTAAGGCCACAAGCACTAGCTTTTTTTTTCAAATCGACAGTGATAAAAAACACTACCCATACGAGTTAGGTTTTAAAAACTTACAAAACGCTTATTAGGAAACATGACATTATACTGGTTTACGTTTGAAAACATTACAGTACCCAGACACCACATCGTATTCGAAGTGAACAGGAGGTAGAAGAAAAATGCATATTTTGAACGCAGCCCCTTAGCCCCATTAAATTTATATATTTGGGTTCCTTAGGACTTGCTGACAAAGAATATGTTAAACGTTACGCAAATAGTCTAGGAATTAACAAATTATAGCCAAAAGAAATAGTGAGGGATGTCAGACAACACCAAAATCAGAATCGCTCAGTGGCAGATTTTCACACCACCATTGTACGGGAAATAGGCTGACATGTTACCTCCTATTTGATTGGCGGAAAGTAAATGTAAGGCTAAACACGATTAGTCGGGCTATAAATATTGATTCTTTGTTGTTAGGGAAACGTGAGTAAGGGTACTTTTTTTTGAAAAGCTGTGTAAACATGGCACGATTGGTTAGACCCGCCAATATAGTCAATCAGAGGCGTCAGGTCAGCACCACATTTTCAAATAAACTTACTAAAGAACCAGTGCGTTGAGCGCCAGTGCATATTTTTCTAAATAAAAGCCTGGGACATCGGCAGATCGAAATTGTGCTATATTCATTGCCAGTCAACGTAACTGTGTATTATTCCATGAATTGTGGTAAGCTTGAAATATTTGATATCTTTTAATGAAAATTGAATGTAAATTGATAATTTATGTCTGTATATATGTGTGGTTCAGTAGCGAACATGAGGTAAAGCCTATATAGTGCTCCAACCTGAACAGAAGGTGTCGGAGGAAAGTAAAACTACATGGAATTGCCAAACAGTACACTGACACCTATCTTATTGACTAGAAAGAAATAATGCTGGAATTGCAGAGGCGTAGTAACCATTAGGGAGGAGTATACTGGTGAAAATTGTTTCAGATGAAGATAGCAGTTGGCCTACCGCTCTGAACTCAGTGTTTGTTATGTATTGTGTTCAGTCTGGAAATTTATTATAAATTAGTTCTGAAATAAGAGGTACAACCTTCTTGTTTCAGGGACCGTGGTCCTAAAGTTATTGAGCAGCACCTGGTATGAGCTTTGCTGAACCTAAAGGCTGACAGCATACTCCTGGGTCCAGATAGTGACCAGTGAGGTGTCTCCAGAACACAGGGAGGCTATCGAGCAGAGGAGTCTTTTCCTGCCGCCATCACGAAAGATAAGCGTCTGTGGCCAGAGGAGCTCAACATTATGCCCCCCCTCAAAATCTGACTTTATAATAAAACAGAGGGAAAATACAGTGCTTAAATTGATAGGAACTGTGAACTTTTCCCCATATTATTTACAAGATAAACAAACACTTGAAGTCATGATGACAAATAACAACATAGCTTGAAAAAACAAAACCAGTATTACCTCATATTACTACTACACAACTGACACACATAGGATAATATTAATAAAATATGTCACTACAATGTTCATATTGATAAATTCTGTACATATAAATTGTAATTACAATTGATTGTGATTCCTGGTTCACTTTGTATTTGAATCAGGACACATATATTAGTAAAAGTAATTAATACATATTTATATTTGAAAATTTACCAGTGCCTCATTTAAGATAGTCTTATAGAGTGTTAAATGTGTGTGAGTGTCACAGTGTTGTCAAGTGTGGTGGAATAAATTAAATTGTTTATCTGTCTGTTGTTGTTGTGACTTACACTTCATCATATACATACCCTAGACATTTAACGTAGTCATCACAATATTCCAGAATAATTCTGACTGAGTTATAATGTGGTAGCAAGTAAGGTTATCTGTAAAACACTACACCTATTAGATACAGACACCTTCACAGCTGATCTCAGTCAGTACACTAAGTCCCCTATAAATATTTATAACATCCCACTTTACCACAGAGTCTTCACAAGATATTCAGAAATCAAGAACAATGCGTGATTTTTTGAAAGTCACTTTCCATTTAAGGAATTGTTATTTCCATCGATTATCAGTCCTGATTACACTCACGACTTTCTACATTATCACAAATAATGTCTTCCCGGAAACTTATTACAACATTCCGTCTTCCAGGTGTGTGTCTGTAATAGGTCACCACCTGGATAATATACTGCCCTGTAGCTGTGCAAATAAACATTCATGGTGTGACCATGTGGGTTGTGTTCTCTCCACGAGAAAAAATTAGGAAGTTACAATAGCCATATCAGCAATAACCAAGCTCGCTGTGCGATCTTCGGCTTAATCCAGCGCGCCAATGTCTGGTACACGAGAATTTTACCAACACGACTGTCGGTCAATATTACATTACCTGTCTACTCTCTCAGCAGGGATGATCAGGTAAACAGACATCACGAATTATTACAGGAAGAAGTGTAAACAAGTGTCTGGGCACCTATTTCTGTGCTCCGAAAATGAGAAATAAGTAGATTATGGGAGAGAGAGAGAGAGAAAATACGTAAAGGGGAGCGACCAATAAAGTCACTGGCAGTTCTGGGGCTGTGCCCTATGACTCCGCCCCTGTCTCCACTAATTAATTGTCCATCTTGCCCTGCAACGTCTGAATACTTGCGTGGAATTCCAGTGCCCGTCAATTGCTAAAAGTGGGTGGGTTCTTTTAACCAACTCTTCAACTCCGTGTTGGATGTCCCGGTGACGAGGCAAACCGTGGTTTGGGATTGGCCGCCCGATACAGAAATTATCCATCCCTTGTCACAGATTCCTCTGTCGCGACATATCGTCGCCGTCTTTTGTTACGTTGTTGCATGGTGCGCAGGCGATGTTCTTTATTGTCTCTTTCATTGTCCCGCCACGTAGACATCAAAGTTTCTATGCCGCTCTAAAATTCTACCATTTGGTATTAACCCTCCTGTGCGTCTCGCCAGTTTTTTGTTTTCAATCGCTCTAACTGGCATGCTATTGTATCCAAATATGGTGACACTCGCTTTGTTTAAAAAGAGGATTAAAGTATCAAATGAATTCCTTCTATCGCGACGGTGGCTGTCTATTGCACCAAACAATAACTTGTCTAACGAGCCAGGTGTGCTCCAAAAGATAATATAAGGTATGGGAAATAACAAATCTGTGATTTAAGTTACACTTAAGTAGAAGCCGTTATTAGGAAAGAGTGCTTTAAAAATGATGAAAGAGATAAAAAACGGGAACGAAATAAAATAAGGACGGTGATGAAAAAGATAAAAGTCGAAAAAGATAAGAACAATTTATCACCAGTATACAGGATGAAAGGCAAAGGGCAGATTGTCAGACGGGTCTGCGTGGCCAATTCCAACCCTTTCTAAATAAAGTTCGTTCTTTCGTTCATTCGTCCCTTTCATCATAAATTGTATCACTTCCCTGCACATGATATATGATCATAATAAAAGTGTTAAGCTTTCAAAGCAATACAAAGAGTCTGGAATAAACACTTCCCTTTCCCCCAACCAAAAAAGAAAAAAAAATTAATTTAAATTATGTCTAAATCTAGTAACATGTCATGATTCAGGTTAAATTAATTATGAATACGAAATTACGGGAAATGGAAACCGGCCCGTTATACAAATATATAAAAAACGTGAAACTGGCGCTGTAGAAATAAAGTAAAATCAAACAAACAAACAAACATACCATCCTACTGAACACAAAAATACAAAAAAGAACACTGCCAGCAAAAAATAAGGTATAACGAAAAGAACTACCATACGTCCAATCTGTCTTACATGGGAGCCGCGCTGGTGTAATGGCTTCGGCGTTGTACTGGCGACCAGGTGTTCATGGTTCAAACCCGGGCGTCGGCGTTTGAAGAAATGTTTACGGCCGGAAATTTGACTGAATAGCCTGAACGGCTCCTGTGATAAACCCTCTGTGGATGGGAAGGAGCGAAGCTCCTGACCGGGTTGGAAGGAAAGTCCTCAGGTTCCCCAGCCTCGCAATGACATGTCATTGGGCCGAAGGGCTGAAAGCCCAAGTGCCACTGGTTACGAAAAAAAAAAAAAAAAAAAAAATATGTCTTACAAATAGGCTGTTTCACACATCATTTTTTCTCTCTCTTAACTATAGCTTACATGAAGGTAAGAACGAATTGCAGCGAGGATTTTGTTGTCAAGACAAGCACGCTTCATATTGTAGAGCAGTTGTTAACGTTCGCATTGCTTGAGATCTCAGTTCATTACGTCCGACCTGGGTGTGAGACGGTGTACACGTCATTTATCTCGCACTCTATTAATGTGATGCAGGTCGAGAGGAAAACACAAACCCGTTGTCCTGTAGCGATTAATCACGCGATGCTGAAGACGTGTTGAGCCGAGTCATAATCGCTGTAAATAAGAAATTATTTATGCTTCTCTGTCGGATCTGCTATTGTTTTAACTGGTTCCACGCTCAATGTCGGGATAAGCCGATGTCCTTATCTCCCGTTATCACGCGACACGCGTCGATTTGCCAGCTGAAGGCAATGAAGGTAGCTTCATCTTTTCCCCACAGAAACCCAGACCAGGAGATTCTTCCTTGACAGCGCCAAGCTAACCTAAACTGAAAGATTGTAAGGGCGGCGGTTCTAAGATTTGGGTTGTGATTACAGATATAACTTGACGTGGCGGCAGGAGTTGTTAAGAGTTTACGAGTGGAGATTTGCACCTTCGCGCCCCAGGTGACGCTCCGATTTTTTTTTTTTTTTCTTAACCAGCGGCACTTGGGCTTTCAGCCCTTCGGCCCAATGACATGTCATTGCGAGGCTGGGGAACCTGAGGACTTTCCTTCCAACCCGGTCAGGAGCTTCGCTCCTTCCCATCCACAGAGGGTTTATCACAGGAGCCGTTCAGGCTATTCAGTCAAATTTCCGGCCGTAAACATTTCTTCAAACGCCGACACCCGGGTTTGAACCATGAACACCTGGTCGCCAGTACAACGCCGAAGCCATTACACCAGCGCGGCTCCCGACGCTCCGATCAAACAGATCATTTATTTATAGGTTGGAAACTTTTGCTAATGCAATTCCTCAGCCCTATTGTATGTGCTCTAAAACATGGAGAACAACAAAAACAATCACGAAAAAGCTGCAGATTTTCATAAATGGCTGCTTGCGTAGAATGGAAGGATTGAAGGGGTGTGACAGCATCAGTAATATAGAACTGATGACAAGAACCAGTAGAACAAGAGATCCCCAGACAGATGCTGAAAGTGGATGGGGCACACATTGAGGAAACCTGTTGATAACATTATCAAGCAGTTTTTGTTCTGGAATCTCCAGGGTAAATGAGGTAGATGAAGACCCCAAAAACGCATGAAAAAGGGAACTGGAGACAGGTATGAAGAGACCTTAAGCTGATGGCACCGTACAGGAAGACTTAGCGTAAATTTGTTGAAGGCCTATGCTCCTTCGGTATTGGAGGGTGATGAATGGATGAAGAACTACAATTTATGGATTCAAATTCAAAATTTTTTTTTTAAAGTATTAAAAATATGAATTAACATTCATGTTCTTCACGCAGATTTTACAGTTTAAGAGTCTCCTCGATCCCATTCTGTGATCAGCGTCCTTCCCAAGATTCATTATGACTATCCCTCGTTGACAACGTTTAGCAGAAGTTCAGACCATGTCCGCGTCCTTCTGGATTCTCGTGTCATTTTAAGTGAACGTTTATCACGAGTCACATCTGCTTTCCTTGCTTAGACCCCCAACAGAGCTAATGCAAGAAGGTGTATCAAACCAGTGACTCGCATCAGTGCACATCTTGTTACAGGAGACAAAGATAAGGGCAAAGCTCTCTTGAGGCCAACGGTTTTGGTGCAAGTATTCAGAGATACCCATCTTCATAGGCTCCGACGTTTGGGTGATTTCTTGCTGGCGCTTGTTTAGACTCTTTCATCTCACTTTGAGCTTTTTTTAAAACAGGTTTTTGGGTTTTGAAGGGGTAGTGGTGGGAGTGTTATGTGACAAAGGTGGCACGAGGGGAAAAACATTTTGTCACCTATCCTTTGAACAACACTTACAAAACAAACAAAACTCATTGTTAAGTGAAATATGCTAATTTGTCTTGTCGTTGTAAGAGCAACTATGATTCTGTCTCCCGGAAAATCCTGCAGTCTTTTAATGCTCGTGTTAGATATAAAAATAGAAATTGGTGCAGGAGAAAAACTCCTGGAGAGGCTGTGATGCGGAACAGTCATCAAGGGGCGGTGGGACCACATGAAAGAACTGTTCGGCTCTGGAGATTATCATCACAGCAATTCAGCTTACGTACCCACGAGACACTGCTGAGCCTTCTGTGCCACCCTATTACTGGCACGGTGTTTTAAAGATATCTATCTCTTCTACCATTTTTGCGTCATTTATATGGTCAAACAGCACCTCTCCGGTTGTCTCAAATTATTCGCTATGTGAGAGAAAAGTTCTGCTGGTGCGATGCCAATTTTCTCGGTAGTTAATTAAAAAAACAAAAACAAAGCGTTGTTAACAAAATTACTGTATCAAGATTTTGGAATACTGTTTAAAGTTCTGTTAATTTGAAATACTGTTGATGGTTTTGGTTTTAAAAAGAAATGCAATCTGCAGTTATGTGTATATCTTTTTATCCTAGGCACGAAGGCTGGTGTTAATAATCTCCAACAGCTCTTGTGCCTTTCGTTTACCAACTACACATTTTGTAACATTCCAAAAACCGATATCGGATAATGTTCTTTATATTAATCTGTCTGTTCAGACTTCAAGCTCTTGCCTTCAACTCAGCACTGGCATTCTGCTGCTCTCGCTTGTAGTCGTCTTCGTCGTTCGCTCTCAAATAACCACATTGTAGTGAAATTGACAGAGATACAACGGTAAAATACCTCCAAAGATAACATGTAAGGATAAAAACATAATGCGTAGGCTGCTGATAGTACATGATCGCCCAGACCGCGGGTCATCACCCTCCATAAAAATTGACTTGCTAGACAGGAGGGGAACGGCGGATAAAAGGAAAAAATATGACTGGAAAGATTGCGTGAGACTAGAAAGGCTAAGGAGACGCAATTGGGGGGGAAACGGAGAAAAGTCACGTTTCCCAAGTTGACATAAAGTAAGGAACTCGACAGAAGGGACCTTGGATATGTTACGCCACAGTCATTTATTGGTCGCTTTTGCGATACCAAGCCTTTGATTTGAATTCAGCGGCAGAACGCAGATGTTTGGAATATTACAAAAATTAAAAAGTAACTTTTTCGTAATATTAATGTTAGGAATATAAAAATTAGCTGGCCGGATGGCCCATTCTGAGCAGTGAACTAATATGTTCTTAATTTTACAGACGGATAGATACTATTGAAGATAATGACAAAAGACAGTGTTGTTCACATCAGCGACAGACTGTATGGAATAAAAAGTGTCGCTATTTGCACAAAAAAACACGACCTTGAGACGCAGGTGTTCAAATCTACTTAGTAGGGAAGCGAAGGGACATTGGTGGGAGCTGTGTCTAAATATAACTTTTAACGACAAAATTTTGGAGGGGAGAGAAAGGTTGGTTCAAAAATCAAGTACGTTTTTGAAAAAAAAAAACAAGTAGAGACGGACAGACTAACAGATAAACATCCATACTTGACTGAAGCATGACTGAAATGACTTTAGGGTAGGAAATTTGAATTTGAAATAAACCTAGGCAGTGATTGGCCACAGACAATCATTTTATCGGCGCTCAGACGAGAAGTGGGGCCATTCCTCAATAGTTGTTCGATGATAGACACAGTATTTTAAAGTGTGGTGATTTCCAAATGAAAGAAAGTGAAATAAGTTCAGGGACGCCATACTATAGCCAGCAGCTCAGCTGAGTTTTGCTAGCATTTCTGTGTTCTTTATTCATAATCTGGTAAGATTGAAATTATTTCTTTGTATATTTTGAATATTGTTTAATGTTCGAGTGATTTGATACTGCCATATCATAATCTAGCCTTACAAACAAGTAGGGATTTGCTCTAGACCCCCCGCCCAAGTCAGGGTCTAGGGACCAACAATATACATAAACTCCAGCAAGGGTTAGGAAAGACAGATCAAGTGTTGAGAATAATGAAACATATTACCTATCCACTTTTAGGGAAGGAAACTAATAAACATTTTTCAGAATCTATAGTCTGGGAGGACCTATCTGATGTAAAACCACCATGGTAAATGTGCTGTTTGGTCAGAGAGATCTGACCTGTCTGTATGATGTGGTTGTTGTGTCCGTGTTGTGTCCAGACGTGGGTAGAGAATAGAATTTTGACACATAGCCAATACTTTGATTGCAGAGCTGTGAGTTTCAGTTGTCAACAAGGCGGTGTCCATTCAGTTGGTGATTTTACTCGAGTGTATCTGTGCAGTACGTTGTGACAGAGACCACTATTATTGCCCGCCAGCACGGAGAGGTGGGACCACCAGATTTCAGCACCAGAGCTACATATGCAAGTTGAGTGAGCCTCTGGTCTGCTGGAAGTTCACCAACGCCTTTTAGTTACTAATACCCCATAAAATTCCTGTAATTTACTGGACACTGTGTAGTCAATATAGACAGGTGTGATGAGGCCAGCCCAACAGCACAAGCATTAACTATCCTCCCAAGTAGATGACTACTAGAACATTTTAATAAAACTAACTAGTCTAGTACTTATATATGTACACTCTTGCATTTATTATGTAACATTCCATGCATTTCTTTCATAATTTTTAAATCCTTTTTTTAAAAAAAAAAGTTCTGGTCAACATAAAACTTGATCCAGAACAAAATAAATGTAATATAATTCTATCAAAAATTTTACACTCTTGAGTTAGTTCAGTGTATTATAATATTTGTTAAATATTATTAGTCTGCTTAAATATCTGTGGGTGTATCTATAACTATCACACCACATTACATATCATTACCCTAGACATTTTACATAGCTACATTCATTAAGAAAAAAAATTGAGTGTGAGGTCGTAGTGGTAGCAAGAAAGGCCTTCTGACAATTCACAACTACATTTTATCTCAGGAGCCTTCACAGCTGGCCTCATACATTACATTTAGTAATATCACCATCATACAATACCATCAAACCCACTACATACATTGGGGGCTCGTCCGGGATAATTAGCCCAACAGTAATATTAGGATCTCCTGGTTGGAGAAATAAAATTAGGGGAAAAAAAAATTGTGAAATTCCCTTTAAAATTAAAAGTGTCCCTGCAGATAAAAGTTGGTGAATCTTCACAGCCAGTGATAATTAATTAGTTAACTGGTTAGTTAGAATTAGTTAGACTATAGTCATAAGAAGTACTTAGTGTATTTACTGGTTAGAGATTTAGCTTGTATATTATTATATTGTCTGAAAAGTATGGCGGAGCTAGCAAAATTCCGATCAGCTGCTGTGCTGACCGCAAAGGAGATGGGAATGGATGGTCAGATTTTAATTCAATATGTAACGGCTGAATGTGATAAATATATTGAAAGGGAAGATAGAAAGGTAGCTGAAGAGAAGAGGTTACAAATTGAGGCTGATAGAGAAATTAAGAGGCTGCAGATTGAGGCAGAAGAAAAACGACAGCAAAGGGAGGCAGAAGAAAAACGACAGCAAAGGGAGGCAGAAGAAAAAAAGGTTGACTGCCGAAAGGGAGGCAGAAGATAGAAGGTTGCAAAGGGAGCACGAATTACGACTAAGGGAGCTGGAATTACAAGGCCCGGCTCCTGAAAATGGTGCCAGCCCTTTTGCCTCAGATGCTACGCCCAGTCTGGGAGCCTCAAACTCAGCTATGGGGTTTCATTTAGACCATTTTGTTGAAAAAGACGATGACATAGAGGGGTACCTAGGACGTTTTGAGTTATTAGCTACTACATATGGGTTAGAGAGAGAGAGGTGGAGTTTAAAGCTATCACAGGGATTGAGAGGTACTTCTTATGAAGTATTTGCCAAAATGAACAGGGAAGACCAAGACAATTATGACATGTTAAAGCAGGCTTTGTTATTAAGGTACGAGAAGAATGGTGAATTTTATCGTAAGAAATTTAGAAATGCCAAACTGTTGTCTGGGGAGACATACCACCAATTCTCTGCTAGACTAGAAACCTATTTGGAGAAATGGACGGCTCTGGGGAAGACCCAAGATCTTAAAGAAATGATCATGATTGAGCAATTGAGAGAGTCCATGGCTCCAGACATGAGAAAATTTCTCATGGAACAAGGTGCAGAGAAGTTGGGGGAAATTTTAAATGTTGCTGAGAGGTATCAGGCAGCTCAGGCAGAGGTAAGTGGTGCTAAAAAGAAGCACATAGACAATTTTAAAGCTCCACAGCAATTTAATAAATTTGATAATAGAGAGCAGGGAAATAAAGGTAGGACAAACTTTGAGCGGCCAAGAAATGACTATCGCGACAGAAACTCACAGTTCAATGACCAAAAGTTCAATGAAAGAAAACCGTTGAACCAAGGAAAAAGATGGTGTAAATGGTGCAAGAAGGATAACCATAACACCGAATTTTGTAGAAGGAAACCTTCAAACATTGCTGCAATGAAGTCGGGGACGCGAAGATTAAAGGTTAATCCTAATGGACAACAGGAACCTTATCACCCCCCAGTTTGTGAGGATGTTATTTGTAATGGGGTCACCATAAGGTGCCTTTATGATACAGGTTTGGATTATGATTCAGTTGTGAAGTCTAGCCTAGTGGACCCAAGTCAGTATACCACAGAAACAGTGGAAATACAAGGGGCGACTAAGGACATACCACTCATGACACTTCCCATCGCAAGGATAACGGTGAAAACTCGCTATGTGGAGGGAGAAATCAGAGCAGCAGTGATAGATGAACCAATCTACCCTCTGATATTGGGGTGTAGATACGTCTTCTTGGGGAATCCCGAGAAACCTGTGATCATGGCGACAGTGCAGACCAGGTCACAGAAGAAGGAGGAAGAAGGTGAACCTATAAATGCTCATCCAGAGGAGATGAGGAAGGCGCAGGCTGAGGATAGGACACTCAAGCCCTGTTTTAAAAAATTGCCCAAATGCCACACACCTCCGAGCAAGGGGGAATATTTCATGAAGAACAAACTCTTATACAGGAAGGCCGGAACTGGAACAAATGGTCACAACCAGCTGGTTCTTCCCACTTCATATAGAGATAAAGTGATGGAACTCGGGCATGCGATTCCCTTCAGTGGTCACATGGGGATCAGCGCCACAGGACAGCGTATAGCTTGTCATTACTTCTGGCCAGGGATAACGGAGGATATAAAAAGATATGTCAAATCCTGCCCAGAATGTCAAAGGGTAGCTCCAAAGCACTGGACTGCTCCTGCAACTCTAGGGGAAATGCCCATAGTGGGAACACCTTTTGAGAGGGTTGCAGTGGATATTGTAGGACCTCTCACTCGGACCAAGAGGAGGAACAGTTACATCCTTACTCTGGTGGACACTTGTTCTATGTGGGGAGAGGCGGTAGCCCTGCCATCAATTGATTCAAAACATGTAGCAGAGGCACTACTTACAATATTTACCCGATTAGGATTCCCGCATCAAATCTTGACGGATAATGGTTCTCAGTTCAAGGGGAAACTAACGGAAGAAGTTTTTAAGCTATTTCAAGCCAGACACTTTCATTGTAGTCCGTACCATCCACAAGGGAACGGCCAGGTAGAGAGGTTCAACGGGACTCTCATTTCTATCCTGAGAAAGCTGGCACACGAAAAACCGGATCTGTGGGATCAATTCCTGCCCGCCGCATTGTTTGCGTACCGGGAGGTACCACATAGTTCAACCGGGATGGCTCCCGCAACTCTGCTATTTGGGAGGCCAATAAAAGGTCCATTAGAAGCTCTATTAAGGACCTGGACAGATGAGAAGGCGGAAGAGACTGTTACCTCATCGTATCAATACGTGAACGAACTGACCACTCGTTTGAAAGCTGGATGGAAACTGGCAAATGATAATTTGAAGCAAGCCAGGAAGAAACATGCAGCATATTTTAATAGGAAGGCAAAGGACAGGGAACTGGCAGTCGGAGAGAAGGTGCTGCTTCTACTACCCGGAAGCCAGAATAAATTACAAATTGGTTGGCAAGGTCCATATACGGTTCTAGAGAAGGTGTCTAGAACAAACTATAAAATTGACAAAAAGGGGAAGGAGAAAGTTTATCATGTAAACCTGTTAAAGAAGTATCTGGACAGACCACTCCAGGAAAGCACCCCCTTATTGACCTTGGCTATTGCAACCCAGATGCAAAAAGAACCACTCACCTCACATGAATACCCATTACATCCTTGTGAAACCGCAGCACAGGTAAAAGTCAGTAAGCACCTGACTAAAAACCAGAGGGAGAGAGTTCAACAGGTTCTGGAGGAACATACAGATGTATTAACAGATAAACCAGGCCATACAAATTTGCTACAGTATGACATGAAACTGGTAGACTCAAACCCAATCTGTATGAGAGCCTATTCTATTCCGTTCGCGAAGGAGAAGGCATTGAAGGAAGAAATAGAGTATTTGTTGAAGGAGGGGATTATTTCGCACAGTGAATCATCTTTTAGTTCTAGTGTCGTTTTGTTGAGAAAACCGTCTGGGGAACACAGACTGTGCATAGATTACAGGAAACTGAATGCTGTCACAGAAGGACAAGTGGATCCATTACCAGACACAAAACAGTTATTTGCCAGACTGAACAAGGCAAAATACTTTTCAAAGGTGGATCTTAGTAAAGGCTATTACCAGATCCCAGTGAAGCCTGAAGTGAGACCTTATTTGGCTTTTAGCACTTCGGATGGACATTATGAATTCAATATGCTACCATTCGGACTGAAAAATGCTCCGAGTGTGTTTTCAAGGATGATGCGCAAATTGTTGGATCCCCTGAATAACCCATGTATCACGAATTTCATGGATGATATTCTCGTCGCCACAGAGACATTTGAAGAACACATTGAAGCTCTGGAGATGTTGTTTGATAGACTTCGGGAGGCGAACTTAACTGCTAGGCCAACAAAATGTTGTATTGGATGCAAAGAGTTGGAATTCTTGGGACACACTGTATATCAGGGTAATATGACCCCTGATCCTAAGAACTTGGAAAAACTGCAGAGAGCACCTAGGCCGCAAACAAAAAAGGACGTGCGATCATTTGTGTCGTTATGCGGATTTTATCAGAAATACATCAAGAATTTTAACGCTATTTGTGCTCCTCTGACTGATCTGACTCGCAAGGGACTTCCAGATAAAATTATTTGGACTGCACAATGTGAACTAGCGTTCCAAGAGTTAAAGGAAAAACTCACTAGCAAGCCTATTCTCAAACTGCCTGATTTGACACAGGACTTTGTCTTAAGAACCGATGCAAGTAATGTAGGACTAGGAGGGGCTTTGTTGCAAAGATCATCTTCACCTGATGGGGAACTGAAACCAGTCGCTTATGCAAGCCGTAAATTGAATGTCGGTGCAGATTTCCTCAGTCGGCACCCCTGTGATCAAAATTAGAGTAGTGGCAGACGTGAGGAGTAATTTTACCTATGTGTATCGCTGGTTTTGGAACTTGCCATAGGCATGTTTTCAAGTGGGGAGATGTGTAGTGAAATTGACAGAGATACAACGGTAAAATACCTCCAAAGATAACATGTAAGGATAAAAACATAATGCGTAGGCTGCTGATAGTACATGATCGCCCAGACCGCGGGTCATCACCCTCCATAAAAATTGACTTGCTAGACAGGAGGGGAACGGCGGATAAAAAGGAAAAAATATGACTGGAAAGATTGCGTGAGACTAGAAAGGCTAAGGAGACGCAATTGGGGGGGAAACGGAGAAAAGTCACGTTTCCCAAGTTGACATAAAGTAAGGAACTCGACAGAAGGGACCTTGGATATGTTACGCCACAGTCATTTATTGGTCGCTTTTGCGATACCAAGCCTTTGATTTGAATTCAGCGGCAGAACGCAGATGTTTGGAATATTACAAAAATTAAAAAGTAACTTTTTCGTAATATTAATGTTAGGAATATAAAAATTAGCTGGCCGGATGGCCCATTCTGAGCAGTGAACTAATATGTTCTTAATTTTACAGACGGATAGATAATATTGAAGATAATGACAAAAGACAGTGTTGTTCACATCAGCGACAGACTGTATGGAATAAAAAGTGTCGCTATTTGCACAAAAAAACACGACCTTGAGACGCAGGTGTTCAAATCTACTTAGTAGGGAAGCGAAGGGACATTGGTGGGAGCTGTGTCTAAATATAACTTTTAACGACAAAATTTTGGAGGGGAGAGAAAGGTTGGTTCAAAAATCAAGTACGTTTTTGAAAAAAAAACAAGTAGAGACGGACAGACTAACAGATAAACATCCATACTTGACTGAAGCATGACTGAAATGACTTTAGGGTAGGAAATTTGAATTTGAAATAAACCTAGGCAGTGATTGGCCACAGACAATCATTTTATCGGCGCTCAGACGAGAAGTGGGGCCATTCCTCAATAGTTGTTCGATGATAGACACAGTATTTTAAAGTGTGGTGATTTCCAAATGAAAGAAAGTGAAATAAGTTCAGGGACGCCATACTATAGCCAGCAGCTCAGCTGAGTTTTGCTAGCATTTCTGTGTTCTTTATTCATAATCTGGTAAGATTGAAATTATTTCTTTGTATATTTTGAATATTGTTTAATGTTCGAGTGATTTGATACTGCCATATCATAATCTAGCCTTACAAACAAGTAGGGATTTGCTCTAGACCCCCCGCCCAAGTCAGGGTCTAGGGACCAACAATATACATAAACTCCAGCAAGGGTTAGGAAAGACAGATCAAGTGTTGAGAATAATGAAACATATTACCTATCCACTTTTAGGGAAGGAAACTAATAAATATTTTTCAGAATCTATAGTCTGGGAGGACCTATCTGATGTAAAACCACCATGGTAAATGTGCTGTTTGGTCAGAGAGATCTGACCTGTCTGTATGATGTGGTTGTTGTGTCCGTGTTGTGTCCAGACGTGGGTAGAGAATAGAATTTTGACACATAGCCAATACTTTGATTGCAGAGCTGTGAGTTTCAGTTGTCAACAAGGCGGTGTCCATTCAGTTGGTGATTTTACTCGAGTGTATCTGTGCAGTACGTTGTGACAGAGACCACTATTATTGCCCGCCAGCACGGAGAGGTGGGACCACCAGATTTCAGCACCAGAGCTACATATGCAAGTTGAGTGAGCCTCTGGTCTGCTGGAAGTTCACCAACGCCTTTTAGTTACTAATACCCCATAAAATTCCTGTAATTTACTGGACACTGTGTAGTCAATATAGACAGGTGTGATGAGGCCACCCAACAGCACAAGCATTAACTATCCTCCCAAGTAGATGACTACTAGAACATTTTAATAAAACTAACTAGTCTAGTACTTATATATGTACACTCTTGCATTTATTATGTAACATTCCATGCATTTCTTTCATAATTTTTAAATCCTTTTTTAAAAAAAAAAGTTCTGGTCAACATAAAACTTGATCCAGAACAAATAAATGTAATATAATTCTATCAAAAATTTTACACTCTTGAGTTAGTTCAGTGTATTATAATATTTGTTAAATATTATTAGTCTGCTTAAATATCTATGGGTGTATCTATAACTATCACACCACATTACATATCATTACCCTAGACATTTTACATAGCTACATTCATTAAGAAAAAAAATTGAGTGTGAGGTCGTAGTGGTAGCAAGAAAGGCCTTCTGACAATTCACAACTATATTTTATCTCAGGAGCCTTCACAGCTGGCCTCATACATTACATTTAGTAATATCACCATCATACAATACCATCAAACCCACTACACACATTTATGTCTCTTATAAAGCTGACAGTCTGTCTCAGACTTCTCTCATCACTACACAGTTTCGCTCTCAAATAACCACATCTATGTCTCTTATAAAGCTGACAGTCTGTCTCAGACTTCTCTCATCACTACACAGTTTCGCTCTCAAATAACCACATCTATGTCTCTTATAAAGCTGACAGTCTGTCTCAGACTTCTCTCATCACTACACAGTTTCGCTCTCAAATAACCACATTTATGTCTCTTATAAAGCTGACAGTCTGTCTCAGACTTCTCTCATCACTACACAGTTTCGCACTCAGCTGGGTTGGAGAAGACTGCACTGATACACTGCTCCTCTCATGGAGCCGACAGTCTTGGATGACAAGTTCTACTTTTGTGTGTGTCCTTCTAAACATGGATACATAAATGTCTGTTGATAATATGGTGGCAAAGTGGTGTCGTCGATTTGAATCCCAGATTAAAATGTTATGGATGTCTTGCCCTCTGCCCCCGGACATTTTCTTCATCTATTTTGTTTGCGTGTTTTCCTTCGCGAGTTTTCTAAGCTACTTGTATTTGCGGTAGTTTCTGCTATTGCGCGAGTGTAGCGAAAGGTTTTTCTAGTATGATAATAGTGGTAGAGAAGAAGTAGAATCTCTCTACAGAAAGGATGAAGTTCCAGTGCCCGAGAAGTACACTGGTATCACAAGTGAGTTACAGCTGTGAATACTCTGAGCTGGACAATAGATTTAGGCTTCAGAAGTATAAGTTGCTACTTTCGCTATTGTAACCCTATGTGATAATATAATTAAATTAGAAAAAGTAACTCAAATTTTAACAGTTAAAAATTTACCAAGTCAAATGAGTACAATTTCAATATTTATTATGTACATCTCTATATATTCTTGTAATGAGAAATGGGTGTTGGAAGATGGTAAAATGTATGATTATTTATAGTTACAAATTAAAATAAATAATAGAAAAAGTCTTGGATTTATCTTCCACTGAAATTACACAAAAGTTTGTCACAGTATCTCTTTGATATCTCTGGCTATCTAGTTCTCATCATAGACAGCCGTTTTAGAAACTGCTCACAGTGTTTGTTGGATGGATACACATAAAACTCATCTGTTGTTAGCCACGTCTGCTCGAGGTTCCTGAGACACACTTGAATAAAGAGACTGTCCTTCATCCCGCTGATAAAGTCTTCTTTAGTTGATAACTCTATTTTCTTTGCTCATCATCAGTTGATAAATATAAGCTCACTAGAACATCACCAGAGCTACATGCTGTGTTGTTGTGTTGCTTGTGGTTTGAGTATGGAATGTCAACTCGACCTACGCAGTGGTGTGTAGACATAGATTGTGAGTATAATATGCGAATGATAAGAAGAGTTCGTGGTGTTGACAAATGGTCTTTTTCTCACACTCATGTATGGCTGGAAGTCATCGACACCAACGACTGTGTACCTTTGCTACAGTTTAATTGGACGTACACACTCGACAGCACGAATAGTGACAAATCACAGGTTGGCATAATACATCATAGTACAGTGGATAAATGGTCTTGCAATGATACATGGGCACTCATGTAGAATAATAGCATAATGGACTGTCAGTAGACAAGCACTCAGTATTGCCCATATATATATATCATCTGAGTTTACTGACAAAGCACGTCAGATTATAAACAACATTCAAGATGGCTTCTAGACCTAACCTCGTCTAGCGAAGATTCCTTGAAATAATATTCAGCACATATTTTTTCATATAATCATATTGAACCGCTAGTACTGGGTTCTCATGTGTAGCAGTGATCTCTGGACTCATCAAGCGATAATACGGGGTATCCCTTTCTCTTCTTGAAAGTCACAAAATATTTGGATACAAGATGGCTTCTCTCGTGAGCTGTCACTCACGTTTGGATACAGATAAAGAATCTGTATTAAAGTTAGTCATTCATTAAATGTTCTCATAGCTCTGTAGATTCTATCATGATACAATTGACTTCATCATACAAGATATAGTGCTGCTAGGAGTGAATGTCATCTTCATCTAGTTAAATATATTCTCTCAGACGTACAAATCGTGCCTATCGAAAAACGGTGGCTTCGTAAGAGAGTTCATAAGGAGAATCTTTTGTTACCTTGGTATCAGAAATATGATTCTGCCATTCCTTGGCAATAAGAATAAACACTGGGGTAAAGCATACACGATAGGTCTAGACGACTATCCCTTTCCCCATAAATACTGAGATCACTTTTTCCGGCGACAAGCCGCTACACAAAAATCACAGCCCCATCAGGACGAAGCCAAATCACACCTCTCTAGCGACACATCCGCCGAACAGCCCTTTGACCTTTCTAACGACAAAAGACCATATAGTTCGACTTAGATATGTAAAGATATTCAGATATAAGACAGACTCGTCCTACCCAGACAAACAATACACATAAATTCAGGCCATAGATACACTGAAGCAAGAACAACCTATTTCTACACAAACAAAGAATAAATCGCAGTAAAACTGGATTCATCCGCGGAGTTCGATTGAAAGTGACGACACTCCTTTCAAGGGAAGTAACTCAATAATGACTTTTCCTTAAGCACTAAAAAGTATCTATTTTGTTTACAAAATATTTGCGAACATAACAAGCATACAAATGTATTATATTGTAAGATATCAAAGACTGCACGTAACAGTCTTACCACACCTCCCGGGAAAAAAAAAATGGAACTTTTTTTTTTTTTTTTGAAATACATCTAGGAGCAATGTACAATAGGCTCACAACGCATGAATAATGCGCAGATGAAAATATCAGGAATAAATATAACGCCTAATATGAGGCTAAGTCGACTTATGGAGCGACTGGTGAGAATGTATCTCATAAATTGAGAGAAATTATTTCTCTACAAGTAAATTTTTCGAGGAAGGTGTCATCAAAGTATAATACAATTCTGGCAATTACACAATGCCTAAAAAATGTCATACCATAATTTCGTATTAGATATCTTAAATTTATGATTTATGAAGAAAAATCATCAAAGCACAGCGGTGAATAAACATCAATGAACCGCTAAGTAGTGATACAATCATTATATTATTAAATTACAAATGTGTATCTATCTTGATATAGAAAGGAACTATTATAAACTAGACATATCAAGAAGTCTAAGACCTAATAGTTATGTGGAATCATGTGGGCATCTTGACAGAATGTCTGCCATCACATTATCTGATCCACGAATAGCTCGCACAGAGAAATGAAAAGGTTGAAGAGCAATTGCATATCGAGTAGACCACGAGCTCTTCAAATTCTTACTCTGTATAGCAGTAAGAGCTTTTTGGTCGGTTTCTACTATGAAATGTGCGCCTAGAAGGAATCTCTGTAGATTGAGGATTGACCAAACCATAGCTAATAGCTCACGGTCTAAAACCGAATAATTCCTTTCTGCCGCATTAAGTTTTCTGGAAATATACATTACAGGATGCAGAGTTCCAGAGTACTCTTGCATTAGTGCCGCTCCAATCCCAGTGGATGAAGCATCACTACGAAGAACAAATGTCTTATCTTTAGTAGGTAACACTAAAATAGGTGGTGTTGAAAACAATGTTTTAATCTTATCCAAAGAGCATTGGCATTCCTGAGACCAGTGGACCATATTAGGCGAACCTTTCTTTAAAAGTGTAGAAAGAGGTGCCATGATAGAGGATAGATTCTGAATGAATCTGCCATAAAATTGAATAAGACCTAACAGACTTCTCACCTGTTTTTTAGTCTTAGGGATAGAGATGTTAAGTATCTTACTAGTATTATGGTCCTCTGTCTTTAGGAAACCATGACCAACTCGGTGGCCTAGGAAAGAAATTTCGCTAAAACCAATATAGGCTTTAGAGGGTTTCGCTGTCAGGTTGTGCTCGCGCAAAGTAGACAGCAATTCACCTAACCCTGAATAGTGATCTTCCCAAGTATCGCTGAAAAGACAGATGTCGTCTAGATATGCAATGACATCTGACCGATAAGATAGGATTCGGCGCATCATGCGTACGAATGTAGCTGGTGCGTTCATAAGACCGAAAGGCATAAAATTCCATTGGAACAAACCTCTAGGTGTTGAAAAAGCCGTGAGAGGTTTGGCGCGTTCAGATAAAGGAACTTGCCAATATCCTTTAGACAAATCAAGTTTAGTGAAAAAATGAGATTTGGAGAGTCGAGTAAGTAGCTCTTCCAGTAAAGGCATAGGTTCGGCATCGAACTTCGTTACTTGATTCAATTTGCGATAGTCGACGCAAAGACGTATGTTATTGTATTTTTTCCGAACAATAACCATCGGCGAAGAATATGCAGAGGTGGATGGTTCGATTATTTTCAAATCTATCATCTCATCCAACTCTTTCTCGACTTGTGCTTGAAAATGTATAGGTATAGGATAAGGTCTAACCCTAATAGGAGTATGGTCAGTTAGAACAATGTCATGTTCAATGACATGAGTTTGTCCAGGGATGTCAGTGAGTACATCCTGAAATGTTTGCAACATAGTTGAAACTTGTCGCTGTTCTCCTAGAGACAAATCAGGAGAGACAGTAACGTTCTTCCATGATTCACTAGAATGAAGTGGGATCATTGGAAGAGGAAGATTTACATCTGAAAAACTTGTTTCCTCATCCTGTATCACGGACAGTGATGAGTAATGACCATGTTGTACTGGAGAATTGTCCGTTGCTTGGAAAATGGGTTGCAAATAATCCGGACGTTCATGGAATTCAGTAAGCATATTGATGTGGAAGGTTTTATGCTTCCCATCAATATCGACAATATAGTCGACATCGGAAATTTTCGATATTATATCGTACGGACCTTTCCAAGAAATAAGTAGTCTGTTTTCCCTACAAGGTAGTAATACAAATGCTTTGTCCCCAGGACAAAGTTGTCGTAAGCATCTCTTCTTATTGGCAAATTGCCTTGCCTTCTGTTTCGCAAATTCAGAAGAAGAAGTTGCTAATTTGCATGCTTCGATAATCTTTTGTCTCAACGCGATGACATATTCGTAGGATGACTTTGTGTCATCGTCAATATTGTCAGCTGTTATGAGATCATGAAGCAACGACATAGGGCCACGCGGACGCGCGCCAAAGACGAGTTCAAAGGGGAAAAATCCTGTATGTTCATTGGGGACCTCTCTGTAAGCGAAGAGGGCCGCAGGTAAAACTCTGTCCCAGTCTTGAGGATGATCCTCAGTTATCTTCCCTAGTAAGTTTTTAAGTGTTCTATTAAGGCGTTCGACCATCCCATTTGACATTGGATGATAGATACTACTTAAAGATCTATCTATCTGCAGAGTAGACATTACTTGAGACATAGTATCTGATATTAGTTGGGTGCCATGGTCTGACAATATCTCTCCGGGGAACCCCAGACGAGAAAATATAAGCCAAAGAGCATCTGCAATATCAGCAGTAGTAATGCTCTTCAGAGGAATAGCCTCTGGCCAACGTGTGCACATATCAACACACGTCAAGATAAACTGATGTCCTCTGGCAGACTTGATCTTAAATGGACCAATAATGTCTATGGCCATTTTTTGAAACGGCCGAATAGGAATGTCCGCCGCCTGAATGGGTGCAGCATGCCGTGGACCTTTGGATTTAACTTCCTGACATACTTTACAAGATCGACAATAAATCCGTATGTCCTTGTTTACCAATGGCCAAAAGAAAGCCGCAAGGACTCTTGACTTAGTACGGGAAAAAACCATGTGTCCAGCACACTGAGAGTCGTGAGCGTGCTGCAAAATTTTAACTCTCAAATTCTTGGGAACCAGGATTTGAGAATGACTTGACGTAATGGAGTCTTGAACCATACGTACAAGTACGCCATTCTTCTTTGTAATCCACGATTTACGACTTGTGTCTTTATTCGGATCACCTTTAGTTGCAAGAATGAAGAATTTCTTCAGAGTGGGGTCATCTTCTTGCTGTTTTATAAACGAGTCACGAGAAATTACCAAGGGATCATCTTGGTTATGCACTTCATTATCTTCAGTAGATGAAGTTTGAGGCATATTAAGAGCCTGAGCTCTAGTGACTACAGCGTTAGCAATCTGCATGTTTTGCCTTTCCCACGTGGAAATTTGTTGCGGAGTGCTTTCTTTGACTCCATGAATGCGACCGATGATGAGGTCAGCGATCGGATTCTGAAGAAGACATGCGTGTACATCTCCTGTAAAGAAAGGAGTAGCAATCCTAATGATAGCAGTAGAGTATTTCTCTAATGTGCCGCCAAATGTTACACATTTGACTACTTGTCCAGTGGCACGGGAAGGATCTACGAGTGACTGCCTAACACCAATTGTGGTGCACCCAGAATCAAATAGCACGGAGACTGGATTGTTATTTACTAAACCCTTATGTAAGACAAGAGAACCTCTTCCATCATGCGCGACTGATGCAGGAAGAGCAGGAAGAGGATGGCCGCAGCTTAAAGTAGACACTGTGGTTGGCTCAAATAATGTTTTGCATTGGGGGCACTGAGATGCTCTCCCAAAATCAAAAGCGGCACATGCCATATTATTAGCGTCATTATTGTCTTTACTTTGTTTATAGGCTTCATGGGACTCTTGTTGTGCAGAGTTTGCCTGAAAATGTGGTTTATGTCTTCTGTTTTGAGATCTACCTCGGTTATTATTACCTCTGTAGTTATTGTTACCTCTATTGTAACCCCTATTTGGGTTTGAGTCATAGTTCTCTTGGTTACCATTATCATATTCATTATAATGAGTATGTGTGTAATTGCGATCTTGTTGACTCCAAGACGGATACCTCGGATAGTTTCTATAATTACTTCCTCTATGGAAATTCCTATAATTATGACCACCCCTGTGTCGAGAGCTATCAGCTCGTCTCCAGTTCTTTGAAGAAGAACCCTGAAATGATTGGTTACCTTGGTTTTGATAACTATTATGGTTACCTTTTTTTATCAAATCTGTTTTGAGGTCCCTGAAATCTGTGTGAATAATTGGGATTGTATGGTGTTGCTGAAGCAACTGGCATACTCTCCTTAATCTTAGTGTTGCCAAAAGTCACGTCGGGGTGTGCAGTGACATATTGGGAACAATATTCTTCCATTTCCTTTAGAGATTTGGGTTTACGCTCATGTATAAATTCAAGGAATGGTTTGTTAACACATGACATAATCTTATCTCTGAGCAACAAATCCATAAGTCCTTCATATGTTTTTTCTGTTTTGGAAAGCTCAATCCAACGATCAACTGTGAGACGTGCCTTTGCAATGAATTCTGAGAATTCTACACCTGTCTCAGGCACCATCGTCTTAAACAAAAGGCGATAGCCTTCCTCACTTAGCTGGTATTTTTTTTTATCAAAGCCGCCCTAATGACATCATAATTATCCTTATCTGCTTCTCCTACAAGGCATAACCTAGTCAGAGATTCACCTTTCAAGTTTTCTGCTAATTGGTTAGCATATTGTGATTTATCCACATTATGTGTACGACAAGAACGTTCAAATCTATCCAGCCAGAATGTAATATCGTCACTGGACTGATTGAACGGTGGAACCTTAACCTTGTAAGTAGAAGGTTTACCATTACCACTAGATGCCTGATTAACATTACTCATACTTGTCAATCTCAATTTCTCTAACTCAAATTCATGTTCTCTTATTGCTTTTTTTTTCTTCAGCTTCTCTGTCTAATCTTTTTAGTTCAGCTTCCCTGTCTAATCTTTTTTGTTCAGCTTCAAATCTCCTTTCCTCCACCTGCATCTGCAATTTCTTTAGTTCAGCAGCAGCATCAGCTTCTTTTTCTAATCTTTTCTCTTCAGCCAGAGCTTTTCTCTCTTCTGCAGCAGCTTTTCTCTCTTCTGCAGCTAATGCTTTGTCATATTGAGCAACTGTCCATTCTTCTAATTGTTGACCAGTCTTATCAAGGGCTTTCCCTTGTATAATGAAGTATTCTAATGTAGACATGATGTCTAACAATAATACTAATCACCTGAAATAATAATAATACCACAAGTTCTTAATGACTTGATTAATCAGCACACTATCCCAATATCTGTGGGTCACAAGCCTTAATAAGGTCTTGTATAACAGTAATAATAATCAAGTACTGGTTTATACCATAATCCAAGTGCAGTGCACAAGCAATAGTGTCTTATGAAATATACCTATATAAAACATATGTCAACCAACAGAATACATAAAGTACAAATAAGACTGACAATACGAAAACGTTTGCAGAAATCAAATAAATCAAATAGGGAAATCAATGAAAGTAATCACTGAATCTGCAAGGAATAACAACACAAATGACGTCACAGTATATGAATATAAATCGTGAATAGAACTAAAAGATAGAAAAGGGTAGACCAACAAACTACAAAAAATTCAAAACAAAACTAAAGAACAAAGAAATATTACAAAAACAACAATAATTACAGTCTTCACAGCTAACACAAATAGCAACTAGTTTTTGCAAGCAAATTTCCAACTAAGGAAATTGCACCTAAAGAAAACGCCCACAACGGACCCTCTATGACGTGGGATATTCTGTTGTGAGGACACCGCCCAACCTAAACACAACCCGCTGACATATAAACTAACATACTATACAAACAAATAACATGTAAACATAAATATATAAATTATGTGTATGATAGTATGTGTTGCAAAATAGGCTCAGTTTTACAGTAATGGCAAAGTTATTCTTATGAAAATAAATAAACTGCCACTTTATTGAATTACAAATTCTGGCCTTAAATATTAAAGTTCATATATAGAAAACAAGAAGATCCATCGATGAAAATAGGACTTCTTAGTTCAATAATACTGTCTTCCTGTTAATATTGACAAGAATTGATCCAACTGTTCTGTGAAACTCTGTAATGTCTAATGTAAAAATGTCAACAACGCTGACCTACATACTGCATTCACTTGACAGGTCACGTGACGAAGTGTTGACAAAGAGCAAACTAATACTGCAAGTGTGTCGTATCAGCCACAGGAAACGGTCTGGTATCGGTAGTCTGTTGACTTCTTAACTTCTGCGAGGTCAAACCCAGAAAGCTGGTCCACCAGTTGATAAAGTCTCTTTTTTGATAACTCTATTTTCTTTGCTCATCATCAGTTGATAAATATAAGCTCACTAGAACATCACCAGAGCTACATGCTGTGTTGTTGTGTTGCTTGTGGTTTGAGTATGGAATGTCAACTCGACCTACGCAGTGGTGTGTAGACATAGATTGTGAGTATAATATGCGAATGATAAGAAGAGTTCGTGGTGTTGACAAATGGTCTTTTTCTCACACTCATGTATGGCTGGAAGTCATCGACACCAACGACTGTGTACCTTTGCTACAGTTTAATTGGACGTACACACTCGACAGCACGAATAGTGACAAATCACAGGTTGGCATAATACATCATAGTACAGTGGATAAGTGGTCTTGCAATGATACATGGGCACTCATGTAGAATAATAGCATAATGGACTGTCAGTAGACAAGCATTCAGTATTGCCCATATATATATATCATCTGAGTTTACTGACAAAGCACGTCAGATTATAAACAACATTCAAGATGGCTTCTAGACCTAACTTCGTCTAGCGAAGATTCCTTGAAATAATATTCAGCACATATTTTTCATATAATCATATTGAACCGCTAGTACTGGGTTCTCATGTGTAGCAGTGATCTCTGGACTCATCAAGCGATAATACGGGGTATCCCTTTCTCTTCTTGAAAGTCACAAAATATTTGGATACAAGATGGCTTCTCTCGTGAGCTGTCACTCACGTTTGGATACAGATAAAGAATCTGTATTAAAGTTAGTCATTCATTAAATGTTCTCATAGCTCTGTAGATTCTATCATGATACAATTGACTTCATCATACAAGATATAGTGCTGCTAGGAGTGAATGTCATCTTCATCTAGTTAAATATATTCTCTCAGACGTACAAATCGTGCCTATCGAAAAACGGTGGCTTCGTAAGAGAGTTCATAAGGAGAATCTTTTGTTACCTTGGTATCAGAAATATGATTCTGCCATTCCTTGGCAATAAGAATAAACACTGGGGTAAAGCATACACGATAGGTCTAGACGACTATCACTTTCCCCATAAATACTGAGATCACTTTTTCCGGCGACAAGCCGCTACACAAAAAATCACAGCCCCATCAGGACGAAGCCAAATCACACCTCTCTAGCGACACATCCGCCGAACAGCCCTTTGACCTTTCTAACGACAAAAGACCATATAGTTCGACTTAGATATGTAAAGATATTCAGATATAAGACAGACTCGTCCTACCCAGACAAACAATACACATAAATTCAGGCCATAGATACACTGAAGCAAGAACAACCTATTTCTACACAAACAAAGAATAAATCGCAGTAAAACTGGATTCATCCGCGGAGTTCGATTGAAAGTGACGACACTCCTTTCAAGGGAAGTAACTCAATAATGACTTTTCCTTAAGCACTAAAAAGTATCTATTTTGTTTACAAAATATTTGCGAACATAACAAGCATACAAATGTATTATATTGTAAGATATCAAAGACTGCACGTAACACCCGCCCTATAACTACGGGGGACTAAGGTGTTGAAGATTGGTTGACCTCTAGGCTTCAGTTAGCAGGATCAACGGTCCTCAAGTCTATAGTTTCTCGATCAGGAATGATCATAAAAATTGATCATAAAAACCTGGAACAAAAGGTAATAGGTAGCCACGGTGTTCCAACAATCTCACCACCAACTGCTGTTCATGATGCGACCATGTCTTCAGTGTTTGTATATAAATGAATGAATCATGGTAGTATGTTACAAAGATAGCATGATAAGATAATGTATACTGTGAAGAATTAACAAAATACATGAATAAATCACATGTTATGATACCTGGGTACGATATAACCTTTGCCTTCCACTTATGGATGCCGAGTCACTTATGTACTTGCTGGTATGTCGTAAGCTTCCAGGCAAGAACTAGCCATGCTGTATTTGGCTAACCAATTAATGGTTATGCTTCCTGACAATGCCGGTGAAGGTTATCTCTGGTTAGCGTCATTCCCTTTTTTTAAAAATATATCGGATACAATCAAATCGTAAATAACATCTGAAATAAAATGATATTAGTCATATATATATATCTTTAATAAACTTACATACCCTCTTAGGATTTATAAGCTCACGGTGAGACTATATTGGCTGAATTTAATCTGCCCTGCATGCAGCGTGAAAAAAAGAACTTTTCTTGCAGATGCTGTCTTCCAGTTTCTCACTCTGGCTTCTGGATTTGGTGTGTGTGATTTTCAACGCGCCGCTCTGTCCTTATATATGTGTATATCTCACGTACGAGAAAGCACCTCCTAAGGTCCAAAAAGATTTTCGTTTAATCTCTCGGTTTGAGGCGATTTGAGGCAATCTGTGCTTTTCCTGTACTTGTTTTCTCTTCTGTTCACTACGCACTTATATCCTTCCTTCCTTCCTTCCTAGGTATTCTTTCATTTTCCCCATATGAGGCTTTCATTCCATATAAGTTTTATCCAAATCCGTTGAGGCTTGTTAGTGTAATAAATTTTTAAAGATTATTAGCTAACTTTTAGCCGATGTGATGAAGGTGAAAAATATTAATTATCTTTAAAACTATTTATATTTGAATAATATCCTTTTGGATATAATTCCTAGTCTATCTCCTTTGTTGAGTTATTTTTATTTAATATGATTCCAACCAGGCGTTTTCTTGTAGTTTTAAATTTAATGTCCAGTAAATGCAAGCTTTTAAAATCGGCCATTCATTCCTATATTCGCTATTTCCTACTTTCAGCAATACCGTCTGGCTTAACCGTAATTGACATTTCCGCCGTCTTCAAACTTCAAAGCAAGACCGCCGCGCTGTCCTTGCGCTGTGTGTGTGTGTGTGTGTGTGTGTGTGTGTGTGTGTGTGTGTGTGTGTGTGTGTGTGTGTGTGTGTCGCGCTACACATTTTTTTTTCACAACAAAGCAAGATGTGCCAAATTTCGCTACAGCGAGGCGCCCTAAATAAATTTACTATTCTGCACCCCTTTATTTATTTTGAGCCCCGGAGTATTTCTCGGCGGGTCTCTGAAGAGACAAAGAAAGATTGAGTATACTGCACCATCAGGTGTGTCGTACAAGGCTACTAATATGACGTTTTGTTTGGTGCTAGCAGCCTCATCATGTAAAACAAATTGCCACAGAAACCTCCTCTGCATGAGCAGGTAACTGCTTTATGCAGGCTTCCTGCAGGACCAGCTTCAGACTTTGCTCCATGCTCCATAAGGAGCGCAAAGAAAAAGAATGATAATTGTGACGATGACTCATTTTGAAATTCCCTCCTTCGTTTTTTACCAACGTGTGACAAATGGTACTTGTTGGTGTTTGTAAAATATTTCGAGGCCAAGCGACAGCCTTTACTGGCACTGTGACCGGTACTAGCATATGCGTTATATTCTTCAGCACGTATTTTCAACGGCCAATTAAAGTCTTAGATGCCTTGTTCACTGACCTGTACGAGGCCCTACTCTACAACGATGTAATGTGGCTAAATTTTTTTTCTTCTCTACTCAAAACTCTCCTTCCAGATGAGAGGTCCTATGAGTCCATAGTAGGTGGATTACGTAAAATTCGCCCCTGAAATCATTATTTAATTGCTCTCAAAACTGCCGTTACATTTTATGTTGAATTTGTCTTCGGTATACATCTATATATATATATATATATATATATATATATATATATATATATATATATATATATATATATATATATATATATATATATATATATATATATATATATATATATATATATATATATATATATATGTGTGTGTGTGTGTGTGTGTGTGTGTGTGTGTGTGTGTTGTTGTTGTTGTTGTTGTTTAACTAGGGCTGCTGAGCTTTTCGCTATTTAGCAGCCAATACCAAGTTGAAGACTCCTTGGTATTATCTACACTGTAGATCTAGGGTTTTCCTGTGGCTTTTCTGCTTGCATTGACAATCGGAAAATAACATGAATTGCCGGCAAGAGAGTTACATAACATACCGGGGGATCGACACTTGTGTTTGTCAACATTCATAATAACAAATTAAACTGAAGGGTTTGTTATGAAGTACAGACATGAATCATCTAGAAGGAGAAGTGTCGATACCTTATATGGGAGGCGTTGAAATTACCTGTGTCGTGCGGAATTTCATGAGAGAAGGGGAGAGAAGATCTATACTAAAGACAAGCGTTTTAATCTCCTTGGCCTAGCCAAGATATATTAAAATAGGCTACGTTTGATTGGTGATTGTCGCAGCGTAGAAAGCTTACAGAGCGAGGGCTAAAGGATTCATATAATGTAGCACATTTTCCTACTCCAGCACAGTGTTCCATTCAGTCAAGACGACACATTCAGACCAGCCAGGACCGAAGAAATATAGTATTTGAAGAAAGAGACGTCATGAGTGGTTTTAAGAGTCTGTCTGAGACAAGACAAAACAGTCTGAGTGACGTCTGAGACAAGACAAAAGTCTGAGTGAGGACTGAGAAAATAGATGAGTAATAGTGTTGAATGCGGATGGAGTGAATTATAGCTATCAGCAGTGAAAGATCAGATAAGTGCTCTCCCCTCCTTCCTCTCAATGACTATGTTTCTAACCTACTTTCACTCCGCCTCTCTCTCTGCTAGGAGTATGACACAGTACACGTTAGTGACTCCACAAACAATCATGTACAAGTACAGATAGTAAAGGGGTCTGATCCGCCGATGGATTGTCTAATTTTTTAACAACACACAAAAAAAAAAACTATGGGAAAACAAGAAAATATCAAATCACCAACATCAAATAAAAAAATACATGTATCCACTTGAGAGACAAACAACGCTAATATTAATATTAATCAAAAGATTACTCAACTTAGAGTCAAACTCCCACTATTATTGAGTATACTAATCCTTCTGCAGGGAACCTTGAAATAAAGAAGTCCCTACACATAGACAATAACCCGCTGACTTCTCTGGTCAGCCAAACAGCTATTCAATTCAACTTAGTGACCCTGTCCCGTAGTTCATTCAAGCTCTCCCCCTCCCTAAAATTTAATCGAGTGCACTCCCAAACAGTCCTTCTTCGTTGGCACACTTGTGTGTTTTATTTCGCTTGGAGTACAGTTTGTTGGCGGATCGCAGGCGGAAATATGTTCACCCTATCTTCTCCCTGGTTCTGCTGACAATCTTTGGAAAAACAACCTCTGAATGTGCAGGTGTGCTGTAAATCCAGGATCTAAATGGGTGGCGATGAATGCACTCAAGATTTAATATGTGTTGGGGTTAATATATCCAATATTGCCGCTGGCCCGCTACTCCTGTGGCGGCGCGTGATAATATGGATGAAGTATAGCTGGCAATGACTACACGATGTTAGATCTGGCGATAATGTGTAGCTCTATGAAGTTGATGCCAGTTGAGCATGGGCGCTCCACTTACTGTGTGGGGTGGCGCAAACTTCACAGCAGGCAGATCACAAATGTACCCGTATTAGGGTGCTGATAAAACGAACGACTGTAGTTGGTGTGAACACCCCAATGTAAATGGGTTGCTGATTTATCCTGCCTTTTCGGGAAGGCAATCCCGGCAGATGGCTCCGAGTTCCCTTAACTCAGTCGGAGTTTACCGGGTTTTGCGAGATTGTGAAGAGTTTCCTACACTAAGGCTGGCAAACTGCACAGAGATCTCTACCACCTCACGACAGTATTTTCATGGACTGAAAGCATTTAGAGACAGAAGAGAACCAAATATATAGTGCAACTCGGGCCGCAGGTGTTCAACACCTGGACAGAAAACGCAGAAAAACAAATCGTAACTTTCCCCGGAGGATTCTCCTGGCGACGTGCTACGAGAATTATTTGCGTAACAGAGTGATTGTTATTACGCGGTGAGGGTCCCAGACTTTCCCTGGAATCAAAAACACAGTAAAGTTTTAGCCGTCTAGCGAGAAGCGTTGTGGAAGCGTCACAAAGACACTCTCACCAGCATTAAAAGATCTTTCATCTCTGCTGGCCACGTACGCGGGAGAAACATTGGAGTTAACTCGTCAGATCAAACTGACATGCTAGCAGCAACTGAAACTTAGAAAAAAAAGATGAAAAATAGGCGTGCCTAAAATCAAGAAACAATTATGAGGGATGGTAGCTGCACTCTAGGGCCAAATTATTTAACCCAGCGTCGCAAGAGGATTGGACCAAGTATTGAGGATCTACTGAAATTAACCAGCAAGAAAACTCAACTTTGTAATACTGGAAACCGCAAATTCCTCGGAACCTATAAACAGGATAATAGTGGGATTATAATTAAAGTACTGCTCTGCTACCTGTAAGACAGCCTCATACCCTGTGGCCGATATTATTCGGAACTCTGCCACACTTCTGCAAATAACCCGATACGGGGTGAGTTATAACACACATTTTATCATTTTACATTTGACATGTTTTACTCGCTGGTAGTTGTACAAGCTCATACGAGGCTGGCAATCTCAGCATATGAGAATGCTTGTCATGAACCACCAGAGCGAGCGCTGGTGAGTGCTTCATGTTGGTTCTTTCACAAGACCAAAAGCAGAGGTAGCCCTAGGCGCCAAGTGGAGCAAGGAGTGGATGATGATTACATTATGGTGTACATATTTATTATATAACAATTTTTTAAGTTTTTATGTATATTTAAACATGTGTAAACCAAGCAAAAGTCGTTTCCGCTGTCCAGTCACATTTTAAAATCAAAGTAACGATGATTTTCCATCCAATCCACTGAGCTTATGATTGATGCTCAGTGAGGGTTGTTGTTGTTGTTGTTTAACTAGAGCTACTGAGCTTCTCGCTCTTTAGCTGCCAATACCAAGTTGCAGACCCCTTGATATTATCTACACTGTAGATCTAGACTTTTCCTGTGGCTTTTCTGCCATTCTTAAACAAGTTGCGTCGAAGTTATGAGCTTCAGTGTCTCTAACTTGGCTTGCATTTAAAGGATCATCACATCTAGTCCCAGGCTAGGAGTAAGAAGTGTGTAGCATACTGTGCATTCCCCGCCATCCAAGGGGGCTCTCCAACTATGCTGAGCTAAAATACTGTACTCTGATTCTGCGCTCTCCCAAGGAATTGTCACGTCCTGCACAGAGACACTTCTCAGCTTCCCCTGCTTATCACTGGTTCCACAGTGAGATCCTTCTGCATGCAGTCAACCAAGTCAAAGCCAAAGAATTAACCCTGAGGCTCAAGTGACTTCTACAAGCTTAGTGTGCAATGCTGGGATCTCAACAGGTTTCACCACAGGGGGAATCCTGGGAAGTGTGTGGATGATTTCAAGAGTCAATGAGGATGTGATTAGCCTCACAGACATAGGTTCTTCTTCTTCTTCGTGCAGACATAGGTTCACTTCCACGTACATATATTGTAGCTTTGTGCATAGCTGATGGTCATATAAGGATTACTCCAGTGTCGTATATTTTTAGATAGGTTAGAAAATAGTTATGGTCCCGTCTGAGCAGAGGTGATAGTGGTAAACAGGTGAGAATAAAGGTGTAGAAATAGATTTCAAGAGTGAATAGTAAAGGAGAAAAAGTTGTCTCTGGACTGAATAGTTTCTCTAGTCCAGCCTATCTGTATGACTATATTGTAGTGTAATACACTCTTCCAACCCCTTATCTCTATAAAGATAAGTTTAACTAGACACATCCACACTCAATTATGTGACAACAAGACACACAAAACGGGAAAAATTATGGTTAATTTGGTATGGGTCTGACCAACACACACATGTAAGTTCCTTTTGTTGTTTATTATCATTAAACTTTTTACAACATCAAATATATAGAGAAATCAAATAAATCAAGTTTACAAGATTATGATAGGAAACTCTTTACAGAGCGGTACAACAGGAAGCAATCTGATCATCAGAAGAAGTCCCCCCATCCGACAAGTGTTTCGGCCCGATATACTCCTTTACACTCTAAGGGGAGCAGGCCCACCTGGGTCATGACTCACAAGCGTCTCATCATCCTGTTGTCTTGTATAAAAAATGAACCCATTTCACTTATGGTAGCAACTTTAACCCACAACTCCGCCAGCCGTGGAGGCAATTGTGAAAGTAACAAAGAGAAGACAAATTATTCCGTTCGTTCCGTCGCACACACTGAGACACCATCGCGAAACCGACGAGTCTAGCCACTGCGCGTTCGCCACTGAAATTCGGACACACTGACACCTCTATAATATACACCGCCTGTCGCCTCTCAGCCACAGCCCTTTCACTAGTACACCAAAAACTCAGCGTATTGTGGACTTAGAAAAATTCTTGGTGTTTTCTGTACTGCAGTGTTTATTGTCACGATTTCCATTGCCCATTGCGGTTGTTCCACAGCCAGCATGATGCCTTTTCGGCAGTTTCACTAAGCATCTTCAGTGCCCTTGTTCTCGACTGTCCCCTCAGCCCCAACAGTTTCAATAGATCATACACTGATGCAGCCACAAGCCCTCTTGCGCCCACTTCAACAGCCATGATCCTTGCAGTGAACCCATCATGTCTCAGATCTGCGGCCAGATCATTATACTTGGCCGCTTTGAACAAATGTTGCTCGTCTAATCTGGATTCAAATGGCACGGTCAGTTCAATCAGTATGACCTGTTATGATATGAAGATAGTGTTTAGAGAAGGAATAGAATTCTATCCAGAATGTATGAAGTCCCAGTGTCAGAGAAGAGCACTGGTATCACAAGTGAGCTACGGCTGCGAATACTCTGAGCTAGACAATAGTTTAAGGCTTCAGAAATATACTTTGCCACCTTAGCTGTAGTAACTCATGTGATATAATAATAAAATTAGAAAAAGTAACTCAACTTTGAACAGTTAAAAATTTAAAAAGTCACTTCAGTACAATTTCATAATTTATTATGTAAATCTATCTAATTAGGTAATTGTCGTAATTTTTATCTGAGAGAGTTCTGATGGATATTGGACCTTTAAAGTGTAGAATGATAGTGATGGCTCTGTAAGAATAAGGATTTAGGAAAGTGAGGTAGTAGATTCACAAGGGCTGGGGAAGAGTAAAGACAGTCTCTTATTACGACAATATTTGTCTCTCAAAAACTATTCCTACCACTCTTCTGAACAAACAGTTGTTTGTCAGTTCCAGTCGCTCATGCGCACACACCGATTTGGTGATTCTGACGCACCACGTACATGAATACACACTACGATAACAAAATATGGGAAATGTTTAGGTTTTGGGCCAGCCGACACCAATGCTAATAACGTTTTTAATACTTTTATTATCATAAAATCAAGTTACAAGTAAGTATCAATGTACAGTCAGAAATCATGGGTTACAAAACACAAAATAACAGGGGGGAGGGTTTCTGAGGAGAAGTATCCAATGCACCTTTTCCCGCTTGTATTTACTAACAGAAAAGACCCGGTCCCAAAGACGAGAAAGGGGGGGGGGGTGGTGATCAGAGATAGGCAATTTAACCCAATGGTAAATTTATTACTCTGAGTCAAGGGGGTTACAGTAATAAGGGGTAAAGGAAAAGCTAAGGGTCATCAAATGTTTTCCTTTGATCAACCAATTTTCCCGGGAGGGGGGAATGCTCACAGTTAAATAATCCCGCTAGGAGAAATCCCGTACAATTAATACAGTCCACCTTAATACTAGGTTGAACTAATTATAAAGGGTAAAAAGATTAAATCTCCTTTTTCATTAAAAAAAAAAAACACGCTTGGCTGGCCAGCACACAGTCACACACACACAGACTTACCAAATGGTGAATTCTGGCACTTCATAGGAAATACATAAAAAAACAGCACTAAACCTTGGCTTAGGTAAAAAGTATTTTCTTCCGTGTACAGCCCCAGATTAGCGGGTTGTTGAAGTTAACAAAGTGTCCCGAAATCGCTGGACGTTGAAGTTTAACGGTACTGTTTGTTTATTAGATAAAGTTCCTAAAGAATGGCACAGGCACTTGGCTAGATGTGAGGAATGGTGTGGTGTCTAAGATTGGCACAGCTGGTGGAGAGAACTTGCTTTTGCAGTAATGTCACAAACTACAAAAACACTGAGGTAAGTTCTTCAGGGGGTTGGTAAAATCCAATGATTATGCTTGACAGACAGTGTCAGGGAAATCTATGTTCGTCTTCACGAATAGAGCAGTGAGTAAAATATTGCTACTGTTGACTGTTCTTCTTCCAGTTTGATAATTATAAAAAAACGACTTTATGAATTGGGATTTTAAAATAGTCTTTGGGTTTGCTTTGTTTCTGTATACTTCAGATAGCTGGATCCCAACAGGATCGCCACAAAGATTAAATTTCAAATATGTTCATAAGTCACTGGAGTAATCGAACTGAGTCGGCAAGACTCTAGATATATATTATTGCTGCGAAATGGCTGCTTAAATGATGTTTCATTGCTGCTTAATTGCTGCTTAAATGATGTTTCATTGCTGCTTAATTGCTGCTTAATTGCTGCTTAAATGATGTTTCATTGCTGCTTAATTGCTGCTTAATTGCTGTGATGCGAGGTTCAAAAGATCATTCTGGATGCAATAGAAAAAACATGAAATACAATAAAATCATATTAAAATCTAACGCGCGATACATTTACAGTTTAACTATTTTCTGCCCTCGCGTCTTCAATTAATAAAGCAAGAGAGAAAAAAAACTCCCCGTGAGGTTAATAGTTGAAAGCACATCTATTTATACAGAACTAAACTGTATTAAAGTTATAATTTCCTTAAGCGGCTATTGTATTAGGAAATAAACTTATAGATGTAACATTTAGTTGGCACTAGAACTTTGAAGATGGGCTTATTTAATAAGGTTAAATTTACACCACAATCCAGTGAACTAAATATGAAATAACTAGACCACTGATCACTCGAAGCTAATGTATAAATTACCGTCTGCACAGAAAAAAGAATTTCACTCCAATAGCCAACAATTTAGATGAAATCTAGCAGGAATTTTTAACTATTTGCTAGTGAATCTTAGAATTCTGTCAGAACGAATGATACGTTGCCCTTTTCAGATTCTGTATTTATCTATTAGAAAGGCAAGATAAATGGTACATGTGAAAATTTCGCGCCTCTTCAGTTCCCAGGGGAAGTCGAAGTTATTTAGCCGCCATGCTAACCACGATGGCCCGACTGGCTTCCGATCTACGTTCGTTTCAGGCTGCTCGCACGAGCATGTGAAATTCCGGCGAGACTAGCCTCGTTCGCGGTGAGTTTCCTGATTCCTCAGATCGTATCCGCTACGCTGAGCGTTCCGTCTTTCGGGCAAGTCTGCCGGTGGCCACAGAAGTGCGAAGTCTGCATGAAGCTTTCTTCTGACCGCTCGTGTCCGTCTTGCGAACGGTTCAGTGTTCGTACGGAGATGCTAAACTTCTGCTTCTCTGTTCTGGGGATCTTCTTTGACTGCTTTGATCATAGCCGCTACTCTTCGTTGATGAAAAGTTACAACAATACTGATGTTCAGGGATTCTAATGTTTAATCATCCATCAAATCAGGGAAAATTCACTTGACAAACCAGACGTACGTCACAGTAATGAAGGGTGAGTGTTGGACGATGGTGATTATGGATATGTATTTACATCAAGTTGATAATATATTTATACGTTTAAACTTAACCAAAAAGTCCCCATGGGATCTTTAAATTACTTTACACCAAAACGGTTCTCTCATTGTTATTAATTATACTAATCTGTCTCTTTTATTCTATTCCCTAATTTATCATCATCTCACTGATGAATGTCTCACAGTTACCACTGAAAAATTCACTTTATAACTCAGCTTTGAATCAGTACTTGTCCAGATATGGGTTGACACATAACACTGTTTATCTGAAAGTCACACTTCAGTCAAATCCCAGCAATCAGGGGGGAAAAAAGCTCTAAAACACTTCAACATCTGGGCTCCTGTTATGGTTAGGTAGCAGGATCGAAGGTCCACTTGACTACAGGGTTTTGAAATTTGACTATAGAACCTGGAACAAGGAGTATCAAGTGGCTAGGCAATGTCATGGAGACCTATTACATCCTATGGTGTGTATGAGGTGAGGGTGTCATCAGATGTTTGCATGTATGATAAATGATACATGGCCGTGTATGATTTAGATATAGGGAGACAGACTGGTGTCTACTGCAAAACATGGTCTCAATTATAACAATACATGAATAATCAAAGCAATATGAATATATGGACAGGATGCAACCTTTGCTTTTCTCACCTACATGCCAAGTCAGTACTGGTCTTGCTGGTAGGTTATAGACCCAGACAAAACCAGAATAGTATATTTAGCCCTGACAAGGACTGTGGTGGTTATAATTTAGGTTTTCCAATCTTCAGCAATCATATCCACACAAACAATATGTCCGATACATTCACAAACACACTGAAGTCTGAAATAAAATTGATATTATTCACATAAATATATACAGTAAACCTACACACCCTCTAGGATCGATTCCTAGCTCTTATGAAGACTGTTATCTGTGAAGAATATCTGCCCTTCATGCAGTGTTAGACAGCATTCAACTTGTCTTCTGGCTGGGTTTTAGTTGTGTGTGATTTTGAACTGAGCGTTCTCGCCTTATATATTGTGAGCGCGGGCGTCTGAGGGAGCAGGTAGGGTTTGTCTCTTTTCAGCACTCTCTCATATTGGGTATTATGTGCAACTGTCCCATCAATCGTTCCAATACACACTCAACCAAGTTTATCCAGCACGTTGTCTTATCTTTCCTTTTTCTTCCCCTATTGGAAGCTTCCTTTTCATACACTTAAACCTACAATCGGGTGTGTCATGTATTTTCTACGAATTTATAAAGTCTATCACTAGGTTAGACATGGGATGTGAAAGTCAAATAAAACTGCAAATATTTTAATATATACATACGTCTTTCAACTTTCCTTTCGGATTTCCATTCCTGCATATCCCTTCTGTGAAAATCTTCAACCTTTTTCATAATTCACTGATGCATTGTCCTATTACAAAAGGAATTATGTACCTACTTTCGACACTTTGCCTCGCCATTGTGAATTGTGCATTCCGGCTTCTTTCTGATAACATAGCCGAATGCGCATGCGTGACCGCTACTATTTTTAGACTGCTTAGTTACTCTGTGGTCTTTTTTTGTTTACATGCATTTCAAGGCTCTTGTCACCATTTATTCTTTCCCTGTTCGTTCTATCAGTCTATTAACTAAGTGTGTTTTTGCACACTTTGCTACACAGATATATGAAAATAACTGAATAAGTGCCCTCCCCTTGTTGAGAAAGGATCCCAAAAGAAGTTAATAACCCAAAGGTCAAAGATAACCACTAATTTACAGAATAGACTATCAAGAACAAGTCCCCCACTAAATTTCTACTCAGTAAAGTACTCAGTTTAGCGAAAATAAAAAAAGAAGTTAGTACAATGATTGTAACAAAGGAAAATATTCACTCTCTCTATTTCTCACTCTGTCATATGTGGCCACAAACACTCTTGCTTACCTAATCGGGTGTTGGTATCCCTTGAAATACTACAATAGTCTGAACCTATACTGTCAGGTGGGTGTTACGTGCAGTCTTTGATATCTTACAATATTATACATTAGTATACTTGTTATGTTCGCAAATATTTTGTAAACAAAATAGGTAATTTTTTAGTGCTTAAGGGAAAGTCATTATTGAGTTACTTCCCTTGAAAGTTGTGCCGTCTCTTCGATCGAACTCCGCGGATGAATCCATTTTACTGCGATTTATTCGTTGTTTGGGTAATAATAGATTGTTCTTGCTTCAGAATATCTATGGCCTGAATTTATGTGTATTGTTTGTCTGAGTAGGACGAGTCTGTCTTATATCTGTATATCATTACATATCTAAGTCGAACTATATGTTCTGTTGTCTCTAGAGAGGTCAAAGGCTATTCGGCGGATGTGTCGCTAGAGGGGGGTGTGATTTGGCTTCGTCCTGATGGGGACTGTGTTTTTCTATGTCGGCTTGTCGCCGAAAAAAGTGATCTCAGTATTGGTGGGGAAAGTGATAGTCGTCTAGACCTATCGTGTATGCTTTACCCCAGTGTTTATTCGTATTGCCAAGGAATGGCAGAATCATATTTCTGATACCAAGGTAATAAAAGATACTCTTGTGAACTCTCTCGTTCGAAGCCACCATTTTCGATAGGTACGATTTGAATGTCTAAGAGAATATATTTGACTCGATGAAAACGACTTCGATTCCTAGCAGCACTATATCCTGTAGAATGCAGTCAATTGTTCATGATCAAATCTACAGAGCAATGAAATGTTTTATGAATGACTAACTTTAGGACAGATTCATTATCTGTATCCAAACGTGAGTGACAGCTCACGAGTGAAGCCATCTTGGAACCAAACATGTAGTGACTTTCAAGAAGAGAAAAGGGATGCCCGTATTATCGCTTGTTTAGTCCAGAGATCACTGCTACACATGAGAACCCGTTATTAGCGGTTCAATATTATTATATGGAAAAATATGTGCTGAACATTATGTTGGAGAATCGTCGCTAAACGAGATTAGGTTTAGAAGCCATCTGAAATATTGTTTATAAGCTGACGTGCTCAGTCAGTGAAGTCAGATGATATATATGTATGGGCGATACTGAGGGCTTGGCTACTGACAGTCCTTTATACTATTATTCTACATGAGTGCCCATGTAACATTGCAAGACCATTTATCCACTGTACCATGATGTATTATGCCAACCTGTGATTTGTCACTATCTGTGCTGTCGAGTGTGTACGTCCAATTAAACTTTAGTAAAGGTACACAGTCGTTGGTGTCGATGACTTCCAGCCATACATGAGTGTGAGAAAAGAACATTTGTCAACACCACGAACCCTTATTATCATTCGCACATTATACACTCAATCCATGTCTACACACCACTGCGTAGGTCAAGTTGACATTCCATACACTACAGTGGAGCAAACAACACCATAGAGATCTTATCAACTGATGATGATGATGTCTGCTTCCATCCACTTATGTCTATTTTTTGGTGGATATCATTAACTGGAATAAACAGAAGGACTTTATCAGTGGGTTGCCCAAATATGGCCCCAGTCCAGCCTTTATATCGAATAAAAATTACAAGATGGACGCCAAATTTGGTGGTTTTCTTCTTCCTCGTTCGTCCTGAGGACGTTGGTTGCGTTGTGTCTGTTTACAGCGAAGCTGCGACATCTGCGCCTTTCGGCCGACACATCCGACTTCATCACGGCCTTTTTTGGGACCGGGTTTGCCTTCCCTCTTCGATCCCTACTCTCTCAGCCAGACTGCAGTGATGCAGCCTGTTTCCAGGACCACCACGTGGAGGTGGAGTAGGGTCTTGCTCAGCTCTGGTTCGCTGACCCTGACGCAAGCAATCACGCTATGGGTCGCTGACTGCATTCTCTGTTGCTGCGTCTTTGGGTCCCATTTCGTGGTTTAATTTTCCTGGATGAATCCTGTGTCACCGCAAATAGATACTGAAGCAAGACGTTCTCGGGAAATTCACAGTTGAAAAAGGAGAAAAGTAATTCCTGTATTGTCAAGCATCTGGCTGCTAAGACAAATGTTACAATATGTAAAAACTGATAATAAAACTAAATCCTATCGGCAGGCTCTTATAGTGAGTGCCGATTTTGAAACAACGTAGTTTTCTGGATCACTCCGTTGCTACTGCTGTCAAACGTCAGGAATATATGTTCTTTCGTATGCCCAGCGGGCTGGAAAAATTGGATAAATAATTCTGGGTAATGTACCGTCCAGTTACGATTGATCTTACTGTTTCTATCTCTCACTCTGCATGAAGAAAGAGGACCGAATAGGTCCAAAAATCGAAGACCCAAAATAATAATAATGGTACTGGTAATGTTAGACCGCTGGCCGCTGGTTTTGATCAGGTACTAGATAAGGAAGAAAAGAACATTTAAAAAAACTGCTACTATCCTATCCACCCGTAAGTCTTCCGCTGTGGCATGTCGGGAAAAAGGGTATGTGCCCGCCCCCGTTATTGCCCGCTAGAAAATTCACAGCGTACAAAGTCAATTATTATTTACTTTATCCATACGCGCACTTAACAAAAATCGCCTGTCACTACTAGCTATTTGTCGGCGTCTATTGTTTAGTCACGTAACATTAACTCTAGTCACTTATTTAATTTCACACAATTAAATATAATGCGAATTCTATTCGGTCACTCATCCGTCACACTTAATAATCTCAGTCAGCTAAGCCGTATCTTCTTGTGTAAGAAAAATGGGGTGTTTGAAATTACATTACTCAGAACGACTGGCAAGAAATATCTATGCGTTAGGTTATTTCACTAGTTTTAAACGCTAGGGAATTATAGTGAATAAAAATGGTAAACCTAACACATTTTAACACTTAAGCACAATTTCTATTACCACAAATCAGAAAATGAAATCCCCACGAGACAATTTAACACATTTAGCAAAGAATGGTTCTAGTCTGGCGTGATTAGATTATCCAAGAATTTCTGAGCGACTCTAATAACTGAATTTGAGAGAGCGCGGTATATATACAGATCATGGTGTTATCATCACCAGAAGACGTTACAATTCACACCTTCTGTATTGTAGGGGAATCAGGAACTGCGTTTCCCGGATCGAAGGTTTCTTCGTTCATTCTACTCAGCGATGCTGACCGACATCAGATGATTTTGCCGTGCACGGGCCTCTCTTAGATTACGTCCACTTGCGCAGATCAAAAATGACCTCCCCCTGAAACGTGCGAACATCAAAGGTGGTCGGAAAAATATTATCGCCCCTTGTCTCTCTTCAAACAATCCGTTATTTCTACGCGCATCCGTCTAATGACCGATAATTGGCAAATCAGCTCGCGTGAGAAACTCAGGTAAACAAACGCGATTCGCTCCCTTGTTAAACTGGCAGGTTTGCGAAAGTTGGTAAACAACTCTGTTGTTATGTTCCAGAAAAAAAGGCGTGGATTCAAAGGTGAGTCATACAAACAGAAAATTACGTGGTTTGGCTTAGCCAATTGTAGACACTAAATGGGAAAGCAAAGGCTGTCAGATTACTGTATCAATATTTCCGTTCTACGTCACATCCAGATATGCCTCCATGCATATATATATATATATATATATATATATATATATATATATATATATATATATATATATATATATATTGTTTGGTGACGTTTTTATGGTCTTAAGATGACAAGAACCAGACAAGTGACAGAAGAACAAGAGATGAGAAGATACTAGAGATGGATAGGGCACACATATCGAGGAAACCTGTTGATAGCGTAACCAGGCAGTCCTTCTTCTGGAATCCCCAGGGTTAGCTACGTAGAGGAAGACCAAAGAACACAAGGAGAAAAGAACTGGAGATAGGCTTAAAGGGGATGAAGACGACATAGAAAGACCTTGAGCTGATGGCACGGGACAGGAAGACTTGGCTTAAGTTTGTTGAAGTCATATGCTCCTTGGGGAGCTGAAGGATGGTAATGATGTTATAAAGTATATAATAGTATATTATGTACCAGCAAGTAACCAGCCAAGAAATGGCGACAAACAGTTATGACGTACGATTTCTGTCTCATGTCCTGAGAATGACTCCATTTCGGCTGTATTCACTTTCTTCCTTTCCGTTTTCTTCAACGGATGGCACAAGATAAAAGACCTTTGCGCAGATCGATTGTGATTCACACTGTCTTAGCGTTTAATGAATAAAAAGAACAATCATTGTTAACTGATAGTTGTGTAAAATGTGCAGGCTGTTATCTAAATAACTGAATCACTTATGATGCTCTAGTTCTGTTTGGTAGCACTGATGTGGAGTGTTCCATTTGCCATTTCAAATAGTGCGGATAGCCACTCTGTGTATATAGTTCACGATCGAAGCCGTGGAAAGTTGATGTCCGGAAATTTTAATAGTCACAGATTATGATCATTGAATTTTGGACCATTTATTTATAGAACCAAACAACAGCACCTGTCTTTCTTCCATGATGATATCAAGTGATCTTAACTGTTAGGAACTCATCCCCGTAGCGAGACGATGTTACCGTTCGGATAGTCTCAGGTTCGAGTCGGTAAAGCTAACACTTTTGTTACTTTTCTGCAGCCTAGCTTTCTACTTCTTGATTTCTTGCGAGTGCCTGCAACATACCCATTTGTATGTGCGAGCTTATTTATTTACTGTTGACAGGCCTCGGGTTTCCCTCTTTAACTATTTCAGTTGTAAGGACGAGAGGAAAGAGAGCAAGACACAAGAACTGGGGCTTACTTAAACTTAAGAACACAGCAGATCGTAGTGAGGCAAGACCAGAATTCTATTAAGAATAAACAATGTTTGACTATAGAATTATTTGTAATTATTACCGACTGCATCAGCTAATATTAATAAAGTCACATCACATGGCAACGCCACTGCTAAAGAAAGTCCAGGAAAGGATAAAGTGGCAGAATACTTCTGGCTTATTGCGATCTTCGCCTAGCCACGACTATTGCCGCCTTTACAATCTTGGTCTGATACGTGGATATCAGAGTAGCACAGGGTGTCTCCAAGCAGATCAACACGGGATTTCCTTCATTTCAAAACTACATCATGTAAGCAAGAGAATCAGGCAGGCTCAGTGTTTCATCCTCATTTGCTAGCGCTATAGAGAGACGAAGAAATAAAATAGGCTTACTGGATTGTCAAAGCTACACATGTTAGTTTCGTCAATTTGTTTCGTTTTCCCAAGATTTGTCGTTATTCTATTGATATATGCTAACGTAATTTTTTAGAATGATACTATTTTATATATAAGAAATCATCATTCCTTTAATGTTACGAAAAATTAGCTGAAGTGTTACATCGAAACTGTTTCATTGCTTGAAAGTGAGCACATAAATGAGAAACAATTCTGAAAGCGACAGAGATGTGGTTTCTTATTTCTTCTCATTTCTGGGCTCTGCTCTTAAGTCTAACTTGCCCAATTTTGACTCACGTTAAGAGTGGGACTTCATTAGGTCCGGTTCATTTTGACGATATGTATTTTAATTAGTTGTTACTTCAATGCAATTGTTGCAAGATGGGTGTTTGAAGTTAAGTAATTCCCAGAAATAGAAAAGAGAACCGGTGAACCAGAGGCAGATCACAGTTCTAGATGGTAGCTGTCGGAGAGAGCTGTGAGGTAAGTTACCTTCTCGCCAATCCTTTCCTATGCTCCAAGGGTGTCTCTATTAATAAGTTATGTGAAAGAAGCTCGTCTATTACTCCCTATTACATATTCTTGTGAAATTCACAGACCCAAAAAAATATTTAATATAGGTGTTGTAAAAATTGCAAATGGATACTTAAATATTATTTACAAGCGGGAAATTAGTCAATTGTCATTTCATCATTTAGAACACAGTGTGGCCTTCGTGACGTTTTTCTTTTCTTTTCTTTTTTTATACGTAAGCAACTTATCTGCTTCGAAATTGTTGTACAGTCAGTTCTGTAGCTGAATACTGGTTTGACTTTCCTCGTTTTCACAGTGCTCCTGAGCTTTCATTCCCTGTCATACAATCTCGATGCTTTTTCAATATTTATATATATATATATCACGCGCAACCTTTAAAGGAGATAACGCAAAAAAGCTTATGGTATCTGAATGTTATTAGCACTGGGACGTTCATCCAGTGACTTAATGGCTATATTGATCAGTACCCTCATTTATGACAACATTGTCACGAGGTTGTGATTCTGTGAGTCAAGGGAGTACTTTATACCTTTACATATCAATGTCATGGGTTGCCTTCCCTTTGCTCTGCACTGATGGTCCAACAATGACCAAAATCTAGAGTATCTAATGTCGGTCTTTAAAGGTGTCTACCTTCGTACAAGATTACTCTTGGCAGAGATACAGATAGAAAGAAGGGTGATGATGCTTCTACCTCGAGGCAGTATTCACAAGATATTTCAGAAGTCAAGATCAATGCTAAATATGTCTTAGCAATGTTAACTTTTATCTGCCCGACAACTTTTGTGAAGAGATATATAGTATGATTTAGCTCGTTCAAGCCCCCAACTGACTTAAGAGGAGGAGCTACCGTGAAATGCTATTTTAGTTTTTAATCATACGATTTCAATGAAATTGCACAGACTTACCCTACATCAATCATAGATACGTATAATGAAGAGTTCGATGATATTACATAATTGGTTGTCATGGAAACGACGGACATACTGGATTATATTGTTCTATTTCATTTTGCTAACATACAAAATTTAAACACACAATATATTTATCATTAATACGTATATGGATTTTTAATGAAAGTAAATCCTGAGATATCGGACTTTATATTACATAATTGGTTGTCAACATCGTTTTATTTCAATATCTGTTTTATATCGCAAGGGCAACAACTGCTTGAAATTTATAGTCACTTTTCTCGGTAAGCATTTGTCTTCTCGCGTTGGTATCGAATGCAGTTAACTTTTGAGCTGTGGTCATTTTTGCGCTGGACTGCGCATGACTTGTCTTGTTGTTTGTCGATCGGTTTCCGCCCACCACTAGTGGGGGTGAGCGATTTGGAATGGCGAAAGAGATGCCTCGTTGAAGAGGGGATCTCCGCTATTTTTGTGCTGTCAAAGTCACGTTTATTCGAGATAATACCTCTAGTGTTTCCCACATGTCGGGAGGCGTGATATTTCTGTGTATTTCATGAAAGCAAGGTAAATTGACTTTTTCATTAACTCTATCGATTTTGGGTCGTGAGCGATTTCGATTCATAGCCTGTCTCCGAAAGTCGTCGTCACGATATATGGGTCGCTGCATTTACTGCATCGGTTGATGCAGTACCAAGGACCATTACTTGCTACTTTGTTAAATGAACTAGGTTTAGAAAACCTTTATTATCTAGAGGATATTCTTGAGGACATTATTTATACTTCGGCAGACGTGTCTGTCTTGCTGAAGTCAAACTAAGGAGGGTGAACTGATCTCATACATCTGGTTATCTCCTATGTAAGAACACCTGACTAACAATTGTTTTCATCTGAATTTGCAATGCTGTCTATTTGCTGTATTTTGCAATAAGTCAAATTTGCGTATTTTGGTAAGATATCTTCTCTTCTTTCGATGTTTCGGTCTGAGTCCTGAAAAGGACTGTTGGTTTGCATTGTGAACATTGTTTTGACTGAACACATCTACACACTACACAAAACCAGACATGCGGATGCCATCCATCATCATATGGCATCACGCATCAAATTGTTTTCAGAATTTTGCAACATTATTTGCAATAAGTCAACATTTTGGTAAGATATCTTCTCTTCTTCGTTCGTCCTGAAAAGGACGTTGGTTGCATTGTGTCCGTTTACAGCGAAGCTGCGATATTTGCGCCTTTAGGCCGACACATCTGACTTTAGCATGGCATTTTCTGGGACCGGGTTTGCCTTCCCTCTTCGATCCCTACTCTCTCTGCCAGACTGCAGTGATGCAGCCTGTTTCCAGGACCACCACTTGGAGGTGGAGTAGGGTCTTTGTCAGCTCTGGTTTGCTGACCCTGAAGCAAGCAGTCAAGCTATGAGTCGCTGACTGCATTCATCTCTCTTGCTGCGTCTTCGGTCCTTGATAAGATATCAAAATTGGATCTGACAAAAGTTTTATTATCCAGTGACAAGTATTTTTGCCAAATCTCATATTGATTGACTAGAAACTATGCAAGTTATAAGAACATTCTTAACAAAAAACAAAGTTCTAAGAAAATCTAGATTTTCTTCATAGGAAAAGCACAATTTCTGAAGAAAATACTATTTACAAAATCAAAATACTCCTACTGTTATATATATATATATATATATATATATATATATATATATATATATATATATATATATATATATATATATATATATATATATATATATATATATATATATATATATATATATATATATATATATTAAAGACAATTAAAGACATGGATTCATACGTGTGCACTCCTAACTGTATCAACCAAGAATTTGTAAAACAACAAATAACAAATTTAATGATCAATTATTATATAACATTTAAAAATAAACAAGGTCTTGTTTCGATGGGGTGCAAAAAAATTATGTTATCGTCATCAATACTTGATGGAAAGTAAATGTTCGTTGCTGTGGCATGTTTAATAAGCACTTAGCTGAAAATCAGTGGGCACTGCAGCTGTTGTTCGTCAATTCGTCTCTCTGTGATAAGGGCACGTCCCGAGCAAAGGGCGCAGGGGATAACCTCTCCTGTTGTCAGTGCTGAGTATCTTCACAGGCCCGTCAGATGTAGCCGTCTAGTGTCGACAGTTAGTTTTCTGAATCACAGACTCGTAGCACGAATGGTCTTGTTGACTCGAACCACGAATTGGTCTCGTACCACGAAATTAGAGGAAATAAAAAGAACAAATGCCTCTGCTAAGTAAATTGTGGTCGGAATATTAATCAGGCGTTTTTCCCGCTGTCCGTCTACCAGTTTTTGTCTCTCGGAAATTTTATTCTTCTTGAGCATATACAGCCTAGCTTAGGGAATATGATGAGAAATCACCATTATTCTTTTAGTTAATTTAATGGGAAAAAATTTGTCTGGACAGCGCGAGTGCAATAGCTTGTGCGTGGAGGAACATTATTAAGTTACATATATCTCACAAAATGATAACATACACACTATCCACATGTGATGTAATCTACACTCACTCACTGCTTCATTCGGAGTCTGGGGTTATCTCTGCTTTTGGTTCTCTGTAGTGGTTTATGAATATACTCTTTTCATATCCTGAGGTTGCAGCCTCGTATGGACTTTTAGAACCACGAGCAGTACAAACATGTCAAATTCAAAGTATATAAAATATGTTACAACTAGTAATTACCCGTCAAACATGACGGGTTTTTAATTATAGTGTGCTGTTTCCGTTCCTGGAAGAGCGCATAGAAGTACGTACATTCTTAGAGTTTTTTTGGTTTCTTCCCATTATACAGTGTAATCAAACTGTTCATGAACACCGTCATTTGAACGCTTTTCTTTGTTGATTGTAACTATTTTCGGGAGAGTATATATTATGGAAACAATACAATTTTTCAACACGGTTGCATTCCTCAGCTGTGACCAACTTACACATGGCGAGAATTATGTTATTTTATATTCAATTTAAAAGTTCTTTGATGACAACATTTCGTGTGAAAGTGCGTGGATTGTTTTCAAAGAGTGTTCCCTGATAATAAGTGGTTTTAACAAAAACTTTCAAGTTTTCATGATTTGTACATCGGGTGAGGGCTCATGCACACCAATTGTTACGCACTTTTTCTTTGTCGAGCGCTACTAATTTCGTGAAAGAATTAAAAAAAAAAAAAATAAAACCAAAGTATTTGTTTTATATAACACCCACGCCGCGCAAGTTGCACACCGTGCGTGGCGCACTTTTTTTTCTGGCGCGAGTTACTATTTTGAGTGAGACCGACCGACGGAATATAGATCGGTAATTATGTTAGTTGGGATTGGGATTCACCCCAATACTGGTTGGGAACTAGACTTCTTGCTCAGTATAATAGTCTAAGCAACTTGATACAATTGCTTCGAACACACGTCTGGTGTATTATTTCTAGTTATATTCCCTCTGTGACTTTTGTGAGTAGGTTCTGTAGGAGTCCGGTTTCCGTATCAACAGGTAAATCTTCCTTCCTGTAGTGTTCAGAAGGAGTTCCGATACGTGTTTGAAGACGATTAATCGATTATCACCCATACTTGAATTCGTTCACCAGACGAATGCTTGTCCAGACTTTTCCTCACAGACAATAATGGCCCTTCATTTGTAGCCTGGCTCGGTATTGTCGCTACAAGCATTCAACGCCACCTGTGTCAACAATCACTTTGACGCTGACCGTATGGAGTCAAATCTAGTTCAACAACTTAAGCGATTATAATTAATCCTTAAGGATGGTCAATTAGTCGTGAAATAACACTGTCGCAGTATGAACAGAGGTCAACCGATGATTGAGGGCTGACGGGGCACATGTTTATGTGCGTAAAATTAAGAAATAAATGGAGAGAGAGAAAAAGGAAGAAGAGGAATAAAAGGACACAACCAAAATATCGTCACAATCAACACTATAATATAAAAAGACAAACACGTAAATACATTGAAAGCTATTAATATCGTTTCCAAGTTATTTGGGGTACTCTTACAATTATTTCCCTTTAGCAATTTTGACAAAGTGATCGTCCTTTCCAAAATGACAACATGAACTCTTGCGCCTAGTCCTGATAAGGACTGCTACACAGCATTAAAAACCCAAACCCTGAAAATAAGCTTTTATTGATAGCATTGTGAAGTCCTGAAAAGGACCAGTCCTAAAAAGGACCAGCTAGCCAGCTTCACTTTCTCAAGGATTCAGTATCTGGTCTAATAATTTGTAGGCTAACTATTTTCATAACAAAACAAGTGTACCATAATTTACGTTCAGTTATAACTACATTCATAACATAACAAATATACCATAATGTATGTTAAGTTATAACTACTTTACTGAAGCTTCGGAAAAAAATCAAGAGAGCAAAAAAGGCCTTTATACATCGCCTTTATAGACCTCACAAAGGCATTTGACCTGGTTAGCAGGAATGGATTTTTCAAAATTCTCCTGAAAATAGGATATCCTACTAAATTGCTGGAAATGATAAAGTCATTCCATGAAGATATGAAAGGAACAATCCAATATGCTGGAAGCACATCACAGCCATTTGATATATGCAGTGGCGTTAAACAAGGCTGCGTCCTCGCTTCGACCCACTTCGGGATCTTCTTTGCCTTGTTCTTTAAACATGCATTCAGAGATGCAACTGAAGGAATATGACTTCCTACTAGGTCAGATAGCCGACTATTTAACCTCGCAAGGCTGAAAGCAAAAACAAAATTCAGAAGGGTCACTATAAGAGACTTGTTATTCGCTGATGACGCTGCAGTCGTCACTCAAAGAAAGAGGAGCTTCAGAGCTTGATGAATCACTTCACCCAAGCATGCAAGGAATTTGGTCTCACAATAAGTATTTTTTTTAATGTGCTGGGTGAGGATGTGAATTTTGCACCAGTTATCACTATCGATAACTATGAATTGGCAGTGGTGCACTATTTCACATACCTGGGGTCTACCATCAACGACAAACTCTCTCTGGACACAGAAATTGACAGCTGCATTGGCAAAGTTGCAGCTACCTTTGCCCGCCTCACAACACGTGTTTGAGGAAATTCCAAACTCACAAAAAGACAAAAGCTGCGGTATATAGCGCCTGTGTCTTCAGCCAAGTTCTATATGGCGGTGAGACATGGACAACTTATGCTAAGCAAGAAAGAAAGCTCTATACCTTCTATCTACGGTGTCTACGCCACATCCTCGGTATTTCGTGGAAGGACAAAGTGACAACTGAGGAATTGTTGTCACGTGTTGCCCTCCAAAGCATGTATACACTGCTTAGACAGCGTAGACTACGCTGGCTTGGTCATGTCCGCAGCATGGTAGATGGTCGCATCCTGAAAGACAAAAGAACAATTGTGCGATCGCAGCTGATGTTCAAAGATGTGTGCAAGAGAGACGTCGGGGCATTGGACATAAATCGAGCAACCTGGGAGGATAAAGCTACCGATCGCACCTAGTGGCGTTGCTTTCTACGGCGTCACCTTAGATTGGGGTAAAAGAAGCTCTCAGGGCAAGCAGGACAGAAGAGAAAACGTCGATAGGAACACCAGGAAAAAATGCAGCTTAGGGCTATCTAAGATAACAAATCGATACTTGGGTTTAGCCATGATTCATAAATCAATACATTTTTTAATCTGTAGCAGGACAGAGAATCCTGGAACTGAAACGAGACATTTTTATTTAGGCATTTCTGATATTCTTTGTTACCTGAAACTATTTCCGTTTTAGACTTTTGAAACACGTGCCGCCAACTTGTCAGAGAAATTCAGAGAACAATAACGGATATAAGGTCAGGTTAACATCTCTTGTTGTTGGAAAACTCTTTGAATATTCTCAGTACTGGATCTGGGTAGTTAGTAAAATATAACTGTGATATAACTGAAGAACAAGTGGTGTGTCAAGGGGTATGTGAGGAGGCTGTTGTCCCGGGTGACAGCCAGGAGAGGGTGCCAACGGACACTGTTATACTAGTACTGTACTTACTGTAAAAAATATGCCTGCAAGTGTGTTTCTTTTTTTTTTTTTGGGGGGGGGGGGGGGGGGGGGGGGGGGGCGGGGAACAGGTGTTTTGTTGTGTAAAGTGGGAGGGGTAAAGGGGGGGGGGACGGGGGAAGGGGGGGTGCTGAAGGTCGGATATGCCCCGAGTGCCAAATTCTTTAAGTACGACAGTGTGGAGATACGGAACGACAACGATGTATTAAAACAAGAGACTATGACGTAAAAACCTTAGGCGACTATTCGTCGTCTTAGTACTGCTTTATTCTATCTCCACTTTTAGCCAAAATTGACCTCAGGTCATAAATCGACATACAATAGTTTAATCTGTCATCCTGCACAATGTCTTGCAGTTAACTGTTTGGATATATATATATATATATATATATATATATATTATATATTATATATATATGTTACGATATAGTGTATTTCATTCTGTCTCTCCTGGTAGTATTAACGGCCTTTTTTGAGCATGTCATATTGCACAATATGATTGTTCTCTCCTGAACCTGGGAAAGTGACCACAGCTATATTACTAATCCGCGTAGTGTTGACGATTAATAAAACAAACGCGCCGACGTGGCTGCGTAACCGGTCAAGCAGTCTGGTAACCCAAGATGATAAGATAGGACGAGATAACCTCGGCCGATGAAAGTGTAAACCACAATGCTGGAAGAATGAGCATGTAGAAGGAATGACCGAGTACGACTGCCGGAGAGAATTGAAGATACGTCAAAGAGAACGAACAATTTTATCACAGTCTGTAGTATTCCATTTTCTGTGAGCATGCTTACTAGGAACCGTATTAAACTTGTTGTTGTTGACATGTATGTTAAGTAGGCTTGGTGTTCTTTTCATCTTCACAGTTTCTGTCTTTGATGTGCGGATCTTAATGTTGTATCTTCCACAAATTGAATTAAGTGCATTCCTGGGTTTGTTTCTTATATTAAACAAAAATATTTCTTATTGTGTGGAAATGAAATAAAGTCCTGGAAAAAAACTTCAATTTTATTTAATATTACTGAAGCACATTAAAAACGCACCACCTGTATAATCCAGGAACAGAGTGTGAAATGTAAATATAAGTATTTACAAGTTTACATATTTGGAATCGTTATTCATTTTCCTATGAATCCATGCTGGTCATTAATTTGTACATTTGATTGTTATGAAATTCATTGCATTCTGTGCGGGCAAGGGAGAAAACCAAAAAATTGAACCAATAAAAAAAAATTTCCCATTCTCACTATCTTCAGTATCTGGTATGTTCAATCCGGTGGTGCTTGCAAAAACAAGCTTGCAGCGGCTCCGCATGGTATAGAAATTAATATCAAAAAAAAAGAAACAAAACGAATAACTAATATTAATATTTATATATATTTATCTTAATATGGAGGTTGTGGTTGGTTGTGGTTTGGGGGTCTGTTAGTGTTTGAATGTGAATGAATTATAATTTAATTATATTTAATATAAGATATTATTACGTCTTTCTCTAATTATATATAGATATTTCTATCTATCCGTTTGTCTATAAGAATATATATTGTATTTTGGTGATTTGAACTTTTTTATAGATTTGTATGTACTATTTTGTGGTGATATTTACTTAGAGATAGTGTTTGGTGTAATTGTGGTGTGCAGAGATAATGTGGTTTTATTATAAAGTTTTAACGATTTATAGTACCATGTGAATATATATTGATCTGTATATTAAACTATTAGTATAACGATTATATATACTATTTTTTTTTTTATGTTCTTTTAAATACATAGAACTATATTATATTAAATTACCTTTAAAAAAAGAGTTTATAAATGATTTCTAGTTTTTAATACTACGATGAGGTATCAATTAAATATAAACTGTGTCTCATAATTAGGGTGATACCGAAGATGTTCTGAAACTCTAAACTTTGTTGATTACAATTTCAGATAATCCGATCATCGTCGTAAATGATAAAAACCGCACCCTATTGAACAATGTTTAGTAGAAGAGAAAGCTATATTAATATATATTTAAGTATCTAATGTAATCTGTCTCAATTAATGTTGATTGAATCCGAAAAAATGAACCGGTTTTATGGTATCAGTGATAATAAAAACCTACACCTGGACAGCCGTGCTATTCCCCGATAGTCCGAAATATAAGATTCAAAGAGAAGACAAATAAATTACATCGTTTCTGATTCAGACGACTACGACAGAAGGTCGCTAATATCAAAGCCGAAAGCCGCACTTTATTCCTACTAATATTTGCGCAAACTTAACAATAGTGAGGGAGTCTATGCATAGCACCTCTTATATGTTATATCTAATTGTCGATCCGCGAACCCGAAGTGAATAATAAATATAATAAATAAAAATGAAAGTAAATGTACGCACCTGATGCGATATCAGTTGACGGACAGCCATCCAAATGATTGCAAACTTCACGTCGACAATAGTCGTTCATTGTATTCGCTCTACGGACAGCCAACATGTAGTTTGAACCGCTCATAATAATCTATCACCATCCACTCTTGTCCATGAAAGGGCAATAGTTTGTAACAAGAGTCGGTGGGATAGGCATCCCGGACAATTCCACCCATGGATTGTATAGATGCACAAATATATCCTCGCGGAAATCACAACACTTATACCACCTGGAATAACACTAAGCAGGAATGAAACGTTATACAAGATCATAAACACTAGTCGTATAATAACAATTAATTTGGTATATAGAACAAAATACCAGTGCTTAGAAAATGAATGAGGCATTTGGGACCCATTCCCGCGGGGGAGATCTCATCAAATCAATAGGAAAACATAGTTGACTAGTAAACTACAGCTATTAAAAAAAGGCATACCATATAGGACAAGCTTTGAAAAGTCGACAACCAAGCATATTGAAAACTATAAAGGAACATAAAAATGCCGGGATTCTTAAGAGTTTCTATTCGTATGCACATTTACGTATTCTTGCTATCTGTTATAAGATCTACGCAGAAACAACTAAATAAATTAAAATAAAGAAATATACAACAGTAGAACGCGTACACACAAAACTAATGTCACAAGGACACATGGTGTTTCTAAAACAGTCTGAGACAGGGATAAAGAGCTTCTAATTTAATCTTTCCTAGACCTAAGGATTAGATTGGATAGATCTAGGTAGTGAGAGATGGGGTAAATGAAAGATCAAGTGAGACTAGAGAACTTGGTAGAAAGAAGAATCTCATATCACTGAAATGAACGTTCCAATATACAAGACAGTTACATATTGAACAAAGGAGGTTAAAGTAAAACCGCAGAATAGTAGCATTATAAACGGATAACACAAAGTAAGAATAGGATACACAGGTGGGAAGGTGGAGTATGCAACAGGAATAGACAAGTCAGAGAAAAACAGAAGGTAATGAGTAGGATACCAACAAACTACATGTGGGTGGTATTCTTAACTTACGAATACAACTACCCCATGCAACATATTAATTAAGTATACATTGTGGCGACTCAGTCAGACATAGAACCCAATGGTGATGGCTATCAATTGACTGACCAACAACAGGGTACTGGATATATTGATAGAGATAGTTGTTGTAAGGAAGTTTCATGAGGTACGATCGATTAAATCCCCTGTTGTGACTATCGTGTCGGGCTGGGTCAGTTTGGTGGTGGTATCTTGAGTGTATAGTTAATATTAGGTTTGCATTTGTGTGGGTAGTGATCTTGGATGCATGGTTAGGTCGGCGCTTGCTCGGATGAGCTGCGTATGAACAACTGATGAGTATAGTAGGGTTGATTATAATAGCATGTTTGGTTTTAATTTCTGTTGTGTTGGATTTTTGTTTGAAGGGGGGACATTAGGCAAAGAGTATTAAGAGAGGAGTTTCGGGGGAATCGACGTATAGAGTGTAGGGGTGTCTGATTACACTGAGTGAGAGTAGGTTTTACATTTTGTGGGGGTTGGTGGGGGGTTGGGGGTTGGGTGGTGGGGGGTGTGGGGGTGGGGGGGTAGTTTGGTTGGGGTGGGGTTTGGGGGGGGGGGTTGTGTGTTGAGGGTGTGTTGTGGGGGGGGGGGTTGGGGGGGGGGTGGTTGTTGATGGTTGGGGTGGTTGTGTGTTACGGGGTAGGGTGAGGGGGGTGTTGGGTGGGTTTTTGGGGGGGGGGGGTTTTTTTTACGGGATAATTTTAGGGGGGGGGGGGGGTGTTGGATTGGGGTGGGGGTTTGTGGGTTTTTTAATATGGATTTAATGGGGGGATTTTGGTACTGGGAGTATGTACAGGTTGGTCGAGTGGTAGGAGGGTTTGGTTGGTTGTGTTTTGGGGGGGGGTATGTTATGTTGTGAGGTGATGTGAGGGGGGATTGGGGGGGGGTTGTCATAATGTATTTTGAAGGGGGGTTGGGGGGGGGGGGGAGTGTGTGTTTGGGGGTGTTGTTATGGTTATTTGAGGTGTATAGGGGTTTGGGGTTTATTATTAGTTATTTTGTGGGGATGGGTGATTATGGGGTGTAATGTTACATGATTGGCAGGTTAGTTATAGGGGTGGGGGGTGGGTGTGGGGTATGGTTTAGACGGGTGGGTTGAGTTGTGATTGGGAAGTTGGTGGGAGCGGGCTGGGATTTGGTTATAGGGGGGTGGTATTTGTTGGGTTGGGGGGGGGGTAATAGGGGGGGTTTTAGGGGGGGGGATGTAGGGGGTAAAAATTGGGATTTGGGGAGGTGATTGGGTAAATTTTGGGGGGGTGGTGTATTGTGGGGGTGGGGAGGGGGATGGGTTTGAGAGTATATTATTAAAGGTTTATGGTGGGGGGGTAGTATTGGGGGGGTTTAGGGTACGGTTGGCCTGTTTGGGGGGGGGGAAGACTGGGGGAAGGTTTGGAGGCGTTTGTTTGATTAATTTGGGTGGACGCGGGGTAGTTTTTTTGTTAGGAGGTGATTTAGTTGGGGGGTGGTTTTGTTTGTATATGTTCCATTTGGATGTGGGAGGTGGTATTTTTGGGGTGATGAGTGGTTTGTGGATGTTTTTGGTTAGGGTGGGTTGGGGTGGGGTGGGTATTTTGGGGTGGGGATGGGGTTGTTAGTGTTGTTAAGGGTTGGTATTAGATGGTTGGATTGGGGGTTTGGGGGGTTGGGGGGGTATTGATTGTTTGGTGGGGGGGGGGGTGTGGATGGTAGGGGTATTGTATGTTATTGAGGGGGGGGTGGGGAAAATTTGGATTTGGGGGTGTATTAAGGGGGGGGGGGAGGTTTGGGGGGGTTAGTGATGGTGAAATTATGGTTTTTAATGATGGGGGATTTGTGGGGGGGGGGTATTAAGGATTGTTGGGTTTGTGATGTATGTGTTGGGTCCCAGGGGGGTATTTGTATGGGGGGGGGTTGGGTATAAGTGGGGGGGGTAGTGGGGTTGATGGGGTTGGAGTTGAAATTAGGGGGGAGATGGGGGGTTGGGGGTATGGTTTTTGGTTGTGGTGGGGGGGGGGGTGGGTGGGTTGGGGGGGTGTTAAGGGGGGTTTATTAGGTGGGTTGGTTTGTTATGGTGGGGGGGGGATTTTTTTATTGGTTGATTTTGGAGGAGGGGGTTGGTTGTGGGTTTTATGATTATGGTTTTGTGTAGGGGGATAAGGTTATGGGGGGGTATGATGTGGGTTTTTTGTTTGGGGGGGTTTGTGTGGGGTAGTTGGAGTTTTTATGGGGGTAGGGTTTTTGTTGGTTTTGGGGGGGGGGGAGGGGGGTTGATTTATTAATTATTTTGTTTTTTGAGGGGTTGGTTTAGGGGATTAGGGCTGGGGGGGGGGGGGATTGATTTGAATTTAGGGTTTTGTTTGGGGGTTTTTTGGGGGGGGGGGGATGTGAGGTAATTGAGGGGGTAGGTTGGGAATTGTTGGTTTTAGGATTGTAATTTTATTTAAGGGGTGGTTGTTTTTTTTTGGGGGTTTGGGTGTAGTTGGGTTTGTATTTGTTTTTTTTTTAGGATTTTTGTTTTTGGGGTTTGGGTTGGGGGTGGGGTTTGAATGTTTTTGTGGGGGGTTGAGGGGGAGGATGGTTTGGGGATAGGGTGTTTTTGGATTTTTATAAAATTGTTTTGGGGTTTATTGGGGTGGGGGGGGGGGGGGGTGGGGGGGGTTTTTGGGTTGGTGTATTTTGGGTTTGTTGGGGGTAGGGGGGAGTGGGGGGTTGTGTTTTTTTTTTTTTTTGGTTTATGGGTGGGTGGGGGTTTTAAAGGTGGGGTTGTGTTGTGGGGATAGGTGGTGTTTATTTGGGTAAAGGTAGGCGGGGTTGGATGGGAGGATGGTAGTGAAGTATACGTTGATGTGGTTTATGGGGTTTTGAGTGGGGGTTATATTTTATGGGGGGATTTATTTTGGGTTGGTTTTTGTGTTAGATTTGGATATTATTTTTAAAAGGTGAGGTGGTGTTTGAGATAGGGGGGGGTAGTATTGGGGAGAATTTGTATGGGGGGAGATTTTTTTTTTAGGTGGGGGGGGGTTGGGAGTATTATTTTGTAGGGAATTGGAGTGGTTTAAGGGGTTTGAGCTATTTTGTTTAATGTTTTTTGTTGTTATGATGTTTGATTTTAATATGTAAGTGTTGGTTTGGTGTTTTTTAAGTTTCATGTTTGGTGTTTTTTGGGTGTGTTGTAAGGGGTTTTTGGTTGGGGATGTATAGGGGAGTATATGGGAGGAGTGTTTGTTTTTTTTTTGTAGTTTTGTGTTTGATGGGAGGTTTTTTATGTAGTGGGTAGGTAGGGATTTGGTTAGTTGTTATGGTTTATTGTTGTTTTTAGTTTTGTATTGACACTATATTCTGGGTGGGGGTGGGGGGGAGGAGGGGGTTTTGTTAAAGGGGGGGAGGGGGGGGTGGGGGGGGGGTTGGGGGGTTTTTTTGAGTTGAGTGGGGGTTTTGTTTAATGGTGGGTTGAAAGAAAGGTGGTGGGGGAGGGTGTTGGTGGAAAAAAAAAAATGGGTTTCTTGTGTTGGGTTAAGGGTTAATGGTTTTATGTTTAGTTTAATTTTGGGTATGTTTTAATTATATTTAAAATTTTGAATTTGGGAAAGGCTTCCCATTGTAAAAAAAAAAATAAAGGGGGGAAGGGTTACTGGGTCCATTTTTTGATTTTTTTTTTTTTAGTGTGTGGTTTGTTGGTAGTTTTTGGTGTGGGGGGATTGTGGGTTGAGGTAAAAGAGTTTATATTGGTTTGGGGATTTGAATTTTTGTTTTTTTGGTTTTTAATTTATTTGGGGGAATTTAAAATTTGGGTAAAAAGTATTAATGTTTGTTAAAGGGGAATTGGTTGATTTAAGGTTGGGAAGGTATTTTTTATATAGAGGGGGGGGGGTTGGGGGTTTTAGTGGTTTTTTGGGATAAATATTGGTTAATTTTTGTTTAAGGATTTTTTATTTGGGGATGGGTGAATAAGTTTAGGATTTGGTAAGTTGTTTTTGGGTTTTTGTTTGTTAAGTTGTAGTGGATTGGGTGGGGGTTTTTTTGTATTTATGTGGTGAATGGGTGGGTTAGGGTTGTATTTTTTTTAGTTATTTTTAGGGGGATGGGGTTGATTGTGTTTTGGGTTTTGGGATTTAATGTTTAGTTTTTTGTTTTGTTTGGGGTTTGTTTTGGTTAAATTTTTTTTTGGGTTGGTTTTGGGGGGAGATATAAAGGTGTTTTTAAAAAGTTTTTTTTTTTTTTGGTAATGGAATTTTGGGTTTTGAAAAGTTTTGTTGGGGGGTTGTTGTTTTTTAGTAAATATTGGTTTATACGTGTTAAGGGTTATGTGGGGTTTTAAGTGGGTAGTTATGGTTTATTGGGGTTTGGTTTTGATGTTTTAGTAAATTTTTGTTTAAGATTTTGCGGGAATGTGGTTATAGTGTATCTTGTGTTGGGGGAATATGTGAGTGTTTGAGGGATATTTGGTTTTGAGGGATTGGGGGAGGTGAAAAATATTTGGGGTGGTATGTGTCCAAAGGGTTTAAAAGGTGTTTCGGTTTTGTCATGGAGGTTTTAATTTTTATTTATGCGGGGTGTAAACTCTTTGGGTATAAATAAAGATTGAACTTTTGTTAGGTGAAGTTATTGGTGGCTCTTTATGTTGTTGTGGTAGTAATGTGAATTGTTGGGTTTAGTAATTAATGGTGTTGTCATGGGGGGGTGTGGTTGGAACCTATTGTTTGTGAGTTTTTGGAATGTGAATGGTGTGGTGTTGGGATTTTGTATGAAGAGGGGGGGGGTTTTGTTTGGGAAAAATTTGTAGGGGTGGTGGTTTTTGGCGTTAGGTAATTAAAAAAAGAATTTTAGTGATGGTAAATGTTTTATGATGGTGTTTTAATGGGGAGTGGGTATGGTGTTTTTTGGTGTGGTTTTTTAGTTTTGTTGAGGGGTTATGGATTGATGTGGGGGTTATAGTTGATTATGATTTTAGAAAGTTTTTTTTAGTTTATGTGAGTAGGGGGGTGGTTATTTATAGTAGAAAGCTCGAATTAAATAAGGGTGGGATAAGTTATTTAGGGAGATTTGGATAGGTATAATGAAGAATTGGTTTTTTATTTGGGGTTAAATTTTCTAACTTTGTTTTGGTGGTTGGGGTGGGGGAGTTAAATAAAAAGTGGTTTTTATTGTTAGGTAAAATTTTTGTAGTTATTTAAGAGAAAATTGGAGGGTTTTTGAATGGGTTTTTGTTTGGAATAGTTAAAGGGAGTATGGGGTTAATTAGTATTGGTGTTTATTGGATTTTGGGGTTGAATGTTTAAAAGTGGGTTAACGTATAGAATGTATTTTTTAGGGTGTTGGATTTTTAGCATAAGTTTGTTTATTTAGTAATGATTTAGAATATAATAATAGTTCATTATGAGGTAGTTAGGTTGGTGAATTTTTATTTGTTTAAATTTGTTAGAATAAGTAAATTTAAATATGACGATAGGGGGTTTTGTAAAAAAAAAAAAAGATATGGAAATAATTTGTTTGAAATGATTCTAATTCTGGATATAGGTTTGATTATGTGTAGTTGATGTCTAGATTAAGTTTTGAGGAGTGTTTGGTAAAAATTGTAAATAATTTTGATAAGGGGATGTATGTTTATGTTCTTATTGTCTTTTTATGAATTATAGGGGTGAATTTTGGGAAGAGTTAAAGTGATGTTGGAGAGGGATTTGGGGTTGAGTTCGCATTTAAGGTGATTTTAATTTCATGAATAGTTGTTTTTCTGGTATTTTAAGATTTGATGTAGTTAAAAATGTCAGTGTTTATTGTGTAATTTTGTGGAATTTTTATGTCATTATGTTGTCGGGTTTGTAGAATGTTATATGATTTGATAGGTTGGTGGATTTGACGTTTAATTTGGTTGGGGTTTGTAAAATTTTGGGGTAATCTCAGTTTATTAAGTTCTGCTTGTATTATGTAATTTATTTGGTTGTTATCGCAGAGTAGTTGAATGTGAGGGTCAAATCAACATTTTGTTTGAAATTCTAATTTTGATTTTTTTGCTTAAAATTTTTCCTATGAAACCGGATGATGGTAATTTTGATTTAATTGTTTATTATGAAAAAAATGTGGATACAAAAAACTATTGAAGTGATTTTAAAATTTAAATGTGTTGATAGTGTTTTTTTGTGGTAAAGATGTTTTTAAAGCGTAAAATTATGGGAGGAAGAAATAAAGCAGATTCTTGAAAAATAAGTGAGATTTTTTGTGAGTTTAGATTATTGAAATGAAACTGATTATTTTTTGTTGGGAGAGTGGTGTTGAATTAGTGTTGGCGATTCGCTTATATTGTAGTCAAATGTTTAACGTATTGGTTTTATGAGGTAGTTGGTTTTTTGATATGTTAGGGGACATAATTTTACAAAAATGGGGTCTGGTTAAAAAAATAATATTATGTTAAACTGTGTAGTTAAAGTTTGTTGAAATTCATAGGAAAAATAAAAATTGTAGGGTATAGTAGATTGTTTTAATAAAACGTTGAGAGATTTTTGCAAGTAACATTATTTTCGAGTTTGTAAATTTCTTTGGGTCTATCTTAAATTTCCTAGTTTTAACAAATGAGAAATATTGTCTTTTGAGGTAATTTATGGAATAAGGTGAAGAAAGAAAATCGAAATTATATTAATAAATAAAAGTTGTTATGTTTGTTGGACGACTGCCAAATACAACCTGGTGAAAACAAATACGTGTTTGTTTGGCTAGGGTATGAGGAGGTCTGTTGGGGTTGCAATTGTCAGAAACCATTTACATAGCGCTTTAATTACTCAAGTTGGGTGATTTTATTAATTTAATATTTTGAAAAAAAAAAGGAAAATTGTAGTTGCTAAGGTAAAAAAAAATAAAAGGGACTTATGAGGTGAGTAAATGGTGTCGGCTATTGAATGTTGTAGGACAGGGTAAAATTTTTGTTTTATGTTTGTGGTGTTTGGTACAATTGGCCGGTTGAAAAACTAGTGGTTGAATTTTAGTGGTTAATTAGTGGTAATTACAAAATTTTAATGTTTATTTAATCGCAAATCAAACCGCTAAACTAATCAAAAAATTATGTAAGATTTTATTGAGTAATAGGATTGGTTTAATGAATATAAATTCAGTAAAAAAATTGGTAAAATGTATTGTGGTCAGCATTTACATATAATATTTACGTTAAATAATTAAAGCTAGGTAATCCGTTAATTAAAAGAGATGATTATTTTAAGATAATTAAGGAAATTTAAATATGTTAAAATTTTCATATGAAAATGTATTTAAAAGTTTTGTATATAATTTGATGAAATTGATGAAAATAGGGTAAAAAGATAAAAAAAATTAATTAGATTAAAAGAAATAGAAGAAATTGTATGGTGTAGGTTGGATGTAATCGTTGGGAAAAACTAGGGCTCTGAAAGTTGCATTTTTGGTTCTAGTATACATGTTAGAGGGGTATAAGTGATGTGAGAAAGCATTGTTTTATAATGTATAGTATGCAATAGATGGTTTTTGTATTTATTGCCAAATTTGGCTTTAATTGTGCGACACATATTGTAGGCTATCAACCAAAGTGGGGGGTAAGCAACACACACCAAATTTACAGACTACGATACAAAAAGCATATGAGCGTAAATAAACAGAGCCACATTGTTCATCACTGACTTGGTGGGACTAGACAAGCGGCAACGATACGTGGATTTACAGGATCATAGAGGTATGTTTTAGCAGTCCATGATTATTTGGGTCTAACACATGGGGTACAACCATCGAGCAGAGCAACGAGTTGTAGATGGGGAAAGAATCTAGTATACTACGAATATAGGGTAGATCACACATAGTGACTAGTACGGGGACCGATACAGTATTTTACAAAATACGCTAGGGAGATTATGAATGGAAATTCCGGGGAACTATCTATTTGTCGCATATCAACGTATAAGAACAGGTTGGAGGAGACAGAGGATCTGGTGATACTTGCTCTGTAGACTCTGGGTATCTGAAATGCTAGTGCCATAGGGATGTTCCTAGAGGGACATCTCTGCGGAGGGATAAGAGATGGCAGGCCATATCAATATTTTTTGACAATGTTTTACAACGTGTAGGATTTTATGCATAACTGCAATGCGCGTGAGATGCTCACGTGCGTTATCCTGCAAGAGAAGCTGCCAAGTCTGAATATTTGGGAACGTCAGGAGCAACACAATGCATCCAGAACCTCATAACTCGATATGAGTCACAGCATTAACATTTCTATTGAAGACGTGAAGAGCAAAACGAACTGGTGAAAAAACTGATATCCTCCCACAAATGTGAATACTGCCAACTCAAAATCGGTTGTGTGACGAACACAGCAATCTGCAAAGCGCTCTCCACACCGTCGCCAAATCCGCATACGTCCATCAGCAAAGGATATGTTGAATCTGCTCTCGTCTGTGAATAGGACAGCATTCCACTGTAGTCTAGTCCACTGACATGTTGCTCTGTCCATTGCAGGCGCTGCTGACGATGTCTGTGAGTCAAGTTTGGCCCAACATAAGGTCGTCTTGCAGTAAGGCCTGTATCTCTGAGTCGTCGTATGACTATCATTCGAGAGACTTGCCCACGTCTACCCACTATTGCTCTTGCTGTTTGACTTGCCGGGAGAGAACGATTCCTTAGGTGACTCAGCACAATATGACGATCTTGCGCAGGGGTAGTAACTCGTGGTTGGCCACTCAGAAGTCTATCCCGGGCACTGCCAGTGGTTCCGTAACGTTCATTGAGACGTACAATAGTGCTGTGGTGGCAATTCATCCTTCTGGCAATGGCCCGCGAGCTCAATCCGGTCTCCAACATACCAATGGCTCGTTGGGCGGTCGTTTTCAGATAGTCGTGGTATTTCAAGCACGTGTACTGGGTGTTTTGTCTCAACGGCCTTTTTATACCGAGTATACTGCCACAACGCGTACACATTTTCAGGGTCATAGCTGTTGGGAATCGTGTTGCACGTGTAACTTTCATTGTTTTCATATAGTCTGTACACAAACCCGTGGGTTGAATCATGCACTTTCCATTCCAGCAGCCATTCGCTCTCTACCTCATGACAAACACGGGGAAAATCCATTCCCACACTTTTTTTTTCCAGCTTCTCGGCATCAGTATTATAATAGTGGTGCGTTTTTAATGTGCTTCAGTATATATGATTTCGTTTAAAGATTATACCATAATTAAATTAATATGTGTCATTCATATTTAATTGAATATTGTCTTACGAAGCAATCTGAAAGTTTCTTATATTTCTATTGCCTAATATAACATGGAGCGCCTAATTTGAGTAAAGAGAGAGTAAGGTAAAGAGAGTAAGGAAAGCAGCTGGTCATCCCACCTCATTAAACTAGACCTAGTATGGTGAAGTTTCTAACAATTCACTCCCTTACGGTAGTCTCTGTTACGAGACTATCGTTAAATAAAATACGAAGACCTCTGGTGAATCTCATGACCGGTTTTTGATATTCTGTTATGAATTCTATCTGTCCAGAGTTAGGCCATACCACCGACGTGATTTCAGTTCATCATTACCATTGATCAGATGCGGCAGCAAGCGTGGAGTTTAACATGTCACACTTCGTAGGACGACAATGTCACATTGGAAATTTTAACCCGACCCTAACAGTTTGGGTCAAAGTCTGATTTAGAAACCCAATGGCTCTAAGAAATAGCCACACCGTTCTTCGTGGCTGTTTTTGTTTTTGCTGTCCTCAGCGTTGATCTCTCTCCCCCCACCCGACAAAAAAAGTAATAATAAAATTATAAAAAATAAAATAAAATAAATAAGCTCATAAAGAAATAAAACACAAAACCATCATGGAAAGTTTACACATAATGAATTGAATTATATAAAATGAAAATAGTATGTAATCAGTTTAATAAAATTTTTTTTTTTTTTTTTTTTTTTTTAACCAGCGGCACTTGGACTTTCAGCCCTTCGGCCCAATGACATGTCATTGCGAGGCTGGGGAACCTGAGGACTTTCTTTCCAACCCGGTCAGGAGCTTCGCTCCTTCACATCCTCAGAGGGTTTATCACAGGAGCCGTTCAGGTTATTCAGTCAAATCTCCGGTCGTAAACATTCCTTCAAACGCCGACGCCCGGGTTTGAACCATGAACACCTGGTCGCCAGTACAACGCCGAAGCCATTACACCAGCGGGGCTCCCAGTTTAATAAATTAACGGTACACAGAAAACACGGGGCTCACTCTTCGTCAGCCACAGTTACAAACAGACAACAAAGACAAAAATAAACAGGTCAAGAGAAAAAGACAATGGACATTGCAAACACGTAGATAAATTAATGAATAAATATTTTTAAAAAAAATAATAATAAAACAAAACTGCCAGTGAAAAAAAAAATGACAACAAATGTAAACAATACAAGTAACGCTTGGAAAAATACTAGAAATAAGCAAATAAGAATAGGATACAGTAAAAAAAAAATATCAACTCAAATAATTCAACTCACAACGAAAATAGAAAATAAAGTAACAAAACAAAATAATATATCCTGATGAAGAAATGCGATGAAGATAAAGATATAGGGGATAGACAGAAGAACAGAAGTGGAGAGAGCATGATAAATGACTTGATGAGAAGCTCCACTATTGAAAAGCTAGCAAATCCCGCGTAAAATTGTAATAGCAACAACGGAAGCGAACTTCCGCCAAAGAACTCCCAACAAGAGTTGCTAATTACTCCACGTTAAGACAGCTCGACCCGCCTCCAGTGTTACTTTACATGTGCTATGCGTGAGCACGTTCTAGCCTGTCAGGATGGCTGGAAGTTGGTGGAACCATGTTCTGGGTTCCTGATACTGTGTATTAGTGTCCTTCTCTTGTATGATACAGTTATTAGTATTGACATTATGTCAGTTCTTTTCTTCTTATCCGACTGATAATGTGTTTGTTGTATGGTTATATAAATATATAAATATTATTCAACAATTTCTAGACTACTTATAACATTTCCTATTAAAAAAATAAGACAGTTTCTTCCTTCTTTTCTCCTCAAAGTCCATTATTTAGTAACAGCATATACAGGGTGTTTATAAAGTCGCTGTGCAGTGAAATTTACGCCCGGGCGAGACTACGTCACCAGAAATGTGGTTTTCAATTGGGGCTTGTGTAATGCTGCACACGGGATTGTGGAACACAGCATTAATAATAATAATAATAATAAATTCTTTAAGGCCCAAACACGGTGCATAAGGCAGAAACCAGTGATCTCCAGGTTGTTCGTTGTGACGCCACTCCTCTTAGCTCTTGCACATTATTTAATCCCAACGTTCTTCCTTCTCTTATTATTGTTCTTCTGAGTGTTTCTTTTGGTCTTCCTTTTTTCCTCTTACCCCCAGGAACCCAAGTGAGCGCCTGTAGTGGTATTCTGTTGTTTTGCATTCGTAGGACATGACCGATATATGACCATCGTCTTTTCCTTATATAGTCGGAGACATATTTCTGCCTAGAGTCTTCTCTTATTTGTCGATTAGTCTTGAATTCTTTCCAACTGATGTTCATGAGTTTTCTAAGACATTTGTTCTCGAATGTATTCAGCTTGTTCTCCAATGATTTTGTTATTTTCCAACTCTCACAGCCGTATGTTAACACTGAGATAACATTTGAATTAAACAGACGAAGTTTGGTATGTATATTCAATGATCGTAATTTCCAAATGTTAGATAATCTATTGAAGGCGCTAGCTGCCAAAGCAATTCTAGTATGGATTTCTCTTGTTGTGTCACCATCCTGAGTCATTTTACTGCCTAAATAATTGAAACTTTCAACTTTCTGTAGTTTTTCCCCGTTCAAGATGATATCAAAGGTCTCGTTAGAAAAGTTCATAGCTTTAGTTTTAGAGGCATTTATTTGGAGACCTATTTTAACCGAGAGATGACACAAATTATTTATTGCTTCTTGGGATTGTCTTGGTGTTGAACTTAAGAATGCTACATCATCTGCGAAATCCAGGTCCCCAGGAATTTTCCATTTGTCCATTTTATACCCAATTGTTCATTGTGGGTATAGTTTCTCATAACCCAATCAATAGCTATTCCAAAAAGTAGTGGTGACATAATACAGCCTTGTTTCACCCCTGTTTCTACTGTAAACCATTCTGTATTCCCTTTATTTGTTCTAACACAACATCTTGCATTGTCATATAGCGCTTTGATTATATTCACAAATTTTGTTGGAAAACCATAGATTGTAAGTATCTTCCACAATGATGGGCGGTGTAGACTATCAAAGGCTTTTTGAAAATCGACGAAGGTGATAATAAGTGGCGATTGCCTTTCCACTGATTCTTCTATAATTGTTCTTAGTGTGAATATTTGATCAATACATGATCGTTTCGGCCTGAAACCCGCTTGTTCTTCTCTGATCTTTTCGTCAGCATGCAATTTAAGTCTTTCTAACATCATTTCCCCTGAAATTTCGTCAACTCCAGCAGCTTTAAAATTTTTTAATCTTTTAACGGCTTGTTTGATCTCGTCCAGCGTGAATTCATCGCAAGTTATTGGCAAGGTGGTTGTGGGTGTTTCATTATTAAAATCAGGTGTTACTGTTGGTGGTGGTCTGTTTAGCACCTCCATGAAGTGCTCAGCCCATCTCTTCATTTGTTCTTTTTCTGTTGGTATTGAATTCCCTAATTTACCTTTAACAGGTGTTTCCATAGCAGTAGGCTGGTGACATAGTTGTTTTGTAATTTGATAAAGGCACCTACTATTACCAGTTCTTGCAGCATTTTCAGCTTCTACGGCCAGTTCATTGATGAAATGTCTTTTATCTCTTCGAGTTTTTGTCTTCACTTCTTTATTTAACAAGTTATAAGTTAGTTTGCAAGATTCAACTGCATTATGTGTACTTGCCGCTAGTAGTTTAAGTTTTGCTGTTTTCCTTTCTTGTATTTTATCCCAAGTATCTTCTCTCATCCATTTTTTCTTTTTATGTACGAGGTATCTGGTGGTCGCTACTCCTGCTTCTGTCATTGCTGTTCTCAGTTGTTCCCATTTAGTATCGATTGTCTTGGTGGTGATATCGTTGTCAATTTTGCCTAAAGCATCGAAATAGTTGTTCATTTTGACATTATATTCCTCCTTTATATCATTTGATTGCAGTCTGTGTACATCTATTCTTCTATTTTTATTCTGTTGGTATAACTTCTTCAGTTTAATTCTCAGTTTAGCTATGCAGAGGTTATGATCACTTCCGATTTCTGCACCTCTGTATGCTCTGACGTCTTGAACTGATGAGCGAAATTTAGCGCTTATGCAGAAGTGATCTATCTGGTTCTTAGTTCTGCCATCAGGTGAATTCCATGTTATCTTGTGGATATTCTTATGTGGAAAGATGGTGTCTGCCACAACGAGGTTTGATATTTCACAAAGTTCTAGAAGTCTTTCGCCATTTTGATTCATACAGCCTATGCCATGAGTACCGAGATATCTTTGTACTCCATCGTTGTTGTCACCTACTTTGGCGTTAAAATCACCCATGACTGCTATTATGTCATGCTTGGGTATTGTGTTGATGGTACTTAGAAGTGCTTCATAGAAGTTATCTTTTGTGGTATCAAGAGCGTCGTTAGTTGGTGCATAACATTGTACAATTGAGAGCTTGAAAAATCGTGTCTGAAATCTAGCTAATATTAGCCTCTCATTGATAGGTACCCAGCTGATAAGCGATGCTGCTGCTTTCTGTGTCATTAAGATGGCTACTCCCTCTGTGTGACGATTATCATTACTACCAGAGTATATAATTTGCTTTTTTTCTTCTGAAATATATTTTATGCCCTTCCCCGTCCATCTACACTCGCTGACACCCAATATGTCAGCATTGGAACACAGAATATCATGACGTAAATTTGCATCATTCGTGACGTAATTTCTAAAATATTTTTCAAATTCACTGCACAGCGACTTTATAAATTACGATCATTGAATATACATACCAAGCTTCGTCTGTTTAATTCAAATGTTATCTCAGTGTTAACATACGGCTGTGAGAGTTGGAAAATAACAAAATCATTGGAGAACAAGCTGAATACATTCGAGAACAAATGTCTTAGAAAACTCATGAACATCAGTTGGAAAGAATTCAAGACTAATCGACAAATAAGAGAAGACTCTAGGCAGAAATATGTCTCCGACTATATAAGGAAAAGACGATGGTCATATATCGGTCATGTCCTACGAATGCAAAACAACAGAATACCACTACAGGCGCTCATTTGGGTTCCTGAGGGTAAGAGGAAAAAAGGAAGACCAAAAGAAACACTCAGAAGAACAATAATAAGAGAAGGAAGAACGTTGGGCCTAAATAATGTGCAAGAGCTAAGAGGAGTGGCGTCACAACGAACAACCTGGAGAGCACTGGTTTCTGCCTTATGCGCCGTGTTTGGTGCTTAAAGAATTTATTATTATTATTATTATTATATATTAGTAACAGCACTCTCGATGACCAGAACAGCCAAAGACTATTAGCGATCTTGACTAATAGTTCAGCGCATACAGTTCATGATTTGCTTAGAAAAAGATCTCTGTCCTTCTGCATTTGATCTATTAATTACTAGAAAAATCCTCAATGTAATATGCATATTTGGAAAATTTACTTGCACTTATTACAAGTTTACGTTTTATTTGGAATTTTATCAGTTTCGCTGCAGACATTTTGTCACTGTACAGCGCAGAAAACATCACGAACTCATCGACCAATAATCTTCTTCTAAGTCTGGCGAATTGATGTTGGTCAGTGGTTCTTA
>JAMPIV010000025.1:0-288556 GCA_024509875.1 Oreohelix idahoensis | reverse complement strand
ACACTAAGTAATATTACAATCATACAATACCATCAAATCCACTACAGGTAAAACCAGAAAATTGTCTGGTTTAGAATGAGATCAGCTCCTCTACATCAAGATGATTCATAACCTGTTTTGAATTGTGACAAACATCACGGATTTCATGACACAATATTTAGGTTCATACTAATTAATGGTACTGCACTGGCACTATATGCAAAAGCTGAAATTTTGCAATATGCCTTGTGATCCCTCACAATTCACCAGCGACTAAGCCATGAAACTTAGTGTCATCCTCCTGTTGTTACTGGGAAGTGGTGGGTAGCTCTGCCTTCCATAACTCACAAGTTGGCCTTCCATAACTAAGATACTCATTTACAGCTGGGTCAACTGAAGTTAACACTACCAGGTTATGAATCAGGCACCTTTGCTTTGAGAAGCAAGCACACTAACCATTTGGCCAATCAATGCTCATGTGTACTACAAGAAACAATAACACTGTAATGAATGATCAAACTGTTAATTCTCGCAGCAAGCAGATTTCATCATTCCGATGGTCCCTAGTTCGATCCCCCAGAATGCCTATCATTTCTGTTGTCTAATTTCCTCCTTTGTTCTTTCCTACAGTATAGCCTATATATTTATTAAGCAAAAACAATTTAGGTTGATGACGAGGACATTCGCCATGTTGTTGGACTGTCTATCCATATTTACATTACAATTAGCCTTAACCTAACCTGATAGATGAATGACCTCTAGATATAGAGGTTAGCTGTGAATGCTGAATAAACAGCTGTGGACAAAAAAATATATTTTGGGCAGATAGGGCTCGTGACTCTTGGTTGGTAGCATATCTAGGAGAAGGTTTGAACTCTGATTTAAAATCATCGCTGTTTACAGGAAAGCTTTGGGACTAAATCCTGAGTCGGAGTCTGTAAAGCAGTCTAATGTTGATTCGACCTTATTCTTGTAACTCCTGTGATGTGGTTGGTACCAAAGTGTATCAGGTACCACTGTTCCTTTGGACCTACCAGCTATGCAGAGAGGGGAAACATGCTGTATGGGCAACAGTTTGATCTCCATATAACTGCCCAATCTCGTACCCTAGAGAGGACACTCCAGCTTCTCATAGTCAGTTATGACTGAAAGGGGTACTATACTAACCACAACCCTATTTCAAGCTTTGTCAAACAGCTAGCCTCACTCAACCTTATAGCCTACCAATCCTGTTTCGAGCTGTTAAAATTAATAATGCCAGACAAACACTGAGGCCGTTTAAAATTCTTTAAAACAAATCCAACTTGAAATGAAATGCTGCAGTTTTGGCCAACATGGTAGCCTCCAGTCTACTGTTCCTTTCTTCTTTGGTCCTTGCCCGCTGACTAAGCAATCAGTGGCCACCATGCCTGGTGGCGTCTTGAAGGGCAGCAACAAACTGTCTCAACTTTGCTCCGTCGGCAGCCATCTTTCGTGTACTGTTCCCTTACAGAACCCAAAATTCTACAGAAACCACTGCAGCAAAGAGCACATGAATGCTGTTGAAATTACGAAAACTGGGATGTCTTCTTCTATGCTATCTAAATGAGTAGCCTACGTCGTTAGGGTTAGGATTAAGGTTCAGGGTTAGATTTAGTTGGCCTATTCCTAAACATAGGCCCTAACCCTAACCAGTAGGCTCCACCTTATTTCTGCGTATCTGAATATTTTGTTTTCGTATGTATCGAACATTACGTCCCACTCTTTTTAATTTCAGTCCATGAATACTTTGGTGCAGGCTTCCTGCAAAGGGACCAGTTGCAGTGGTGATTACAAGCTTCACAAGCCGCTAAAAGGTAAATTTCGATGCCGACTTACAAATACGCGCTGTTTGTCAGTTAAAGTCAATAATGTAGCCTACTTGCCTGTTTTGTCTTGAACTTGTTTTCGTAACAAGTCGCCACTAGATATGTGTTTAACTCCAAAATCATGCACGATTCGCGATGCAATGGTACCTTTGCCAGAACCAGGTGCGCCCATGATAATTGCCCGAAGGAGCTTACTGGCTGCCATAGTAAGAAATTTACGCAGTCGACTGGAAAAGAAGAGTTAACTCGAAATACACAGGACTTTCCAATCAGCTGGGAACAGCAGCCATATCAAGGGTTGACTTTCTTTTGCCAGCGCAATGATATTAAGTCGTGCCAGAACATTAGTATTTGATTGCTCATTATCACTTCTGGTGGATCATATCTGAAGGAAAAAAATTATGTTAACCACTCTGAATTTGAAAAAAAAAAAAACCCTTAGATATCGGCGACTTGGGCTAATTTGTGCAATTTTTGGGCTACTTTGGGCGGTTTTAAGGCTATTTTGGGCGAACTCTAGGTGGCGTTCTTCAACTAATGAAGGAAAATGACGCTTAGACTAGGGTGGCCATATTGTTTAATACAAAAAGGATGACAAATGCCATTTTTTGGTCCGAAAAAGGAGGACAATATTTTAAAAAATTAGGACGAAAAGTAGGACACCTTTGTTCAATAACTACAAGACGCTGAAACATATTTTTGTAACATTCAAACAATAAGATAATAAATTCACATTGATTTTGTGCATACTTATATTTTTTTGATGATAAAATCGTCTTCAACAAAGTTGGGCTACGTTTTAAATATGCATAGAAATCAGAGCATGAAAGCTCTTTGATATTGTACTGCACAAGTAGAGTGCCTTTAATGGAATCTTTCCTTCAGTGCTTCCAAAGCTGCTTCAGTAGAATGCTGTGCAATCACAGAAATGATAATAGCAGCTGTTTTGGTTTTGGCACATGAGAATTTGCTGGCAATTTCTGAATCTTGGAAAGCATTCTTGAGTAACACTGAAGTACAATCCATTGATCTGTCAGAGTTGTGATGTTTTACAGTATGAAAAGCAAAAGCACCCTCGGCCGCGGCAACTTGAAACCTTTCCTCGCTTATTTCTTTAATAAAAAATGTCAGTTTGTATTGCAAACATTCAGACGCAAGTGCTTTCTTGTGCTTTTCTGTTTCTATATGTTTTTTTTTTTTAAATCAGCTGCACCTTTATTTGCTACTGATGCAAATGTGCCGCCTCTGCATACAAGACATTCTGCTTCATACTCATTGGAAAATCACTGACATTTTTTTTTCAATTCATCCGTGAACACATACTTCCGTTTTGGCATTTTGAGCGGGTATCTGTAACATAAATATAATATAATGCCCCTAATCAATGGTACATTCGATGTTAAAATTATTTGTAAAATGCAACAGACGAGGTTTTAATTTTAACAAACCCATTACTATACTAGTAACTACTCGTGTATTTTTTCATAATAAACTAATTGCAATAAATATAAAAGCAGTACGAACTAAGGTTAATATTATTTCTAATTTGCAATAGACAACGAAGTTATAATTGACTAAATCTAGAGCCCCTTGATGTATAGAGAGTTACGCCAACTAAAATGTGGCCGCCATTTTCGGCTGTACCCGTATTGCAGAAAAATGGACCCAATTGCGAGTTTCAGACCCAATTTGCATTTTCGTTTAGGTTAACTAATAATAATAATAATATATAATATAATATTATATATATATATATATATATATATATATATATATATATATATATATATATATATATATATATATATATATATAATTTTTGTTATTATATAATAATAATATTATATAATTTATTATATAATTTTATTATAATGTTATTATAACTAATAAAAATATAACATTTTATTATATTATATAATTTTATATATTACAATTATAAAATTATATAATTTATATTATATAATTTAAAATTATATTAAAAAAATAAAATATATATATAATATATAAATTTATAATTATATATATATATATATATATATATATATATATATATATATATATATATAGATAGATAGATATATAGATAGATATATAGATAGATAGATAGATATATATATATATATATATATATATATATCTGTCGTAAATTTATTTTGAGAGAAAGAGTCTTAGAAATAGTGATCCTGTTTAGAGTGGAGAATGATGGTGAGGCTCAGTGATAATAAGGGTTAGAAAGTAAATAGTTGCTTCACAGAGTGCTGGGGAGAGTAAGGACAGACTTATTTACGACAATCGTTCCTCTCAATCTTCTCCTCAAACTCTCCTGGTCAAACAATTATTTGCCAGTTTCCGAACACACACCTGCGCTCACACCGATTTGGTGCTTCAAACACACAGACGCACGTGAATACAAACTATATTAAACAGATATGGGCTTGGGCTTTGGTATTCCAACACAGTACTAAATAAGTTTATGCTGTTTATTAACATTAAAATCAGTTACAAAAAAATTATCATGTGTTACAGGAAAAATATCATAAGTACAGAAAATACAAATAACAAGGTGGGGGGGGGGGGGGAGAGGGGGGTTGAAGAAGAAGATTGGTATCGACTAAGCCCTTCCCGCTTGTATTAGACAAAGATAAACCCCGTCAAAAGATAGATAGTTATCAGGAACATAGGTAAGGTAACCCAACAGTGAATTTAATTACTCTGAAAGAGGTGTTACAATATTAGGTATGGGTGGTAGAAAAAATCCTGTTATTCCCAATTGTTTTTTTCCTTTCCTAAGCAAATGAAAAGGGGGGGGTAAACAGAGTTAACAAAATATCCCACTTTAAGGAACAATGCAGGGTATACAGAAAAAGGTATTACCCGGTAGGCAAGTTAACAAATGGTTTGCAAAATTAAATCTCCTGTCATTCATGCACGCTCGTGAGGGCCCACACTCATATGCTCACACTCACTTACCGATTGCAGCATCAGGCACTCCATATAATTATATAAACAGCAATTACACTCTTGACATATGAAAATGTCTGGTACTTCGATGTCCAGCCCCAGATTTAGCGAGGTTGGCTGGTAGCAAATATTCCCACTTATCGCCGGACGTGAAGCCTAAGAGTTCTTGTGTTTTATTATATAAAAGAGTCTATGAGATGGCACTGGCACAGTTGGATACAGGGGTGAGAATGGAGTGGTCTCTTTAATTTCGCCGCTGGTGGTAAAATTCCTTCAATGCGTGATGATAGCAGCTGACCGGTATGTTTTAAATCAAGTGAGGAAAAACTAGGCCCAGTCACAGTTCAGGTAAATAGGTACTCTCTCACAGTAGGGCAGTAAATAAAATATCGCTACTGGCAACTGTTCTTCTTCCAGTTTATCTTACAGATTGGAAATTTAATTTGATGGTTTATTTAAATGTTATTGGGTGGGCTTTCTTTCATGTAATTATGATAGCATCGGACCGCCACCAGATTATATTTAAAATGTTTCATCAATATATCTGGAAGTTTAAGAACCGAGTCTGGAAGACTCTGTATGATTTCTTTATTGCTGGGATCGCAAAGGTTATGTGATCATTCTATAGAAAAAGATAGAAAAACCTTGACAACATAATCATACCGCAAAAATCAAATAATATTCTAACGCGCGATAAATTTACCGTTAAGACTATTTATATACACTCGCGTATTTAATTATGTATTTAAGAAAACACTTCACGAGTCTAATGGTTAACACACACATCTATATATAGGACTTAACTAAATTTATTAATTATAAATTCCTTCGCGACTTTAAAAGTTACTTTAGCATTAAAGCATCTATTATTTTTGGAAATAATATAATAGATAGATCATTAAATTTACAACTGGAACTTTTGAGATGAGTTTAATTTAATAGATTTAAATAAACAAAAAATCCAGTGAAATAAAATGAAAGCACTAGACCACTGATCACTTTAACAAATATATTATACCATGCACAGAAAAAGAAATCACTCCAATGTAGCCACCAATTCAGATGGAAATCTAGCAAAATTCTACTATAGCTAGTGAATCTTAAATCTCTGGTGAACGAATGATAAAATGGCTTTCTTCGTGGTCTGTATATATCTAACTGAAATGCAAAATGGGGGGACATGTTAGAATTTGACACCTTTTTAGATCTCAGAGACTTTCGGGGTTCTGACCGCCAGACTAAAGAGAGATGCCGCCCCTGGTTTTCCGTATCTCCGTTCGCTGCGTCCGCTTCGACTTTCCCGTTCGCTCCATCTTTCGAGCGGTGTTCTGGTTGACACAGAGATGCGAAATGCCGGCAAGAAACTTGCGTCGTTCGTTTCAGGGACCACTACTGCCTTTGATAGCATGCCGCTAGTTTTTCCTGAGATCCCTCAGTGCCTGTTTGATCGTGTGCCGCTACTTTCGTTTGATTCTGGCAACGCCCCCACTGGGCCGGCGTTCTGACCAAGTTAATGAAAATAACTGCATAAGATTGCTCAAGAGATATCCGTGGGCGTGATTTAACCTCTCGTTAAATCAATGCGATGACCAGAATGTACGGTAGATAAACTGTCCACATATTAATCAGCAAATGTGTTGACAAGTCTACTCTGCTCAGACCCATATTAATGAGCCCAGGTGGAGTTCCACGTTTCTGTTGTGCATAGCTAATGAGTCCAGGTGGAAAAAATCCCGTTTGACGAAAAGTTTACAAGAATATTCGGGGGCACTGATGTTATCCGAAGGGGTCGTTACGAAGGGTCGTACCATATCATCCAACACTTCAGGGTCAGCTGAGTTCGTCTGTCACAATACCTGTCACAACAAGTAGGGGATATTTTAAGATGGTATGTATTATTTTACAAAAGAGTGGATTTCGTATTTTAATGGTTGTATGGACATATCGAGCACGCTCTTCTCCACTCTCACGTGCAATATCATGTTGACCTGGTGACTCGTGATGAGTAAGCCAATCCCAAGAACAGAGGTGGGGCCATCTGTAAAGTTCACACATTATTCTTTTTCACAAAAATGCGTGTATCTCGGGTTTGATGAACACTACTCACCATGGACAGGTATAAAAAGACTCTGCAACCAATAAAATTTCTTTTCTTCGTCATGAAACGTTTGACAGAACTGCAGAGATGGATAGGCATAGGCATGTTGCAAACCGGAAGTCGGCAAGTGGATGCTGCTCGGAACCTCAATGTTTCACAGTCAGTTGTCAGCAGACTGTGGAACAGGTATCAAAATTTCCGCACAGTGGCTGATCTGCCTCGGTCTGGCCGCCCAATAGTCACTACACGCCGCCAAGATCAACTTCTTGTTACTCAGACCATCAGAACTCGGACTCTAAATGCTACTCAACTTCAGCAACACCTTCAACAGACCACTGGATCCGGGTCTCAACTCAGACAGTACGAAACCGTTTGCACCAAGTGCAACTGGCCTCACGCAGGCCGTTTGTAGCTTTGCCCATGTCACCACAACACAGGCAAGCAAGAATGGATTGGTGCCAACGTCATCATTGGTGGACCAATCAACAGTGGGCATCAGTGATGTTTTCTGAAGAGTCCCGTTTCGTTTTGAATTTTCATGATCGTCGAATACGTGTCTGGCGATGGCGAGTAAGCGTTACAAGCCTCCTGCAACTGTTGCACACAATGGTGTGGACAGGTATCTGTATGAATGACAGGACCGACCTTCACATATGCCAGGTCAATATCACAGGGCTCTACTACCGTGACAACATCATCGAGCCTATCGTTGTGCCATTTGCTCAACGGCACGGACCAGATTTCATCTTCCAGGATGACAATGCACGTCCTCACCGTGCTCGCGTCGTCCAAGATCACCTTCAGATGCAGCATATCCGAACGTTACCGTGGCCGCCGATGTCCCCCGACCTGTCCCCTATTGAGCATTTGTGGGACCTCCTGAATAGACGCGTCCAACAACGTCCAGCCGCTCCACAGACTCTTCAGCAGTTAGCCCAGGCCCTTCGGCAGGAGTGGCAGAGAATTCCTCATGACAACACCAGAAGGCTTATTTGCAGTATGAGACGTCGTTGCAATGCATGTTTAGCGGCAAACGAGGGCCCTACACGTTTTTAGAAATATTGGAATATTTTTGTGAAAATGAAGTACCTACCCCGACTTGGTTGCCAGTGCGACTAAAATCATGTGAGTAAAGCCATAACACTTCTTATACCGCAAATGTCTTGTTATGATGCTCAAGTTTACTTGTACGAAGGAATAAATGAACTAATTTGAAATATATTGTCTTTGGATAACTTTTATATTCAATATCCCCTACTTTTTGTGACAGGTATATATATATATATATATATATATATATATATATATATATATATATATATATATATATATATATATATATATATAGTATATATATATATAATATATATATATATGTATATATATATATATATATATATATATATATATATATATATATATATATATATATATATATATATATATATATATATATATATATATATATATATATATATATATATATATATATATATATATATATATATATATATATATATATATATATATATATATATATATATATATATATATATATATAATATATATATATATATATATATATATATATATATATATATATATATATATATATATATATATATATATATATATATATATTATATATATATATATATATATATATATATATATATATATATATATATATATTCAAGGGGGTTGACATAAGTCTTGGGCCTGTGAATTGACACACTTCTGCCATCTCTGCTTGACCTTGAAAAGACCTTGGGAGTAGAACACCCTATTTTTCAAACTAAACCAGTCATCACATGCCAGTATAACCTCTTCATCGCTGTCAAAATGATTCCTTTTTAGCTGTTTTTTAAGATTTGGGAATAGAAAAAAGTCTGATGGTGCCAAATCTGGAGAATATGGTGGGTGTGGAAGAATTTCAATATTCAAATCGTTGGCTGCTAGCTGCACAGGCCGTGCTTTGTGAGAGGGCGCATTGTCTTGAAGCAAAGGAAGATTTTGAGTGCGCGTTACCCCTCGTTTCCTGGTCACAACCTTTCTTAGTTTTGTGAGAAGATCTGCATAGTACTGTCCATTAACTGTGTTACCACGAGGCAGATAATCTTTCAAAAGGACACCTTTGCCGTCCCAAAAAACAGTCAGCATCACTTTTCCTGCAGATTTCTGCGCCCTCGGCTTGACAGGTGTTGGGGAGCCAGGGGTTTTCCATTGCATGCTGGCAATTTTGGATTCGGGGTCATAATGGTGTACCCAAGTCTCATCTACTGTCACCATGGTCTCCAAAAAATGTAGGTGTTTTTCCCTGAAACATCAGAAATTTTATCACAGCTCTGGCCTCCTTCTGTTCCATTGTTTTGTCAAATCTATGGAGCAGCAGATCCGGTCAATAGGGTACATTGCGCCGTGCACCGTAGCGGGAAAACTCATTGAAGAAACAAACGCGTACTTTACACATTCAGTGCAAATATGATGAACTTTAAATGTGCCAAGTTTCATCTTCCTCCTGTGACTCCTTCATGGTCAGGCCCAAGACTTATGTCAATCCCCTTGTATATATATATATAATCTTATAAATATAGTAGAGGTGTTTAGAATAGACAGACCTAGGGAACTGCAAAGTATACTCAAACAATATTTAACACGAACAAATGTTAATATTAGTGGCTGGGAATGTGAAGGTTTGATGCTGTTCTTACAATGCATATGACTTTTAACAGATGAAAGTCAATTAAATATCTGTTAATGTCAGTTATATAACTGGAAACACCAGGCCTTTACACCTCTCCATTTAAATATTATTCTTGTTCAGAGTTTCTTCTTGATTTTGTTTGTTTGTTTGTTTTTTTTTTTTTGGTTTATTTATTTTACGTATTAGCATAATTGTAATTGTCCCTATTTACAATGATTTGACAAATGTGATGCTACTTTCTCATATCGGCAGTTGTTCATATTATTTGGAATTGAAAACAATATATCCTAATTATAACCCATCAGAGGTTGAACGGGATATTTTTCTTCATTAGTTAAAAAAAAAAAAATCTTACTCGATGCTTATTCTCGTTACAAGTCCTGGTATTGTCCAGCCGAAAATGGCGTCTACGTCGTTCAGCCTCGTTTTCGATTCTGACATAGTTGGCGTAACTCTCTATAGATCTAAGGGCACTAGGTTTAGTTAATTAAACGCCGAGCAAACAAACAAAAGATGTACGCAACATTTTTTTTTCTTTCATTCTTTGATGACAAAAGTTCTTGTCATCTGAGGATATCGTTCAGTTGCTGATAAGAATTATTGATTTTAAGTATTAGCTCTTATATACTTACTTTAGTCGTTCTACCGTGAGGTGTAGAGGTTTGGAAGAGAGAGCGCCAGACTATCCTATTGGCTGCCTTCCTCCTGGCCTTGTTCCATTCTAGTCCTCGGTCCTTCAAAGATTGTCTAATGTTGTCCTCCCAGCGGACTCTGGGTCGTCCTGGGGGTCTGGATCCCTGGCTCTTTGTTTCCCATGCTTGTCGTGGTATCCGATCTTCTCCCATTCTGCAGACATGGCCAAACCATCTAAGTTGGCACTGTTCTACTTGGGTCTGCAGGGGGTTGCGATTTTAGGCCTTGACGTATCGTCTGGTTGCGGACCATGTCTCTTCTTGTTACTTCAACCACCTTCCTCAGATACCTCATTTCTGAGGTTTGGATCTGACTTTTGTGGGTTGTAGTCATTGCCCATGACTCGCATCCATATGTCAAGACTGGGACATAGGTGGAGCGGTATACAGCCATCTTCGTTTTCTTACCAACCTCTCTCTTGCTGAGGAATCCTCGATTTATGGCCTGAAAAAGTCTCCCAGCTGCTGCTTTTCGAGTGGCCAACTCTTATTTGATGCCTCCCTTTCGATCTATAATAGCTCCGAGGTATTTAAAGTGGTCGACCTGCTCCAGCACCTGTTCTCCAAGCTTAATCTGATGTCTTCTTTCTTCTCGTGATATCACCATGGATTTTGTTTTAGAGCTGCTTATGACCATCCCTCTCTTCTCCAGCTGTTCCTTCCAGACTTGCAGGTTGGATTGGAGATGTGCCTCTGATTTAGCAATCAGACTGGTAGTCTTGTAGAGGACTAACTAACATGCTAAGATATTTGAAAGGTCATGGATGGGGTGCAAGCACTAAGACAGTGATCATGTTTTATAAATCTTTGAGGCAAAATTGATTATGGAAGCATAGTGTATGATTCTGCAGCACACAGTCACAAGATTAAATTAGATAGAATTCAGCACCAACCATTATGTACAATTGCAGGTGCAATCAGATCAACATCGAGGGGTGCTCTGGAGGTGGCCTTAGGAGTCCTTCCTTTGGAACTTCGGAGAAAGGAACTAAGACTAACTTACATGACCAAAATTAGGTTGGACAACTCATCCCGCTTTTCCAGCATTTGCTAGATATCAGTTAACAACACCTCATAACAGGTTAATAAATGCCAGTAGATACCTGACAGGTTGGAAATGCATGGAGGAACTAGTACACTTGAGTGCCCTAAATGCATCAATTAATAACAGTAGTATATACAAGCCAGTGGTACCACACTTGGAGCTCAAGAAACCAGATACATACTACCACTTGGCAGATATAATTAATAAAACCTGATATGGCAACTATAAAAAACAAAGCCATGAAATATATTCAACAAATATCAAAGGACTGCATTACAGTGTACACAGATGGATCTAAGTGAAACGATAACAAATTTGGGATAGGAATTTATGTTCCCATGTGGCAAATGGTGAAAGGGTATAATATAACCTAGAATACATCGATTTTCACGGCAGAGATGGTTGCAATTCTGAAAGCTCTGGAAATCTTCTCTAAAAACCTTCCTCATAAATTAACAATATTAACAGACTCCCTTTCAACAATTCAAGCTATAAGAAACTTAAGAATACAGTAGACCTGATAAAACGGAAGAGATATTACTGACAAATACTTAACCTATACTCCACATGATGTTCTGTTCTAATAGCTTGGATACCTTCACATGTCGGCATAGAAGGACATGAAAAGGCAGATAAAGAAGCTAAGAAAAGTAGAAATAATAGAAACCAAATAAATGTGGGGATCCACATAAGAGAATACACAAGGCAACATGGATATCACCAGACTATGCATAGAACAGAAAATCAGATTGATCATATATGCATAAACAAGAAGTTTAGATCATCATTGCAGGATGTAAAGGTATATAGAGGAGCAGATGTGGCATCAGATCACCACCTTCTGATAGCCAAAGTAAAAATGAAACTCAAGAGATATGCAACAATGCAAAATTATAGACGTCGTCTTCCTTCTATCGTTATCTTCTGTTTCTTCTAATGATGATAATGATGACGATCTTTATCCTTACCTTTCTGTTCTCTTCCGAGAGTCGGAATGGCTAAGAGGTATGGTGTCCGTCTCTAGTTCTAAAGGTACCGAGTACGGTCTTAGTAAAGGGAATATAATTGATGGACATTTGTTTCAGAACCACTGGTTCATAATGACGTCATAAACCCCCTGATCTCCATGGGTAGGAAGATCGGTTGCCTAGCCTTCTCGAATAAGGGCGAAAAAATAGGAGGTCCCGTATGCAATTTGCGCACGTTAATAATCCCACGACAGTTCGAAATCGTAAAGAGTAGGCCATACGGCCGCTGCCCTCGCAAAAATTACAAAATTTGGAAACCTACCAACCAAAAAATATTTATAAAATATGTGAATCCTGTATACACACATTGGGATCCTCGATAAAGTTCGTGCACTGTGCCGAGACCCTCCTTGTGTGATCTAAGAGAGGAGATCGGAGCACTGATGGAGTTGTCCGTGCGTAATGAAGATGGTCCTTAAACCAAACACCAAAAATGCCCTTTGAGCACAGCCTCCAACAAATGCGCGCAAAGAATATCTGTCATACACGAGACTTTCAAGATCTCTCCGTGACGTGTTAATTTCCCTTTACGTCAATTTTTAATCCTCGTCTCCGTTTTTTTTTTTTTTTTTGGTCATCCTCTATTTCTCTTTACCCTAAGTATTTCAGAATGAGAACTGCCTTGTGATCGGGGTGGAGATACAGCAAAACGCTATTTTCATAAATAACTGCTGGATTTCAATATAACTGCACAGGACTGACTTACAAAAGTAATAACTATCCATACCAACGCCTTTGATGGTATGTTGCTATTGGTTGCTATGGGAACGGTGGCCATATTGGATTGTACACTTAAATTTAAATTCCCTAATTCTTGTATGTTGTTGTTGTTGAGTTATGAACACCAACGTTGAAATAAAAGCTCATCATTGTATTTTAAAGTTTTTATCAGATTAGATTTTAGATAACTTAAAACATAATTATAGAGCAGTTTAAGTGAATACGAGCACGATCATTTGTATAGTGCTACGTTTGTTTTCTTCTGTATTAAGAGATTTAAAAAAAATTAATACACAATGGACGAAAATAAAATGAAAAAATGGACGAACTTTAGTTTAAAATGGAATTTATTTCTTTTTTTGGGAATATCCATTGTGCGTATTTGTGGGGACTATTATATGAATATTTCTCACAGTCAGATTAGAAAAAAAAGTTTATAAATTAGTTTCAATGTACGCCATTTTTTATTTAACGGACGTTTTATTTCAGTGAGCATGGGGGTAGAGGTGGGTTGCGGAGGGGGGTTGTTCTAACCTTGCCTAGGGCACAAAATGGCCTGGCACCAGCATTGCTTGCATATAAATATAACAATAAATGTAAAGCTAGTTTGTATAGGTTAAATTTCTTTTAAGTATTTCTATTTGATATATATTGTCTTTTAGATAGACATTGTAAAGTTATTAGCAAGTTTCTATCGATGTTCTATGTTAAAAAGTATTAGTTCTTTGTTTTAAATGTTATTTTACATAAAAGTCATTTTAAAGACGTGTTAGCTAATTTTTCTAGTTCTCTTTTAAGTTATAAAAAGTCTATTTAGTAAGTCTTAAAGTATATTTCTATTTTAGGAACTAAAGTCGTTGTTGTAAGTCTAAAATAGTATAATAGTATGTTTTATTAGTCGCTTTAGTAACTCAAAAGATTATGTTTCTATTTTGGGAATAAAAGTCGTTTTAGTAAGTCTTAGTCTATTTCTATTTAGGATGTCTACAAGTTTATTTCTATTTTAGGAATTAAAGTCGTATTAGTAAGTCTAAAAGTTTATTTCTATTTTAGGAATTAAAGTCATTTTAGTAAGTCTACAAGTTTATTTATATTTTAGGAATAGTCTAAAAGTTTATTCACAATTTATAAATTTTAGTCAGTCGAAAATTTTAGTAATTAAAGACATCTTAGTTTGTATAAAACTCTTGTTCTATTTTAGGAATAAAAGTCGTTTCAGTCAGTCAAAACAAACAAAACAAAACACAAAATTTACTAAAACCAAAACCTATTATTAGAAAGTAGATGTTTTGAATGGCCCTAAAAAGGACCTTAAGAAAAAAAAAAAGATGAAAAACTGAGAATTTGACTCAGATCAGAGGTAGAGCGTTATGGCTTGACGAACGCTCTTCAGCGCCTGCGTCGAGATCTTCTGCGCTTGCGTCCACCGCTTCTCTTCCTCCCTGTACTCCTCCTCCTCCTGCGGCTTCTCCTCCTGCGGCTTCCCCTCCTGCGGCTTCTCCTCCTACGGCTTCCCCTCCTGCGGCTTCTTCTGCGGGTTCTCCTCCCTCGGCTTCTCCTCCTGGAGCGTCGCCTCGTCCGGCGCCCGCTGCTTCGTCGTCGTCGGCGCCTTTTCCGAAGAAGCAGGACGTCTTCCTCATCCGATTTCGACTTCCGACGACGTCTCTTACTTCCAGCCTTGTCTTCATCGTCGGCGGTTGGAGTGTATCTCGCACCTCGTTTCTTGATCTTCCCCTCACGAACGGCGCGGTCCAGTGCCTTCTTGATTGGGCGGCTCAGCTCTCGGGTAGAAACAGTTGATGCCATTTTGGAGGCGAAGAACTTCTTCAGAGAAGTCAGAGACGAGCCTCTGGCCTCACGGAGCGAAACAATAGCTTCTAGAACTGAGTCTAAGGTAACACGAACATTGTTCTCGCTAGCGTGCTGATTCGAACTAGACTCGGACGCCATGATTTCTAAGATAAGTCGCTAGGACTCGATGAGAACGCCCCGGAACGTTGTGTTAATAATTTGCAGCAGACGTCCGAGAAAGCTGAAAAAAAGACATCGCTTCTCGGCCTTTTGACTAAGATCAAAGTGTAGTATTATAGGCTTCTGATTGATTTGTCTTGTCGCTGCGAATTTTTATAGGTATTGAAAAAGACTAGTGCCATTTACTAGCACAAATTAAAACATAATTATATCGCAGCTTAACGTGTGTTACCGGGGCCCGAAAGGGGAGCAAAGAATAGTAACACTGTTCCCTGCCAAGCATGTCGTAGAAAGCGACTAAGGAGGGTTGGGCATGGGGCCGGTTACCCCATCCCGTAAAAAATATAAACCACAAAAAACTTCAACAAACACGGACAAGTCAATTAAAGAAAATAAAAGGAGGACTTGGCATGTGTTTGTTGAAGGCCTATGCTCCTTCGGGAGTGGAGGGTTATGAATTAACGAAACTGGAGCATGCTCATTTATCAGATATATTTTTAAAAGACAATGAATACACCATGGTCGAAAATAGAATGAAAAAGGACGAACGTGAGTACAAAATATAAGAATAAAATTATTATAATAGGGAATATCCGTTGCGCGTATTTGTGCGAAACTTTCTGTGAAGAAACACGAGTGAGAAGTGTGCAGTGGTTGTGTAAATTAAGAAGATCCTGAGATGTATAACTTTAAAGTTCGTATCTAAAAAGAGTAGAAAAACATAAATGCAAAATGTTACAATATGATTTACAATATATCACAGTTTTGATAAGATATCAGAAATCGGATTTTCCAAAAGTTTTATTATTCAATGAAAGATAACTATGCCAAATACCATGTTGATAGACCAAGAAATACGCAAGTTATTTGGAAATTAGTAACATAACTAAGGTTCTGAGAAATTAATGACTTTCTTCATAGGAAAAGAACAATATCTTCACGAACATACAATTTACAAAATCAATATACACCTACTTAGTATATGCTCTGGCAAATTAAATAGATATATTTAGATTTAGGAGAAAATAAATTATCAGAACAAGGACTAATCCACATTTTTATTTTTGTCCTATTTTGACTTTAAATGCGCTATAGCTCCTAGAGCCCCTTGATGTATAGATCTAGGGGCACTAACTAAATCCAGCCCCAAGTTCTTATTCATGCCGTTTTGTCTGTTACATTTTCCCTTAACAAATGTCAATAACCCTAAACAGCGTTTAACCTGGGTTAAAATATGATAGTAATCTATTATAATTATAAACTATTGAACAACATGACAACTTACGGTACGGTAATGTTGTTGGCAATTTGCGCGATCCGTCGATTTTGCGAAGACAAAAATTCTTAATTCTGACAGAATTTCTGTACTCAGAAAAAGTAATTTAGCCAATCACATAAAAGCCGGATATTTCAACATTTTTTTTAAAAATCCGACCGGACGCTTAGTTTTGTCGCAAAAGGCCGGACACGTCCGGCCAAATCCGCACGTCTGGCCACTCTAAAGGCTTAGACGGGACCATAAAAAAAAAAAAAAAAACTAGATCTGATTCTATATAGGAGTGGCAACGTTAGCCCGACTGATTTTTGTTTTTGTTTTTTTGTTGGAACTTTTAAGCTACAAAATGCACATTGTAGTTTTAAAAAAAATACTTTATCGATTCAAAATTTCCGAAAAATGTAAATATCTAAGTTTTTTTTTTTTTTTTTTTTTTTTTGGCTTAAAATTTCAACAGACATTACAAGGCAGTCCTTGTTCTGGAATCCCCAGGTAGGAGGGGTAGAGGGAGACATTGAACAAACTGGAAACAGACATGAAATGGATGAGAAGACATGGACATTTTTTTAAGCTGATGGCACGGGACAAGATTTGACATAAGTTTGTTGAAGTCCTATGCTCCTTGGGGAGCTGAAGGGTGATGGTGATGAATGTACAGTAAATATCACTCAATCATTCAATTGTTTTTATATTCATCATTCATACTGTAAAACAATTTAAAATTTAATTATTTAAACTTAACTTTAAAGGTTTATTAAGGAGGGTACGAGTGGGGTAGTTCGCCCCGGCAGACGACCAGGACATGGGAGGGAGGTGCCATCGGACACTATTATGACAGTCCCGATACTTACTGCTAAAAATACACTTGCAAGTGTGTTTAACATGGGAGGGGGGGGGGATGTGTGACAAATATAGGACACGCGCCGGGTGCCAAATGATATAAGTACCGTTACGCCATTGGTAGGAATGCACGAAGTAACTCTTACAAAATCTGTATATGGTGTGGGCAGCTATGAAATACCTCAACAACAGACTTAACATTTAGCCTACAAATAGATTCCATCGTTTCAAAATCTTCCCAAAACTTTCTCTTGAATAATGATTAATTACAACTATCAATCGCAGAAACCTGCAGGGTTCTTTCATATTTATCGAGATTCCTTTAGAGGCAAGGGCAGATTATCCATTAGGCTAAGCAAGCTGAAGACCAGAGGCCCGGAGCTCTTGGGGGCTCGTGCATAATTTAAAACAATTATGTTAAGGGTTTGAAAAAAAATATTAAAATTATTGCTTATTCGTTGAAGGTGGGTCCAAACATCAAAAAGCCTAAAGGTCCTTCTTGACTTAATCCGGCTGTTATGATTAACATTCATAACGATTGTGTCGGTATAATTAGGTAGCTCGACAGGGCTCCTTGTTTGTTTATTTTATACGGAGTCATTTATTAATACAGGAAGTGACGTCATGCCTATATGGTGTATTTGGCAGACGTGAAACAAAAACTGCAGAAGTGAGGAGATTGTCTAAAGGCGTTCTACCATTGTATGTCATGGCGAGTGGACGCACGTGTTTGAGCTCCTGAAAATATATATCTTGTACATCCCTATGTTGTTCCATCACTAGTACATCAAGATCTTCTGTAGTAAAAAGACACGTAAAACCGGCCCTATTTGGAGGTCATTATCTTCTGAAAAACTCATCATCATCATCATCATTCTCTTTTAGCTCCTGGTGGCACATGGGGTCGTGACTTTTCAAGGCATTCGCTTCATTCGTCTTGAGGCTACATTGTTTGACCACGCAATTCACTTCTTTGTTCACCTTGCACATTGCCGATTTATTCTTTGCTTTTCCAAAAAGCCCAGCTGTGGCTCTTTCAAATTCAATTGTAAAGATACCATAGTGATCTAGTTCCGTAAATCTGCTATCAGTCACGTGGACAGGTTTGAAACTGTTTTTGATGCCATGTCTAAATTTGCTTGTACTGATACCGCCACCAAATGATGCTTTCATTTTTTATGGCTTTCAGCAAGTAATTTTTAAAAAAAAGTGTTACATTTTCTTTTTTCATAATGCACCTGCCGCTTATATTAATTTTGAAAATATAAGGGGTACAACAATTAAAAATACACCAATAAAATATTTTATTTCATTATTAATAACTGTGGAACAGGTGTTGAGAAACAGACAGACCTAGAGAATTGCACAATATAGTAAAACAATATATAACAAGAACTAAACTTAATACAGTTGACATTCAAAAATACGGCAACCTCCGGACCTGAGGAGTGCCGGATTGTTGAAAATGCCGGATTTTTTGGGGTATATATGCTGTATATATTTAACAGAAAATGATTACCTGTACAGTCCTTTAAAGAAAGAAAATTAAATGTTTACGTTTTACACCACTGCTTTTATTTGATGAATCCATAATGGGGCTATACAGCAGCAAATAAATGATAAAATGAGAAGGAATGAGCAGGAATGCCTGTTAACACGTGCAAGCAAGACCCAAACAGCTGCATCAAAACATAAACGGCTCCAGAAAACAGTGGCGCACCAACGAGGTAAATTAAAAAATGCGCTCCGAAATCCATTCCGGAAAACTGAAGGAACCGGATTATCGATGGCCGGATTTATTAATGTCAACTGTATATAAGGATCAGTGATGGTGTGACGGGAAAGTGGGACTCTGGAAGTGCGTCTCATAATGTTTTTGATGATGGCAGACGATAGGTTGATTGGGTGTCATCCCAGACACACCAGCTTACCCATCCTTCTCCCCCTGTAAAAAACGTGGCAGCTGTGAGAGTTTTTTTTTTTTTAAATAAATTTTTTTTTTTTTTTTTTGGGGTTTTAAAAAAAAATGAAAAATGGAAACGCATATGCATTCGCACAATTTTACATTTTGGATTTGGTCTATTTGGACTGAGTGGAGTGGGCAGATGATGCCATATTTTGATATCAGAATTATTTTCTTGAATTGACCACCACACTATATATCCTAATTATAACCCATCACGGGTTGAACGGGATATTTTTTATTAAAAGAAAAAAAAACTGGTAGATACCCAAAAGGAATATAGTGTACTGAGAAACTATGCCACATGTAAGCTCTAAATTATGCGTTATTACCAGTGGAGAGTACAAGCCGATAGTACTACCCTAGGAGCTAAGGAAGCCGGACAATGACGACCACCTGGCAGAAATACTTAATTAAGGATGCCACATAATTAATTCAGAGACGCAGTAATAAGGATTATGGTTAGGTTTAGATATCCTTGGTGCAGGCTTTTTTGCTAGAGCTGCAGTAGTGGCTCTGAACCCCGTAAAGAACAACAACAACAACAACAACAACAACAACAACAACAACAACAACAACAACAACAACAACAAACAAACAAACAAACAAAAAAGTAGAAGTATTATTGACTTTTCAGGTTTACTAAAGAACGGCTTCAATAGCCTTTGTCAGGAAGACTAAGTATCAGACAGGAAGAATTAAAAGAACGCACGTAGAGAACTTTTTGGACAGTCATTAAGATGAGCCTCTTATCAACATCTTCTCTTCTTTGATCCATAACCGCCAACCGTCAAAGCAGTCAGTGGTCATCACGCCTGGTGGCGTCTTGTAGGGCAGCAACAAATTGATTCCACTTTGCTCCGTCGGCGGCCATCTGTCGTACAGTTCCCCAACTCTGGTTCATTCTTTGTATCTCGGCTTCCACAGTTCTCCAACAAGTTGTTTTTGGTCGGCCTCTCTTTCGCTTTCCCTCGGGGGTCCATAGCATAGCTGTTCTTGTGATGGTAACACGGTCCCTTCTGAGGACGTGGCCAACCCAACTCCAGCGTCTGCCAGCTATGATGGTGTGCATGTCCTCCTGGTTACTCCGAATAAGTAGTTCTTGGTTGCTGATGGTGTTTGGCCAAAAGATTCGGAGAATTTTCCTTAGGCAGATTGTGTGGAAGGAGGACAGTTTCGACATTTTCTTCTCTGTTACTCTCCAGCATTCCGCACCACAGAGAAGCACAGAAAGTACACAGCTCTCATACAGTCTTAATTTGGTGTTTGTGCTGTACTGGGAAGACTTACAAATGCTGTTGAGACTAGCAAAAGCTGTTCTCGCCTTATTCATTCTGTTGTTAATGTCCTTGCTTGTTCCGCCGTCAGGTGTTACTATGCACCCTAGGTAAGTTAATGTGTCTGTCTGTTCTAACTTCTGGTTCCTTACTGTTATTGGCTCAGGATTGCCCACATTTAGCGTTATGACCTCTGTCTTCTTCAGATTGATGTTCAGGCCAACCTGCTGGCCATACTTATTCAGTCTATCGGTGTTTTCTTGGATGTGTTGATGTGAATGCGCGAGTAGTGCAATCTTAGCAACATGCCATTCCGTATTTGGCTCAGTAAACCAGAAACTGATTCTACAGCGAGCCCTCGATAATCCAATAAATAAATAAAACAAAAATTTTCAAGCAATGTTCAGACAGTGCGGTGGAAGTCAGCTACAAGTTTTATTGGTCTGCCAGACATTGTATACAAGGGATGTCTGGAGGAACTCAAACAACTGCACCGACTGTTGAAAATTGCAAGGAAAAACCAGCATTTAAACAAAAGGTGAAAAAAGCAACTTAATGGAGTATTCCTCCCAAACGAACAAATTTCCACAGACATCGGTCATTGCTCAGTGTGGAAGGATAGATGTTTGTCTCACTAATGGCAAAAAGACTCATCACATACTGATAAGGCATTAAGAGCTGACAAGGAAGCTGCAGCTGGTTCAGTATTTGTTCCATCGCGAATGCGTGCTTTGTTCGGTTATAATCTTCAATGAGGGTCACCGTTATATGGACTCATTATGTGTTGGCTGTCCAAGAAGACATTCGTTCCTTTCGGAGCTTATTATGATATTATAAGTCTTCTCATTGGAAGAGTTCTTCAAGGTAATATTAATCAACATTGTCAATGCAGTCACACATCCGCAACGTATCGACGTAGATAAGTCTTCAAGTTAGAGTCCATGGTTTATTCACAGTTCATACACGAAGACAGTCATACAGGTACAATATTTACATACAGTTAATTAGAATTTACTTGCATATATATTCATATCCGTCCGTGTCATATTAAATTCATGTCGGCAGAACTTCATGGCTATATACATGTGCTGCTGGGATTCAGACAGCCAGAAATAAGCGTATGATCCTTGACGAAAATAATCAAATTACTTATCGACCATCCTTCCTTAACGTAGGTTAATCACTAACCTTTTGAATTCGCTTGTATATATTATTATCTGGACTGACCCTAAGTCCTGGTATCACTTTACATAAATATGGCTATTAACAAAGCCCAATAGTGGAAGGAGGTAAAACACGACTTCACGGCTTGACGGACAACGTAACAAGGGTCCAGTAACTAAGTCACGAAGCGTGACCTTATCTACGCTAACACGTCATAATTTGACCGTGTATTTCGCGTTCATTAATCCGTGAAGTATAAAAATCAATTTATATTAATTCTATTGACCCCAAAAATGCGCACTGCCAATTCTAGCAGACGATATCAATAAAACTACCGTAACACATACCTCCTAGACACACCACACACCTCCTTGAGACTAATATGAGGTTGCGCATGAGGCTGGCAACCTCATCATGTAAAAGAAATTGCCACAGAAACCACCTCTTCAATGGCGTATGTATGCCTGGTACAGACTGTCTGCTTTGGGACATGCCGCCCGCACATGTGGCTCCATGCTTCGTAAGGAGCGAAAAGACAAGTTATGATGATAAAAATGGTTATCTTCTTGAGAAACGGATATACTGACACTACCATTTAGGATCACTACCATTTAGGAACACTACCATTTAGGAATACTACCATTTAGGAACACTACCATTTAGGAACACAACCATTTAGGAACACTACCATTTAGGAACACAACCATTTAGGAACACTACCATTTAGGAACACAACCATTTAGGAACAAAACCATTTAGGAACAACCATTTAGGAACACTACCATTTAGGAACACAACCATTTAGGAACACAACCATTTAAGAACACTACCTTTTAGGAACACTACCATTTAGGAACACAACCATTTAGGAACACAACCATTTAGGAACACTACCATTTAAGAACACTACCATTTAGGAACACAACCATTTAGGAACAATACCATTTAGGAACACTACCATTTAGGACCACTACCATTTAGGAACACTACCATTTAGGAACACTACCATTTAGGAACACAACCATTTAGGAACACAACCATTTAGGAACACAACTATTTAGGAATACAACCATTTAGTAACACTACCATTTAGGAACACAACCATTTAGGAACACAACCATTTAGGAACACAACCATTTAGGAACACTACCATTTAGGAACACTACCATTTAGGAACACAACCATTTAGGAACACAACCATTTAGGAACACTACCATTTAAGAACACAACCATTTAGGAACACAACCATTTAGGAACACTACCATTTAGGAACACTACCATTTAGGAACACTACCATTTAGGAACACAACCATTTAGGAACACTACCATTTAGGAACACTACAATTTAGAAACACAACCATTTAGGAACACAACCATTTAGGAACACTACCATTTAGGAACACAACCATTTAGGAACACAACCATTTAGGAACACAACCATTTAGGAACACAACTATTTAGGAACACAACGATTTAGTAACACTACCATTTAGGAACACAACCATTTAGGAACACTACCATTTAGGAACACAACCATTTAGGAACACAACCATTTAGGAACACTACCATTTAGGAACACTACCATTTAGGAACACAACCATTTTGGAACACATCCATTTAGGATTACAACCATTTAGGAACACAATCATTTAGGAACACAACCATTTAGGAACACAACCATTTAGGAACACTACCATTTAGGAACACAACCATTTAGGAACACAACCATTTAGGAACACTACCATTTAGGAACACAACCATTTAGGAACACAACCATTTAGAAACACTACCATTTAGAAACACTACCATTTAGGAACACTACCATTTAGGAATATAACCATTTAGGAACACTACCATTTAGGAACACTACCATTTAGGAACACTACCATTTAGGAACACAACCATTTAGAAACACTACCATTTAGGAACACTACCATTTAGGAACACTACCATTTAGGAACACAACCATTTAGGAACACTACCATTTAGGAACACTACCATTTAGGAACACAACCATTTAGGAACACTACCATTTAGGAACACAACCATTTAGGAACACTACCATTTAGGAACACTACCATTTAGGAACACAGCCATTTAGGAACACAACCATTTAGGAACACTACCATTTAGGAACAAAACCATTTAGGAACACAACCATTTAGGAACACTACCATTTAGGAACACTACCATTTAGGAACACAACCATTTAAGAACACTATCATTTAGGAACACTATCATTTAGGAACACTACCATTTAGGAACACTACCATTTAGGAACACAACCATTTAGGAACACTACCATTTAGGAACACAACCATTTAGGAACACAACCATTTAGGAACACAACCATTTAGGAACACAACCATTTAGGAACACTACCATTTAGGAACACTACCATTTAGGAACACTACCATTTAGGAACACTACCATTTAGGAACACAACCATTTAGGAATCCTACCATTTAGGAACACTGCTATTTAGGAACACTACAATTTAGGAACACTACCATTTAGGAACACAACCATTTAGGAACATTACCATTTAGGAACGCAACCATTTAGGAACACTACCATTTAGGAACACTACCATTTAGGAACACAACCATTTAAAAACACAACCATTTAGGAACACTACCATTTAGGAACACAACCATTTAGGAACACAACCATTTAGGAACACTACCATTTAGGAACACTACCATTTAGGAACACAACCATTTTGGAACACATCCATTTAGGAACACAACCATTTAGGAACACAACCATTTAGGAGCACAACCATTTATGAACACAACAATTTAGGAACACTACCATTTAGGAACACAACCATTTAGGAACACAACCATTTAGGAACACAACCATTTAGGAACACAACCATTTAGGAACACTGCATTTGGGAACACTACCATTTAGGAACACTACCATTTAGGAACACAACCATTTAGGAACACTACCATTTAGGAACACAACCATTTAGGAACACAACCATTTAGGAACACTACCATTTAGGAACACTACCATTTAGGAACACTACCATTTAGGAACACAACCATTTAGGAACACTACCATTTAGGAACAGTACCATTTAGGAACACAACCATTTAGGAACACAACCATTACACTACCATATAGTAACACAACCATTTAGGAACACTACCATTTAGGAACACAACCATTTAGGAACACAACCATTTAGGAACACTACATTTTAGGAACACTACCATTTAGGAACACTACCATATAAGAACACAACCATTTAGGAACACTATCATATAGGAACACAACCATTTAGGAACACTACCATTTAGGAACACTACAATTTAGGAACACTACCATTTAGGAACACTACCATATAGGAACACAACCATTTATTGAGCGTCCGACTAACAAAGTGGTTAGAGCGCTGGTCTCTCGTGGCAAATGTGCCGGGTTCGATTCACCGTTTCTATAGATGGGTACCTGAGTTTGCTCATAAGTTACGGAAGAAAAAGGCAGCGAGAAGGGAGCAAGTCACCCCACCCCTCGATGCTGGACCTAGTATCGTGAAGCCTCTAACACTTTGTAGCGAGAGGAAAGATATCATGATGGTGATAGTATCCTTGACAAATAGATGTATCAGATGATACCAGGATAGTGCCAGATAAGAGACTGGTCTTACAAGAAATACCCCATTCTCTGAAAAAGAGTAATGGTGTATCGACATCAAAGGTATAGCCAAGCTGTATAGGTTACTAGATGAGATGGTAATGTGCTATCTAGATTCCTATGGGCTCCTCTCCAGACTAACCTTAGAAAATGACTCTGCTAGGGGTAATTAACTGACCAACAAGAATTATGAACCAAACTTAAATAATTCGATAAAGATTGTTGGTACAACTTATAATTTATTTATCATCATCATCATAACCCTCCACTCCCAAAGGAGCATAGGCCTTCAACAAACACATGCCAAGTCCTCCTGTCACGTGCCATCATCTCAAGTTCTTTCCACGTTCTCCTCATCATTTTCACCTCTGTTTCCAGCTCTCTTCTCCATGTGCTTCTTGGTCTACCTCTGCCTTTCCTGCCCTGGGGGTTCCAGAACAAGGACTGCCTTGTAATGCTATCAACAGGTTTTCTCAGTGTGTGTCCAATCCATCGCCATCGTCTTCTTCTCATCTCCTGTTCCACTGGCACCTGTCTAGTTCTTGTCCTCAGTTCCACGTTGGTAACCTTGTCATACAATTTTAATCCCTCTATTCTACGCAAGCACACATTTATGAAAGTCTGTAGCTTTTTGGTTGTTGGCTTTTTTTGTTCTCCATGTCTCAGAGCCATACAATAGGACTGACTTCACATTTGAGTTGAAGATTCTTATTTTCGTGTTGGATCCGATTTCTCTTGATCTCCATATATTTCCCAATGCAATGAAAGCTCCTCTTGCTTTTTGTATTCTTATTTTGATATCACTGTCTGTCCCTCCAACTTTTTCTATATTGCTGCAAAGATATGTGTACAATTCAACATCTTGTATTGGCGTTTCTTCAAGTTCAACCCTGTTATCATTACCTGCATTTATTCTCATTATTTTTGTCTTTTCCCTATGTATTTTCAGACCCAATTGCCGTGACCTCTCATCGAGTGTTTTCAATTTGTCCTGCATCTGATTACGGTTATGGGACAAAAGAGCCAAGTCATCAGCAAAATCCAAATCATCCAACTGCTTAATCAGAGTCCACTGGATTCCATTTCTGTTGTGTATTGTCGATGATCTCATAACCCAGTCTATTGCTAGTAAGAAAAGAAATGGAGACAAGAGGCATCCCTGTCGCACTCCTGTTCTTATCCCAAACGGTTCTGTAAGCTATCCTTCGTGAAGAACTCTGCATGGCATGTCTTCATATGTTTTCTTTATTAAATTAATGATCTTCAGGGGAACTCCATAATGCCTCATCAATTTCCAAAGTGATTCTCTGTCTACACTGTCAAATGCCTTTTCGTAGTCCACAAATCCGATGTACAAGGTATAGTGGTGAATTCCATTCCAGACTTTGTTCAACTATTATTCTCAAAGTGGCTATCTAGTCTGTACATGATCTGTTTTGTCGGAAACCTGCTTGTTCATCTCTCAGTTTTTTGTCTATGGACTCTTTTAATCTCTCAAGGATAATCCTGTTTAATACTTTTCCTGGCACTGATAGTAACATTATTCCTCTATAATTTGTGAACTCTTGTAAATGTCCCTTCTTAGGCAACTTAACCAGATATCCTTCCTTCCATTCTGCTGGTATCTCTTCCTTTTCCCAGACTTTACCAAGTAATTTATATAATATCTCTGTAGCCGTGTTGATATCTGCTTTGATGGCCTCTGCTGGAAAGCCATCAGGTCCAGACGCTTTTCCATCTCTTAGAAGCTTTATGGCTTTCTTTATTTCTTCCTTCGTTGGTCTTTCACCGTTAATTTGTAGCTCTTCTTCTGCTAGCTGGATATCCGGGGGGGGGGGGGGGGGGGGGGGGGGGAGAGGAGGGGAGTGTTTATGGAGCTGGTCTATTGAGAAGGTCCTCAAAATATTCTGTCTACCTCTTCATTTGCTCTTGTATAATGCTGAGCAGTTTTCCATTCTTGTCTTTTATGAGGCAACTTGTTTGCTTGTATTTCCCTGTTAGCTTCTTTTGTGCTGCTATACAGTTCTCTCATATTTCCTTTGGCTGCAGCATCTTCTGCCTCTCTTGCCAACTCCTCAATATACTTCCTCTTGTCTCTTTTGATACTTCTTTTTACTTCTTTGTTTGCTTCTGTGTACACTTCTTGAGCCTTGGCTTTGGAACTTCTGGTTTGGCTTCTGTTTAAATCTGCTTTCTTGTTTTTCCTGTCTTTTATCTTATTGATGGTTTCTGTTGTTATCCATGCTTTTTGTTGTCGTTCCCTTTCCCCCAGTATTTCTTCACATGTCTCATTCCATACCGTTTTGATTTGCTGCCAATAGTCTTCTGTATTCTCTGCATCTTCCAGCTGTTGGAGCACTTGGAATTTGTTGGATATTGTGACCGCAGATTTGTCTCTTGTTTCTTGATTTCTTAGATGTCCTACATTAAATTGTTGTCTATAATTTTGCATTGTTGCATATCTCTTGAGTTTCATTTTTACTTTGGCTATCAGAAGGTGGTGATCTGATGCCACATCTGCTCCTCTATATACCTTTACATCCTGCAATGATGATCTAAACTTCTTGTTTATGCATATATGATCAATCTGATTTTCTGTTCTATGGTCTGGTGATATCCATGTGGCCTTGTGTATTCTCTTATGTGGAAACATGCTTCCTCCTTGTCGTGTTTTGGTCTGTCTTACACCACGGTCATATTTACCGCACGCAATACTATAGGAAAACTGACCGATATAAGAACCAATGAAAACGCTCCTTTTTCTAGTGTGTATAAGGAAACCTTTTTAGGCTTAACATAGAGGCCCATTTTGTGTAAAGGATAGTAAGAATTTATTTAATATCTTAAGAACTGGAGATGTTTAAAAGGAAAGATATAGAAAGTTCAACAACGGGGATGTTACTTAAGAGGTAGGTGCACAGACTTCCTCCAATAGTAGTTCATTTAAAGAGAAAAATCGTTTAAATTGACATCTATACATCAGGGTAGTCCCAAATTTAGTTAGTTAAGGTCTGCATAGATGTAAATGCATTTTGCTAACTAAACAATTATTAGATAGAACGGTAGAGATAAATTCACAGTATAAATCTAACTTTAAATGATCAAAATCGGTTCAGAATTAAGAGAGATAATAAATATTAAAAACTTTGCACATTGAACAAGCAGGCAAAAGATGCCTCGTTTTTGGATTCCTAACACCGGTTTTTGGCCGTGTTCTCCGATACGGGGGAGCGACGGTATAAAAGTCCTTGAACTTGGTTGATTTGGAGCCACAACTTTTTGAAACACTAAGCGGTACAGAAGAGAGCGGCAAAAGTGTGCTGTCAAATACTTCGCCACTGCATCTGCATAGCAGACCTAGATACCTTTTAACAGCCTGTAACAGCTTATGTGTATTGCCTGAGGGTAAGAAAGAATATATATATATATGTATATATATATATATGTATATAATTATGTAATTTTCTTGTGATTAATCCACTTGTGTGTTCGTAAGTGTGTTGAATGTGTTAAGAAAAAAACTTACAGGACGAGTGTAATGCCATCTGAACGTAAGCATGTGTTGACTGTTAGAGACGAAAGCCAGCATTGGGAGATGTGAAGGATATTTGAGAATTATGGCAAAAATACGACTGTAGGTTTAATAATGTATTTGAAGGAGTATTTCCTAAAGGAAACACACACTGATCAGGACCACGAGAAAGGATCACATAATTTGTTAACATGTATAAATCAAGGTGTCACTTAATAGTTTGAACTGAACCAAATCATTGTATGGAAGCAGATCATGGACAAATGGATCTAACGTAGGATTTATAAGGAAAGTGTAATCACATTGAACTGGCTGTGAGTGGTACTGAGGTAAATTGTCCTGTGCAACTGTTAGCACCATATCTGAAACTGTTTGTTACGTCCATTGTGTGTGTGTGGGTAGAATAGTGCTGGATCATACAAGGGTTGTGATTATTTGTATTACAGGTTTTATCCTGCAACTACTAAGATTGTACGAGACATTCACTTCTGAGGGACTCTGTGGTGCAAACGTTCTCAATATATCTAGAACTAGACAACCTATGTTTCCCAGCCTTAAGATCCAGACATTTTGTGATCCTGGCTATAGTGGATGCTTCTCATTTTTGGAGATAAGTGGTAACACAATACCACGGATCAGCCTATCCAGAGACATTATCAAACATATAAAATACCAGTACCTACAAAAACAGTTTGATGATGACTCATGAAGGACTTTAATAAACTAAATACCAACTTTACAGTCCAGTGAAAGTGTCATATATATATATATATATATATATATATATATATATATATATATATATATATGATATATATATATATATATATATATATATATATATATATATATACGGTGTATATATATTATATATATATTATATATATATTAATGTGAAATAAATAATTAATATTTGAAATATAACGTTATCATATTTACCTATTGTGGAAATGGACATTCCATGTGTATTTATTTTATCTTGTAAAAACATTTGAATTCTTTTATCATTTTCCTAACCGAAAAGAGAAACGGTATAGGATCAATAAATTGTAAATATATATAATCAGTCTTACTTAATTATTTAAATTGAGTTAAGTTTCTGTTGGTTATATATATCTATTACATATTTAATTAACTAATTAATCCCCTAGCAGAGTCAATACAAAAAAATAATAACCATTATTCAAGGGAGGATCTTGAGAGGTAGCACTTAGACCTTCAGTAACAAACACTATCATCATACTTGAAGGTTTATACAGCTTGACCCTACCTTTGATTGTCGATACACCCTTGCTCTTTTCAGAGAAGATGGTATTTCTTATAAGACCAGTCTCTTATCTGGCACTATCCTGGTATCATCTGATACATCTTTTTGTCCAGGATATCTTTCATTTAATAACATCTGAACCTCTCGCGACACTCCTATAGCCATTTGATTTGAAGCACAGAAGTTTGAGAATAGTTCCCCATTTTAATTCATTATTCCTAGCCCATGTTTTCCCATGACTTCTTCAAATCCGGTGTTGACTGTACCTATCTTTGCATTCAAGTCACCCATCAAAATTGTGATGTCTCTTCTTTTTACTTTATCCATAATTTCCTGTAGTCTAGTATAAAATGCTTCTTTCACAGACTCTTCTTTGTCATTAGTTGGTGCATAACATTGGATGACATTTACATGTATTTTCTTTTTAGCTGTTTTAAAAGTAGCTGTTATTATTCTGGGTCCAACAGCTTCCCATTCAATGAGTGCTTTCTGTGCTTCTTTAGATAACATAAGAGCTACCCCTTCACTGTGGTGTGAACTTTTGTCTTCATGTCCCGAGGACAGCACCAATTCACCTGTGATGAGTTTCTTGCTGTCTACCCCCTTCCACTTTGTTTCACACATTCCCAGAACCTCAATTTTATATTCCCTCATTTCTGCTGCTACTTGTGCCACTTTCCCTTGTTCGTTTAATGTCCAAACATTCCAGGTGCCAAATCTGGAAGTTCTCCTAGAAGAAAGAAGGTTAGTCAGCAACACAGAATCCTTTCGGCTTTCTCTGTGTTGCATCATACGCCTCCCTGCGAGAGGACCTTCCCCTGTCTTGGATGGCTGTGTTTTATTTTCCTTAATAGACTTGTCCATATTTGTTGAAGTTTTTTGTGGTTTACATTTTTACATTTTTTACAGGATGGGGTAACCAGCCCCATGCCCAACCCTCCTTAGTCGCTTTCTACGACATGCATGGCAGGGAACAGTGTTACTATTCTTTGCTCCCCTTTCGGGCCCCGGTAACACACATTTATTTATGTACAAGATATTTTCTTTGTTAATTTTTCAAATAACATTCAGTTGAATACAAAATAAAATTATGGATCACTTTCATATATATATTCATAACACATGTACAGTTAATTTCTTAAACTAAGATAGTTCAATTTCACTGTTTTCTTGCTTCCTGATGGAATCTGTCTCTATTTTTGTGCTTTCTTGAATAGATGAATCTAAATGTTACTTTATGATTCATATGACTGCCAAATGGCTTCTATATACACCACAACGTTTTCATCATCACATAGTCTATTCGTAGGTGGGTTAATAAATCAGAGACACATCTCCAATCCAACCTGCATGTCTGGAAGGAAGAGCTGGAGAAGAGAGGGATGGTCATAAGCAGCTCTAAAACAAAATCCATGGTGATATCACGAGAAGAAAGAAAACATCATATTAAGTTGGGAGAACAGGTCCTGGAGCAGGTCGACCACTTTAAATATCTCGAAAGGGGGGCATCAAAGAAGAGATGGCCACTCGAAAAGCAGCGGCTGGGAGACTTTATCAGGCCATAAATCGAGGATTCCTCAGCAAGAAAGAGGTTGGTAAGAAAACGAAGATGGCTGTTGTTACGTGCAGTCTTTGATATTTTACAATATTATACATTGGTATACTTGTTATGTTCGCAAATATTTTGTAAACAAAATAGATTCGTTTTAGTGCTTAAGGAAAAGTCATTATTGAGTTACTTCCCTTGAAAGGACTTTCGATCGAACTCCGCGGATGAATCCAGTTTTACTGCGATTTATTCTTTGTTTGGGTAGTAATAGATTGTTCTTGCTTCAGAATATCTATGGCCTGAATTTATGTGTATTGTTTGTCTGTGTAGGACGAATCTGTCTTATATCTGTATATCTTTACATATCTAAGTCGAACTATATGTTCTGTTGTCTCTAGAGAGGTCAAAGGCTGTTCGGCGGATGTGTCGCGAGAGAGGTGTGTTTTGGCTTCGCCCTGATGGGCTGTGTTTCTATGTCGGCTTGACGCCGGGGAAAAAGTGATCTCAGTGGTTTTTGGGGAAAGTGATAGTCGTCTAGACCTATCGTGTATGCTTTACCCCAGTGTTCATTCTTATTGCCAAGGAATGGCAAAATCATATTTCTGAAAACCAAGGTAATAAAAGATACTCTTTTGAACTCTCGTATGAAGCCACCGTTTTTCGATAGGGATGATTTGTACGTCTGAGAGGATACATCTAACTAGATGAAAAAAAAAAAACGATTCTGATTCCTAGCAGCACTATATCCTGTAGAATGCAGTCAATTGTTCATGATCAAATCTACAGAGCAATGAAATGTTTAATGAATGACTAACTTTAGGACAGATTCATTATCTGTATCCAAACGTGAGTGACAGCTCACGAGTGAAGCCATCTTGGAACCAAACATGTAGTGACTTTCAAGAAGAGAAAAAGGGATGCCCGTATTATCGCTTGATTAGTCCAGAGATCACTGCTACACATGAGAACCCATTGCTAGCGGTTCAATATAATTATATGGAAAAAATCTGTGCTGGACATTATGTTAAGAATCTTCGCTAGACGAGATTAGGTCTAGAAGCCATCTTGGATATTGTTTATAATCTGACGTGCTTTGTCAGTTGAACTCAGTTGATATATATATATATATATATGGGCAATACTGAGTGCTTGGCTACTGACAGTCCATTATACTATTATTCTACATGAGTGCCCATGTAACATAACATTGCAAGACCATTTATCCACTGTACCATGATGTATTATGCCAACCTGTGATTTGTCACTATCTGTGCTGTCGAGTGTGTACGTCCAATTAAACTTTAGTAAAGGTACACAGTCGTTGGTGTCGATGACTTCCAGCCATACATGAGTGTGAGAAAAGAACATTTGTCAACACCACGAACTCTTCCTATCATTCGCACATTATACACTCCATCTATGTCTACACACCACTGCGTAGGTCAAGTTGACATTCCATACTCGAACCACGAGCAACACAACAACACAGTATTTAACTCTGGTGATGTTCGAGCGAGCTTCAGATTTCTCAGCATGTCTCTTGCTCAGGGCAAGGGTCTTGTATTAAGAGTTTATCAACTGATGATGATGATGTCTACTTCCATCCACTTATATTTATCATTTGGTGGACATCATTAATAATAAAAAAAGATCCTTATCAACTGGTGGACCAGCTTTCTGGGTTTGACCTCGCAGAAGTTCAGAAGTCAACAGATTACCGATACCAGACCGTTTCCTGTGGCTGATACGACACACTTGCAGTATTGGTTTGCTCTTTGTCAACACTTCGTCACGTGACCTGTCAAGTGAATGCAGTATGTAGGTCAGCGTTGTTGACATTTTTACATTAGACATTACAGAGTTTCACAGAACAGTTGGATCAATTCTTGTCAATGTTAACAGGAAGACAGTATTATTGAACTAAGAAGTCCTATTTTCATCGATGGATCTTCTTGTTTTCTATATATGAACTTTAATATTTAAGGCCAGAATATATATATTTCAATAAAGTGGCAGTTTATTTATTTTACAAAAAATAACTTTGCCATTACTGTAAAACTGAGCCTATTTTGCAACACATTACACACATGATATATGTATTTATGATATGTTACATGTTATTTGTTTGTATAGTATGTTAGTTTATATGTCAGCGGGTTGTGTTTAAGGTTGGGCGGCGTCCTCACAACAGAATATCCCACGTCATAGAGGGTCCGTTGTGGGCGTTTTCTATAGGTGCAATTTTCTTGATTGAAAATTTGCTTGCAACAACTAGTTGCTATTTGTGTTAGCTGTGAAGACTGTAGTTATTGTTATTTTTGTAATATTTCTTTGTTCTTTAGTTTTGTTTTGATTTGTTTGTAATTTGTTGGTCTAACCTTTTCTATCTTTCAGTTCTATTCACAATTTATATTCATATACTGTGACGTCATTTGTGTTGTTATCCCTTGCAGATTCAGTGATTATTTTCATTGATTTCCCTATTTGATTTATTTTGATTTCTGCAAACGTTTTCGTATTGTCAGTCCTATTTGTACTTTATGTATTCTGTTGGTTGACATATGTTTTATATAGGTATATTTCATAAGACACTATTACCTGTGCACTGCACTTGGATTATGGTATAAACCAGTACCTGATTATTATTACTGTTATACAAGACCTTATTAAGGCTTGTGACCCACAGATATTGGGATAGTATACTGATTAATCAAGTCATTAAGAACTTGTGGTATTATTATTGTTTCAAGTGATTAGTATTATTGTTAGACATCATGTCTACATTAGAATACTTCATTACACAAGGGAAATCCCTTGATAAAACTGGTCAACAATTAGAAGAATGGGCTGTTGCTCAATATGACAAAGCATTAGCTGCTGAAGAGAAAAATGCTGAGAAGAGAGAAAAGCTCTGGCTGAAGAGAAAAGATTAGAAAGAGAAGCTGAGGCTGCTGCTGAACAAAAGAAATTGCAGATGCAGGTGGAGCAAAGGAGATTTGAAGCTGAACAAAAAAAATTAGAAAGAGAAGCTGCTGCTGAACAAAAAAGATTAGACAGTGAAGCTGAACAAAAAAAAATTAGAAAGAGAAGCTGCTGCTGAACAAAAAAGATTAGACAGTGATGCTGAACAAAAAAGATTAGACAGGGAAGCTGAACAAAAAAAATTAGAAAGAGAAGCTGCTGCTGAACAAAAAAGATTAGACAGAGAAGCTGAAGAAAAAAAAGCAATAAGAGAACATGAATTGAGTTAGAGAAATTGAGATTGACAAGTATGAGTAATGTTAATCAGGCATCTAGTGGTAATGGTAAACCTTCTACTTACAAGGTTAAGGTTCCACCGTTCAATCAGTCCAGTGACGATATTACATTCTGGCTGGATAGATTTGAACGTTCTTGTCGTACACATAATGTGGATAAATCACAATACGCTAATCAATTAGCAGAAAACTTGAAAGGTGAATCTTTGACTAGATTATGCCTTGTAGGAGAAGCAGATAAGGATAATTATGATGTCATTAGGGCGGCTTTGATAAAAAAAATACCAGCTAAGTGAGGAAGGCTATCGCCTTTTGTTTAAGACGATGGTGCCTGAGACAGGTGTAGAATTCTCAGAATTCACTGCAAAGGCACGTCTCACAGTTGATCGTTGGATTGAGCTTTCCAAAACAGAAAAAACGTATGAAGGACTTATGGATTTGTTGCTCAGAGATAAGATTATGTCATGTGTTAACAAACCATTCCTTGAATTTATACATGAGCGTAAACCCAAATCTCTAAAAGAAATGGAAGAATATTGTTCCCAATATGTCACTGCACACCCCGACGTGACTTTTGGCAACACTAAGATTAAGGAGAGTATGCCAGTTGCTTCAGCAACACCATACAATCCCAATTATTCACACAGATTTCAGGGACCTCAAAACAGATTTGATAAAAAAGGTAACCATAATAGTTATCAAAACCAAGGTAACCAATCATTTCAGGGTTCTTCTTCAAAGAACTGGAGACGAGCTGATAGCTCTCGACACAGGGGTGGTCATAATTATAGGAATTTCCGTAGAGGAAGTAATTATAGAAACTATCAGGGTTATCCGTCTTGGAGTCAACAAGATCATAATTACAGAGATACTCATTATAATGAATATGATAATGGTAACCAAGGGAACTATGACTCAAACCCAAATAGGGGTTACAATAGAGGTAACAATAACTACAGAGGTGATAATAACCGAGGTAGATCTCAAAACAAAAGACATAAACCACATTTTCAGGCAAACTCTGCACAACAAGAGTCCCATGAAGCCTATAAACAGAGTAAAGATAATAATGATGCTAGTAATATGGCATGTGCCGCTTTTGATTTTGGGAGAGCATCTCAGTGCCCCCAATGCAAAACGTTATTTGAGCCAACCACAGTGTCTACTTTAAGCTGTGGCCATCCTCTTCCTGCTCTTCCGGCATCAGTCGCGCATGATGGAAGAGGTTCTCTTGTCTTACATAAGGGTTTAGTGAATAACAATCCAGTCTCTGTGCTATTTGATTCTGGATGCACCACAATTGGTGTTAGGCAGTCACTCGTAGATCCTTCCCGTGCCACTGGACAAGTAGTCAAATGTGTAACATTTGGCGGCACATTAGAGAAATACTCTACTGCTATCATTAGGATTGCTACTCCTTTCTTTACAGGAGATGTACACGCATGTCTTCTCCCGAATCCGATCGCTGACCTCATCATCGGTCGCATTCATGGAGTCAAAGAATGCACTCCGCAACAAATTTCCGCGTGGGAAAGGCAAAACATGCAGATTGCTAACGCTGTAGTCACTAGAGCTCAGGCTCTTAATATGCCTCAAACTTCATCTACTGAAGATAATGAAGTGCATAACCAAGATGATCCCTTGGTAATTTCTCGTGACTCGTTTATAAAACAGCAAGAAGATGATCCCACTCTGAAGAAATTCTTCATTCTTGCAACTAAAGGTGATCCGAATAAAGACACAAGTCGTAAATCGTGGATTACAAAGAAGAATGGCGTACTTGTACGTATGGTTCAAGACTCCATTACGTCAAGTCATTCTCAAATCCTGGTTCCCAAGAATTTGAGAGTTAAAATTTTGCAGCACGCTCACGACTCTCAGTGTGCTGGACACATGGGTTTTTCCCGTACTAAGTCAAGAGTCCTTGCGGCTTTCTTTTGGCCATTGGTAAACAAGGACATACGGATTTATTGTCGATCTTGTAAAGTATGTCAGGAAGTTAAATCCAAAGGTCCACGGCATGCTGCACCCATTCAGGCGGCGGACATTCCTATTCGGCCGTTTCAAAAAATGGCCATAGACATTATTGGTCCATTTAAGATCAAGTCTGCCAGAGGACATCAGTTTATCTTGACGTGTGTTGATATGTGCACACGTTGGCCAGAGGCTATTCCTCTGAAGAGCATTACTACTGCTGATATTGCAGATGCTCTTTGGCTTATATTTTCTCGTCTGGGGTTCCCCGGAGAGATATTGTCAGACCATGGCACCCAACTAATATCAGATACCATGTCTCAAGTAATGTCTACTCTGCAGATAGATAGATCTTTAAGTAGTATCTACCATCCAATGTCTAATGGTATGGTCGAACGCCTTAATAGAACACTTAAAAAACTTACTGGGGAAGATAACTGAGGATCATCCTCAAGACTGGGACAGAGTTTTACCTGCGGCCCTCTTCGCTTACAGAGAGGTACCCAATGAACATACAGGATTTTCTCCCTTTGAACTCGTCTTTGGCGCGCGTCCGCGTGGCCCTATGTCGTTGCTTCACGATCTCATAACATCTGACAATATTGACGATGACACAAAGTCATCCTACGAATATGTCATCGCGTTGAGACAAAAGATTATCGAAGCATGCAAATTAGCAACTTCTTCTTCTGAATTTGCGAAACAGAAGGCAAGGCAATTTGCCAATAAGAAGAGATGCTTACGACAACTTTGTCCTGGTGACAAAGCATTTGTATTACTACCTTGTAGGGAAAACAGATTACTTATTTCTTGGAAAGGTCCGTACGATATAATATCGAAAATTTCCGATGTCGACTATATTGTCGATATTGATGGGAAGCATAAAACCTTCCACATCAATATGCTTACTGAATTCCATGAACGTCCGGATTATTTGCAACCCATTTTCCAAGCAACGGACAATTCTCCAGTACAACATGGTCATTACTCATCACTGTCCGTGATACAGGATGAGGAAACAAGTTTTTCAGATGTAAATCTTCCTCTTCCAATGATCCCACTTCATTCTAGTGAATCATGGAAGAACGTTACTGTCTCTCCTGATTTGTCTCTAGGAGAACAGCGACAAGTTTCAACTATGTTGCAAACATTTCAGGATGTACTCACTGACATCCCTGGACAAACGCATGTCATTGAACATGACATTGTTCTAACTGACCATACTCCTATTAGGGTTAGACCTTATCCTATACCTATACATTTTCAAGCACAGGTCGAGAAAGAGTTGGATGAGATGATAGATTTGAAAATAATCGAACCATCCACCTCTGCATATTCTTCGCCGATGGTTATTGTTCGTAAAAAAAGACAATAACATACGTCTTTGCGTTGACTATCGAAAATTGAATCAAGTAACGAAGTTCGATGCCGAACCTATGCCTTTACTGGAAGAGCTACTTACTCGACTCTCCAAATCTCATTTTTTCACTAAACTTGATTTGTCTAAAGGATATTGGCAAGTTCCTTTATCTGAACGCGCCAAACCTCTCACGGCTTTTTCAACACCTAGAGGTTTGTTCCAATGGAATTTTTTGCCTTTCGGTCTTATGAACGCACCAGCTACATTCGTACGCATGATGCGCCGAATCCTATCTTATCGGTCAGATGTCATTGCATATCTAGACGACATCTGTCTTTTCAGCGATACTTGGGAAGATCACTATTCAGGGTTAGATGAATTGCTGTCTACTTTGCGTGAGCACAACCTGACAGCGAAACCCTCTAAAGCCTATATTGGTTTTAGCGAAATTTCTTTCCTAGGCCACCGAGTTGGTCATGGTTTCCTAAAGACAGAGGACCATAATACTAGTAAGATACTTAACATCTCAATCCCTAAGACTAAAAAACAGGTGAGAAGTCTGTTAGGTCTTATTCAATTTTATGGCAGATTCATTCAGAATCTATCCTCTATCATGGCACCTCTTTCAACACTTCTAAAGAAAGGTTCGCCTAATGTGGTCCACTGGTCTCAGGAATGCCAATGCTCTCTGGATAAGATTAAAACATTGTTTTCAACACCACCTATTTTAGTGCTACCCACTAAAGATAAACATTCGTTCTTCGTAGTGACGCTTCATCCACTGGGATTGGAGCGGCACTAATGCAAGAGTACTCTGGAACTCTGCATCCTGTAATGTATATTTCCAGAAAACTTAATGCGGCAGAAAGGAATTATTCGGTTTTAGACCGTGAGCTATTAGCTATGGTTTGGTCGATCCTCAAACTACAGAGATTCCTTCTAGGCGCACATTTCATAGTAGAAACCGACCAAAAAGCTCTTACTGCTATACAGAGTAAGAATTTGAAGAGCTCGAGGTCTACTCGATATGCAATTGCTCTTCAATTTTTTCATTTCTCTGTGCGAGCTATTCGTGGATCAGATAATGTGATGGCAGACATTCTGTCAAGATGCCCACATGATTCCACATAACTATTAGGGCTTAGACTTCTTGATATGTCTAGTTCTATAGTAGTTCCTTTTCTATATCATGATAGATACAAATTTGTAATTTAATAATATAATGATTGTATCACTACATAGCGGTTCATTGATGTTTATTCACCGCTGTGCTTTGATGATTTTTTCTTCATAAATCATAAATGTAAGATATCTAATACGAAATGATGGTATGAATTTTTTAGGCATCGTGTAATTGCCAGAATTGTATTATACTTTGATGACACCTTCCTGGAAAAATATACTTATAGAGAAATAATTTCTCTCAGTTTATGAGACACATTGTACGTTGCTCCTAGATGTATTTCAAAAAAAAAAAATGCTCCATTTTTTTTTTCCCGGGAGGTGTGGTAAGACTGTTACGTGCAGTCTTTGATATCTTACAATATTATACATTGGTATACTTGTTATGTTCGCAAATATTTTGTAAACAAAATAGATATTTTTTAGTGCTTAAGGGAAAGTCATTATTGAGTTACTTCCCTTGAAAGTTGTGCGGTCTCTTTCGATCGAACTCCGCGGATGAATCCAGTTTTACTGCGATTTATTCTTTGTTTGGGTAGTAATAGATTGTTCTTGCTTCAGAATATCTATGGCCTGAATTTATGTGTATTGTTTGTCTGTGTAGGACGAATCTGTCTTATATCTGTATATCTTTACATATCTAAGTCGAACTATATGTTCTGTTGTCTCTAGAGAGGTCAAAGGCTGTTCGGCGGATGTGTCGCGAGAGAGGTGTGTTTTGGCTTCGCCCTGATGATGGGCTGTGTTTTCTATGTCGGCTTGACGCCGGGGAAAAAGTGATCTCAGTGGTTTTTTGGGAAAGTGATAGTCGTCTAGACCTATCGTATATGCTTTACCCAGTGTTCATTTCTTATTGCCAAGGAATGGCAAAATCATCATTTTTCTGAAAACCAAGGTAATAAAGATACGCTTTTGAACTCTCGTACGAAGTCACCGGATTTCGATAGGGATGATTTGTACCTCTGAGAGGAATACAATCTAACTAGATGAAAAAAACGATTCTGATTCCTAGCAGCACTATATCCTGTAGAATGCAGTCAATTGTTCATGATCAAATCTACAGAGCAATGAAATGTTTAATGAATGACTAACTTTAGGACAGATTCATTATCTGTATCCAAACGTGAGTGACAGCTCACGAGTGAAGCCATCTTGGAACCAAACATGTAGTGACTTTCAAGAAGAGAAAAGGGATGCCCGTATTATCGCTTGATTAGTCCAGAGATCACTGCTACACATGAGAACCCATTGCTAGCGGTTCAATATAATTATATGGAAAAATCTGTGCTGGACATTATGTTAAGGAATCTTCGCTAGACGAGATTAGGTCTAGAAGCCATCTTGGATATTGTTTATAATCTGACGTGCTTTGTCAGTAAACTCAGTTGATATATATATATATATATATATATATATATATATATATATATATATATATATATATATATATATATATATATATATATGGGCAATACTGAGTGCTTGGCTACTGACAGTCCATTATACTATTATTCTACATGAGTGCCCATGTAACATAACATTGCAAGACCAGTTATCCACTGTACCATGATGTATTATGCCAACCTGTGATTTGTCACTATCTGTGCTGTCGAGTGTGTACGTCCAATTAAACTTTAGTAAAGGTACACAGTCGTTGGTGTCGATGACTTCCAGCCATACACGAGTGTGAGAAAAGAACATTTGTCAACACCACGAACTCTTCCTATCATTCGCACATTATACACTCCATCTATGTCTACACACCACTGCGTAGGTCAAGTTGACATTCCATACTCGAACCACGAGCAACACAACAACACAGTATTTAACTCTGGTGATGTTCGAGCGAGCTTCAGATTTCTCAGCATGTCTCTTGCTCAGGGCAAGGGTCTTGTATTAAGAGTTTATCAACTGATGATGATGATGTCTACTTCCATCCACTTATATTTATCATTTGGTGGACATCATTAATAAAAAAAAGATCCTTATCAGCTGTATACCGCTCCACCTATGTCCCAGTCTTGACATATGGATGCGAGTCATGGGCAATGACTACAACCCACAAAAGCCAGATCCAAACCTCAGAAATGAGGTATCTGAGGAAGGTGGTTGAAGTAACAAGAAGAGACATTGGTCCGCAACCAGACGATACGTCAAGGCTAAAATCCCACCCGCCTGCAGACCCAAATAGAACAGTCCCAACTAAGATGGTTAGGCCATGTCTGCAGTACCCACAAACACAAACCCCACAATGAACACCCCCCCCCCCCCCCCCAGGGAGAAGATCGGCTACCACGACAAGCATGGGAAACAAAGAGCCAGGGATCCAGACCTCCAGGACGACCCAGAGTCCGCTGGGAGGACAACATTAGACAATCTTTGAAGGACCAAGGACTAGAATGGAACCAGGCCAGGAAGAAGATATTTGTTTGAAAATTGAATAGTAGCCCAACACTGAACTACTTATCTGAAACAGAGTCATTTCTAGGCCTCGTACAGCAGTATGATTGGATAGAATCCCACCACTGCAAGTCCTCCACTTGTCAAGATGACACAGTTAATACTGGCAAAGGCTCTGACAAACTTGAGCATCTAGTTGCTGACTTGGTTGACACTCAGGGCAGGATATAACCTGAAACAATATATACAACCTACATACGCTCATTGTCTCCTTAGCCAGACAAGAGGTAATATGAGACAGTTCAGACAAGCTGTGGTTAATTACAAGAGACATAGTAAGTCACGAATAACACAATTCGTTCAAGTACTAGCACAATAGTTCAATAATTCACTTGTTACAGTTTTGTCCATGATTTGTTTCAATAAAATCATATAGGCCTTATAGTAATCATTGTGTCATATATCAAATAATACATAAAATCAATCTGTTATAGTCATTCCTTCCTCCAGTTTGGATAGTCCTTTCCAGCAAGCATAATATCTTTAAAACGCTTTCCACAACCAACTTGCTCAATCCATTCGCTCTACTTAATTAGTACACAATTAAACTAAACTAACACACTTCGGGTTTTCCTCCAGAAATAGCACAATGATTATACACATGCCAATATTTCTTTAACACATATTGATAATGTATTTACATATATATATATTTAATTAACATCTCGCTTACCCTCAATCACAGACAGGCTTTTAATGGTTACACAGTCTGCTCACACTTCTGCAGATGGTAACGGAGTTGATACAACTGCTTTTGCTCTGTGTCTGTAGTTTCAATTAGGCGGCGTGTGTGTCTGTGTCATGCGTTCTCTCCCCTTTTATTATTGCCTTGCGGATGTACGAGGTGGCAAGTGGACCAAGGTACGTTTGCATGCATCCAAAAATCGAGTAGGCAAGGCAAGATGTGCTAAGATAGTAAATTCAAAATAATTCTGGAATCCTTACTTCTGCACCGATTTTCTCTATGTATAGCGATCTTCCGACACTATTTATACCAAGCTGGATTTTCATTGGTTTTTACGGTGATAATTTTTGAATGAGGCCGAGATATGAGTCAAACTTCATTACACACTTCACTCACCCACGGTAGTATCTGATATGGGACTACCTTTACCTTACCATAGAGAAGGGCTGTATTCCAGGTACTTCAGTGTTTTAAGGCAGTGGTGGTTAAGATGTCGATCGTAGTCCACCTTGTGACATTTTTAGTGGACCACCTGGTATATAGAATATTTATTGTTTTTTTCTTCTAATTCTGTAATTGCATCCTTTGTTTTTAAAGGTGCAATTACAATAATAATAATAATAAAATGAACAATAACAAGTACAGTCTGCGTTTCGGAATATGAACATTTTATTAAATCAAACTACCGTTCTTCTCTGTCTGACAAACTCATGGACTCATGTATGCGATTGGCCACTGGTAATTTCGCAGAACTGCATAACTGTGCCGCAGGATGAATACACTCTAACCACTAAGCCAGCCAATCGCGGACTCTCACTTAATGCTCACTTAAATTTCACCGATAGTTATAAATGCTTGTTTTGCTTTCATTAAACTAAAACTAACACCTATCCACTTTCATCGTGTGTAATTACTTTGATGTTAATATGGATATCTTCTCTCATTAGTGGCTTTTTCACGTTGAGCAGGCATATTGTTTGCACCATCCATTCTCATTACTATACATTTTTGCAGTTGAGAACCAAGTATAGCACACTAAGCTTGGAGGAGTCACTTGAGACCTAGAAGTAACTCTGGCTTTTTACCTGGTTAGCTGTATGCAGGAGGTTCTCACTATGGAGCCATGATAGGCAAGGGAAGCTGAGAATTGGCTCTGTGTAGGACGTGACAATTCATTGGTAGAGCCCAGAACCAGGGCACAGTATATTAGCTCTGCATGTATGTAGGGCCCCCTTGAATGCCACACACGTCTTCCTCCTAGCTTGGGACCTGGTGTGATGATCCTTTAAATTCCAGCAAAGTTGGAGAAACTGGAACTCATGACTTCAGCTCAACACGTTTCAGAATGGCAGAAAAACCACAGGAAAATCCTAGATCTATAGTGTAGATAATACCACGGACTCTTCAACTAGGTATTGGCTGCGCAAGAGCGAGAATCTCAGCAGTCCTAGTTAAACAACAACAACCAACAATATTTACAAATCCAGTACGTCGGAATGTTAATCGTTTTCTTAATTAAAATTTGTAACCATAAAACAATCCTACCATCGTTTCAGGAAGATACGGGAACGGCGAGCATTGCAGTGTGAAAGCTAAACTGAACACCCATAACAAAAAAAAAAAACAAAAACAAAAAAACACCAAAAAGAACTCATCATCATCATCATTGGGTCTGAAAATACACAGGGGAAAGACAAAAGTAATGAGAATAAATGCAGGTAATGATAACAGGGTTGAACTTGAAGAAACACCAATACAAGATGTAGAATCATACACATATCTTGGCAGTAATATAGAAAAAGTTGGAGGGACAGACAGCGATATCAAAATAAGAATACAAAAGGCAAGAGGAGCTTTCATTGCATTGGGAAATATATGGAGATCAAGAGAAATCGGATCCAACACGAAAATAAGAATCTTCAACTCAAATGTCAAGTCAGTCCTATTGTATGGCTCTGAGACATGGAGAACAACAAAGACAACAACCAAAAAGCTACAGACTTTCATAAATGGGTGCTTGCGTAGAATAGAGGGATTAAAATGGTATGACAAGGTTACCAACGTGGAGCTGATGACAAGAACTAGACAAGTGCCAGTGGAATAAGAGGTGAGAAGAAGACGATGGCGATGGATAGGTCACACACTGAGGAAGCCTGTTGATAGCGTTACAAGGCAGTCCTTGTTCTGGAACCCCCAGGGCAAGAGAGGCAGATGTAGACCAAGAAGCACATGAAGAAGAGAGCTGGAAACAGAGGTGAAAATGATGAGGAGAACGTGGAAAGAACTTGAGATGATTGGCACGTGACAGGAGGACTTGGCATGTTTTTTTTTTTACGTACGCCCGCTAATACTCGAGGCGAAATCTCAGGTTATTGTTAATGTGTAACCTGACATTGATTTTACGTGAGTATCCCTTTTCTTGTACAGAGACAGGTGTCCCTCGCCATTCAGGCAGATACTCGCCGATTTTGGAGGTACCCATTAGAGCTGGGTCGGCTCAGGAGCCGCCAATCCCTGGTCGACGACACTCCTTCAAATGTTCTCGCCAGGTCTCGAGTTAATCTAGTCCAATTCCCGGTCGACGAAAAATCCTCAAATGCCGTCGCCCGGGTTTGATCCTGAATCACCCGGTCGCCAGAGCGGTGTTGTAACCACTACGCTAGCGCGGCTCCCTACTTGGCATGTGTTTGTTGAAGGCCTATGCTCCTTTGGGAGTGGAGGGTTATGATGATCATCATCATCAGCTGCCATCTCCACAACGAAGGTTGGCTGTAATGGATCTCCAACGTCTTCTGTCTCTTGTCTTGGTGGTGCACTCTGATAGACTCTTTCCTGTCCATCTCTTGATGTTGTCTTCCAACTTATAGCGCTGTCTTCCCCTTGCACGTTTGCCTTCAACTCTCCCTTCTGTTATGGTCTTCTGCAAGGTGTTATGCCTTTTTATTTCGCCAAAGTATTTTAGCTGCCGAACTTTGATCTCCCTCATTAGTTCTCTTTTCATACCTAGATTTTCTAGGACCTCCTTATTTGTTTTCTTCTCTTTCCACGAGATACGCCCCATTCTTCTATATATCCACATTTCAAGAGCCTCAATTCTTTCTTCCAAATGCTTATTCATCGTCCATGTTTCTACACCATACAGATATGCAGAATATATATATAACACTTTATGATTCTCAGTTTTAATTTGTGAGATAACTGTTTGGATGTCAGTATATGTTTCATGTTGTTGAATGTAGCTTTGGCCATTCCTATTCTCTTCTTGATTTCTGTTTCACATCTGCCATCTTCTGTTATTATATGACCAAGATATACGTAGCTCTTGACTTGTTTCAGGATTGTCCCATTTACGCTTATCTTTAATGTGGGTTTATCGTCTGTTTTGCTAATTATCATAGTTTTTGTTTTCTCAATATTAATGTCGAGTCCATATTCATGACTTATACTGTTCACTTGCTTCACTAGTTCTTGTAACTCCTGTTCGCTTTCAGCTTACAACACGGTATCATCTGCATATCTAAGATTGTTTATTGACCTTCCACTGATGTTCAGTCCTGGTATTTCCTGTATCTGTTTGAAAATTTGTTCACATGTTTTTTATTCTTTCACGTTTCCCCATATAAACTCTGACGAGTTGCTTGTGGTTTCATAGCCAGTTCATCCACTTAAGGTCCAATGAAGGTGAAATAGATCGGAAAGAACTGAATTTACCACAGGAGATACTTATATGCAACAACAAGAAGACGCACCGAAGTTTATTTCCTTCATTTTGACTCTCTCTCTCTCTCACTCACTCTCTCTCTCTCTCTCTCTCTCTCTCTCGCATGTATGTGTGTGTATATATATATATATATATATATATATATATATATATATATATATATATATATATATATATATATAAACACACATATATACATACACACATACACACAAACAGTCCGTCCGAGAGCTCATATAAGGCCCAGGCCATTTTACACCGTGAGGTACCTCATTGTGCGGGAAGAGTGGAAACACATATTTCAAAATTTAGCTGAGGTGAGGAGCCCCGTGAGGTCGGGTAAAATGGCCCCGCCGGTCCTCCGGGGTGCTTATGAAGGGTTTTGTAATAGTCAATTAATATGCTAATTTGTTAGACTGTTTTTGTCTTACTTCTTTGCTGTTACTACTCGTATTTCAGTCAGTCAAGTTTCTATCTATCTATCTATCTATCTATCTATCTATCTATCTATCTATCTATCTATCTATCTATCTATCTATCTATCTATCTATCTATCTATCTATCTATCTATCTATCTATCTATCTATCTATCTATCTATCTATCTATCTATCTATCTATCTATCTATCTATCTATCTATCTATCTATCTATCTATCTATCTATCTATCTATCTATCTATCTATCTATCTATCTATCTATCTATCTATCTATCTATCTATCTATCTATCTATCTATCTATCTATCTATCTATCTATCTATCTATCTATCTATCTATCTATCTATCTATCTATCGTTCACTGCCTCTGTACTTATTTTTTGGTGCGTGACCTTACATGTTCTCTCACTGTGTCAAAAATTATCATCTCATTTTTCTGCATCCTATATTTTTTGTTAGTCTTTATTTCACTTCAGGCAATGACAGCCGATGTCGAAATGTTCATGCTATTTATTTCCCAACGTTTACACTTCTGTAATTCATTATGTGGCTGCAAGTGGGTGTGCGTGTACGTATTTTAATACTCAGCTTTTGTGTGAGTGTGTGTATGTGTATGTGTGTGTATGTATGTGTAGGTGTGCGCGCGCTTGTGTGTGTGGGTGCGCGTGTGTGAGTGTGCGTGTGTGTGTGGCAGTGGTTCATGTAAACTGTAATTTGTTAATGTTGTGACATGATCGGCTAGACACACTTCTGCCCTTGTGAACGCTTACGTGGCTTCAAGGGAAATAAGAAGCTCGTTTTTCTAGATCATGTAGTTATCTATCTTTGTACCGAAATAAACATTCACATACTCCAATTTCTTCAAAATATTACACCTTTAAACATGCTTTAGGAACCGTGATTTCTTCCCTTGTAATCTTTCATCGAAATTGGAAACTTTGAAATTGTGAATCTCAGAGGTAGTTAAAAAGTTATTAGAGACAGGAAGCTGTAGAAGAGTATAAGAAGTTGCCTTGATGAAAATGTAAGCGTTGGACAATGGAGTAAACATTTTCTAATTTTGTCTAATTTTCACCTTCCTGTTTTCCGTTATCTACTTTATCCTATCCATCATCATATTCTCACTGTTTCTTTTCTTTCTTAGTTCTGGTTTTTTTGTTTCGTCCTGACAATTCTTATTCTTCTTATTATTCGTCTCTTTGATTGAATTCTCTACCACTTCTTTGCCATGAATTCGATACCGATTTTAATGCTCACCTGCCAATATTTGCTTATTTCTCTACTAAAATTACTGTTTGAAAGTTTTGTGCTCAACATGCAATTACAAGTTATAACTTTAACCAGTGACTCAATATATTTGTACTCGGGTTATGTAGTAATTTCTTTTTGAAATTTTGAGCGTCTGTCAATCATTGTATCTGTTCTCTGATCAGGCTGGAGGGAACAAACGTAACATGCCAAACATCCAGTAATGAGGGAATGTATACGCCCCTTCTTCTTCAAATACCGTATCCGTTGGCGTGGGTGATCATGTCTCCCCACAACTTCCTGTCCCCAGCTGACTTCTGTCCATGCCATATGTTAAATTGTACAGTATCTTCATCAGTTGTCGTTCTCTATCTCATTCTTTCAATCTTTCCTGTTGTGACGATATATACCACCTTTTTTTCTTCTCATCACATGCTCAAAGAAAGTGGATTACCTCGTACTAATGTGAGTAAGAAGCTTGCTTTGAGCACCGACCTCTTTCAGGACATCCTCGTTACTATTATTAGCTTTTCTTTGTAATCTTTAAATTCTTCTGTAAAACCACATCTCTGACACGTCTAGCACTTTTTTTTACTTGTTTACTTATTGTCCATGACTCACTTACGTATGTCATGGTTGGTTCTATATAACATAGAACAAACTCTCTTTTTTACTTTCATTGACAAATGTATATCCTTTAAAGTGTAAACTAAAATTGTAAGAACAGTTTTGCTCATCTACGAGGACCATCATTTCGGTCAGGTAGGACATCTTGGTTAATAAGCAAGCAGGAAAGGAAATCTTGCTTTGTTCTTTGAGTAATACTCAGATGTACAATTTGGTGAATCTTCCGCACACATATCAGAATTGTCATTTTGTGTGGGTCTGAGGAATCGAGAACTACGAGAACTTACAGTCAAGAAGTTAGACTTTCATAAGCAGGTGCTTGCACAGATGAGAAGGAATACAATGGTATGACAAGATCACCAATCTGGACCTGACGGAAATAACCAGACAAATACTAATATCACTAGAGGTGAGAAAAAAAAATCAATTGAAATTAGATAGGACACGCATTGAGTAAACCAACTGATAGCATCACAAGGCAGTCTTTGATCTTGAATCTCCAGAATAAGAAAAATAGAGGGAGATTCAAAAGGGCATAGAGCTGGTAATTGGTGACAAGACTTAGAAGAGAAAAGGAAGACATGAAAAGGCAATGAAGACGTAGCACAGGGTAGGGTGACTTGGCGTGAACTCGTTGAAACCAATGGTTCATAGGTTACCAAAGGTTATTGATGATTGTGGCGAGATGGACGTTGAATCGAAATAATAGATATAGTTCCCAGAACTGGAGAAGAGAACTGATGAGCAGGATTTAGGGATGGCACTGGACAAGTCAGGTAGTTAATTGCACAGTCTAGATGGCAGTTGTAGAAGAGAGCTGTCAAGTAAATCACCTGCTCGTTAGACCTATCCTATGCCCCAAGGGTGTCTCTCGTTTAATAGTTGATGTGAAATGTAGCTCGTTATTTATCCTTACCAATTTAAAATATTAAAAGAATTCTCTTAATTCCCATACAAGGAGAAATTTCTAACAGAAACTGAATTTGAACAAAATCAATCAACTGCAATTTATGAAATATATCTGTACATTTTATTAATTTAAAAAGAAGGTTGGTAAGGGTTGCAGATATGTATTTACAAAATTACATGCTGAAAGTTATAGATTGTCTTTATCATCATTTATGGCCATTGATAACTTCTGGATCTTGTTTCTTCAAGTAACTACTATTTATTTACTTCAGGTCCTTCCGCAAATATTACTTCCCGTCATTAATCAGGTGTTGATTTCCAAGATCTTTATTTACCTGGACAGGTAGCCCAATATTACAATTTAAGCGAATTGCAGAGGTGATCCTATAATTACCCACACTGCAGACAGTTTTGCTTCAGCTCAGAAGCTGTTGTTGTGACTCTCTTTCGGATAAGAAACCTGTAACACAAGCACGGATTATAGTATTTATTTCCTACCAACAAAGACGATCCTCCGATGATGATGGGCCATTATAGATCAAACCCTCACTTAGACAACATAGTTCATGAGGCCATGGTCTTGTCAGTCAAAGAAGTACATCATACAATCAATAAAATACAACAGCAGACTATAGACATCATTTACAAATGTTTCTGATTTCTGTCTTGATTACTTCTCTTTCGTCCTAAGTTAGGCCAAAAGTGACATCACTTTAAAAACATAACATCAACGAAATATTAATTTGAACAAAGAAACGAATGAAGCGAAGAAGCAGTGGAAGAAGAAGACGACGAACTCTGTGGCATCCAACATTTAAAAGCCAAGCTATGAAAAGGACTGTAGGCTCTTATAGCCAGTAATGCGCAGTCCTGACAAGGACTTCTAGCTGCGTTATGGTGTTCATGATTATGCAGGTTATACTTATTTGGAACCAATTTTCAGTTATCAGCCCAGGGTTAAGAGTACCAAGATTAAAATATCATTAAGTAATTCACAGTTAATGATAACATTATAATTTAAATATTACAGCAATTTACATAACAACAAAATACTTGTAACTCAACGATTAATATAAGTTTAACATACCCTTCAGATACAGTATTACGGATCTGAGCTTATCACATATGCAAGTCTGTTCACAAACAGGGTAGCTTTGCTTTTTTTCGGTTTCTGGCCTGTGGTTATGTGGCTTTGACAAGCGTGTGTCAATCCGCTGGGCGTCTTTTCAGTTATGAGTGAAATTATGAGAATCCAGAATTGAATCTGAGCGGATGTATATACCCTGCCTAGAGCTAACGTTTTCCTTCTCTGAGGTCCGCGCTTGAGTTCACTTTACCGCTGGTAGTTGTTTGTGCGATTTCGAGGCTGTTGGGCTAATTTTCAGACAAACCCCTGATTTCCTGGCCAATTATCAAATATAATGATTTTCCACTGCCATAATGTCATGTACTTGTAGTGCTGTTCAATTCCCAAAAAGAATTATCTCGTTCGGAGCATTAATCATAAAGATAATAGAATTACTGGTGTGCGATTCATAACTTATCATTAGTTAACATGGCAAATCCAGAGTGTCTTGCCCGTGTCGCTACAATGATGATGCTGATGGTGATGATGAAAGTGATGATGATGATGACGAATATGATGATATAACTTGATGCTTATATTTAACACCCATTTCATTTTTTAAACCGATACCAGTACAATGCCCGAGTAGGACGGTGATAAAAAAACATGGGCTTTATTTTACAATGAAACATACCTTTGTGTATTATTTATTTGCTGTTTACAGGTCTCGGGTTTCCCCTCCTTATTTGTTTAAACGTTTAACTGTCCTTTACTATTCTCATTCTTCTATTATTTACTAGACACAGTATTAAGGTCTTTGTCTTGTGTAATCTGGCCTAAAAACTCACATAAAGCAGTTACATGCTCTTGAAGGTGTGGTTTCTGTGGCAGTTTATTTTTGCCAAGAGGTTGCGAAGCCCTAAGTAAAATCTCATATTAGTCTCTCTCTACATGAGGGTACAGTAGACCAATTCTATCTTTGTCTCTCTGTACATGAGAGTACTGTAGACCAATTCTATCTTTGTCTCTCTGTACATGAGGGTACAGTAGACCAATTCTGTCTTTGTCTCTCTGTACATGAGGGTACAGTAGACCAATTCTGTCTTTGTCTCTCTGTACATGAGGGTACAGTAGACCAATTCTGTCTTTGTCTCTCTGTACATGAGGGTACAGTAGACCAATTCTGTCTTTGTCTCTCTGTACATGAGGGTACAGTAGACCAATTCTGTCTTTGTCTCTCTGTACATGAGGGTACAGTAGACCAATTCTGTCTTTGTCTCTCTGTACACGAGGGTACAGTATACCAATTCTGTCTTTGTCTCTCTGTACATGAGGGTACAGTAGACCAATTCTGTCTTTGTCTCTCTGTACATGAGGGTACAGTAGACCAATTCTATCTTTGTCTCTCTGTACATGAGGGTACAGTAGACCAATTCTGTCTTTGTCTCTCTGTACATGAGGGTACAGTAGACCAATTCTATCTTTGTCTCTCTGTACATGAGGGTACAGTAGACCAATTCTATCTTTGTCTCTCTGTACATGAGGGTACAGTAGACCAAATCTTTCTTTGTCTCTCCTCCACACACCCCATGGGAACTACAGGTAGCACATTTGTAATTAAACAATAATAAACTCAGTGACACCGTATATATTTTGATAACAGTATGTTTATTTCTTCAAATGAAAATTGATACATCTCAACAAAGAAGCAGTCACAAAGCGAGCTGTTTCAGACTTGGTTTTGATGATACTGCTGTTTGTATCCACGGTTTGTTGTCACATAACAATTCAGAACTAGTTTTTGAAATAAAGCCTGCAAGTGGATTGCTACCGTTGAAGTTCACGACCTATTTGCTGCCACTTAAGTTTATAGTTGTTTCTTTGCGACATATATATAGTTCGTATCTGGTTTGTTACCAAATACATTGTGTAATTTTTTATTTAAATTGTCGTCACAAGTAATCATAAGCTCTTATATAGCCACAGTGAGACAATAATTTTGGAAACAGACGAATATTCGAGTTCTTCATAAGCTTGTTTTCATCATTAAATTGTAGCTCTACAAGGAGCATGGGATCTCAACTATTCATGCCAAGTCATGTGCCATCCGCTCAACGTAACACCATGTCTGCTCTGTTCTATTTATGTGTACCTCCAGTTCTTTTCTCTATATCTTTTTGTTCTTCCTTTACTTATACTACCCCAGAGATTCCAGAACAAGGACTGCCTTGTAATGCTATCATCTGGGTTGCTCAGCGTGTCCTATCTCTACCAACGTTTTTCTTCTCATCTCAATGTTCATTGGCACCTGTATAATTTTGCCATATTTGCTGAAGATTTGTATTTTATTGTACTGTATTTTTATTTTATTTTTATTATCAGCAGAATTAAATTGCTGGCATAATGCCCAACCTTCCTTAGTCCTCCTCTACGATGTTCTTAGTAGGTTACAAAGTTTCTATTTTTTGCTCTTATTTGGACTCCAGTAATACGCAGGGAGCGAAGACGCAGCAAAAGTGATGAATGCAGTCAGCGACCTATAGCTTGACTGCTTGCGTCAGGGTCAGCGAACCAGAGCTGACCAAGACCCTACTCCACCTCCAAGTGGTGGTCCTGGAAACAGGCTGCATCACTGCAGTCTGGCTGAGAGAGTAGGGATCGAAGAGGGAAGGCAAATCCGTTCCCAAAAAATGCCGTGCTGAAGTCGGATGTGTCGGCCGAAAGGCCCAAATATCGCAGCTTCGCAACGCAACCAACGTCCTTTTCAGGACGAACGAGGAAGAAGAATAAGAAGAAAAAGAAGAAACAGAAGAAGTAATACGCAGACTTATTTTACTGACAAGAAAAACATATGGAGACATGAAATGCAGAATTCTCACGAAGGCAGCTTACTCTATCCTTGAGAATATTTCGAAATGACAGAGATATCTCTTGTCACCATTTTGGTTGTAACAGCCTGTAGATTTATTTATAAAATTAATATAATAAACCACTAGAAATAAATTCATTGTACTCTGACAAAACAAATGACAGATTTAGGTATTGATGATAACTTCGTCAATCTATCTCATTCTAAAACTAGATGATCACCTTTTAGAGACCAACAATGCAAACGATGAATCAACGTGACTCAGATTGCTGGAATTCTGCATCAAGAGTAAAACTAGCAAAGATGGACGTATGAGAAGATAAGTCAGGCATGCACACAGTAAATAAATAAATATTACACGTATTTCAGGCACTCGTGAGAAATAAAGAGGTAGAAAACTAAACAACAGAAGTGAGTGGCTTACCGGAGAATCGAACCCAGGACCTTCCGAATGGCACCACTGCCTAGCTTAGGCTGGATCGCCCTAGGTACATATTCGGTGTTATGTGTTGCAAATCGAAACACCTCTCTTAGATTCATAAAATATTTCTTGACATTAATATAGAATGGAGTAACAGACGACAGTCATATTTAAAAATTAGGATATAGATAGAAAGACTGCAGTGGTAAATATAGGTTAGTCGAAGGAGATTAAGCTGTACTTAAATATAAGAATTTTCAACTCAGAAGTCAAAGCACTCCTCGTGTATATCACCGAAAAGTGGAGAACAATAAAAAGGACAACCAAAAAATGACAGGTTCTTAATTAGAACAAAAAGATTAAAACTGGATCAGAGAATAGCTAGTGTGATAGTTACGTAAAGAATCAGGAAAAAAGTCACTGTAGGTGAATTTAGCACACCGTGAAAACCAGCTAAAAACATACACAGGAATTCTTACTCTGGCTAAAGAAATAGAGAGATTTAAAAAAAAACGGAGAAGGGAACTGCACATATCTTATGCGTAAAAGTTTAAAGACAGTATGAAAAAAATGTAAACAAATGCCGCAAGGCAGGATGACGTGGCATTAACAGAATGTCAATGCTCCACTGACAGGTGCGATGAAAAAAAAGAAGAGTGTGGCAGAGACAGAGAGAGAAGAATGTTGACCTAAATAACTTGCAGCATAAGTTTTAACATTTGATATATATATTTTATTGGTTTATTACTCACTTTTCAAATCTGTACAAACTGACATGATAGCAAGTACAGCTCATCTAGTTCTTTTTAGAGTTTTTGAAGATAGGGCTAGCGGACTAGTTAAGTATAGCAACACTTTATTTTTATTCGAGTTTTTGAAGATAGGGCTAACGGACTAGTTAAGAATAGCGTCACTCCATTCCTGTTCGAGTTTTTGAAGATATGGCTAACGGACTAGTTAAGAATAGCATCACTCCTTTCTTGCTGGAGTTTTTGAAGATATGGCTAACGGACTAGTTAAGTATAGCGTCACTCCTTTCTTGTTGCAGTTTTTAAAGAAAGGGCTAATGGACTAGTTGGGTATAGTGTCACTTCGTTCTTTTTGGGAGTTTTTTTCAGATAGGGGGTAATGGACTAGTTAAATAACTTCACTCCGTTCTTGGTGGAGTTTTTTTCAGATAGGATTAATGGACTAGTTAAATAACTTCACTCCGTTCTTGGTGGAGTTTTTTTCAGATAGGATTAATGGACTAATTAAATAACTTCACTCCGTTCTTGGTGGAGTTTTTTTCAGATAGGGGGTAATGGACTAGTTAAATAACTTCACTCCGTTCTTGGTGGAGTTTTTTTTCAGATAGGGGTAATGGACTAGTTAAATAACTTCACTCCGTTCTTGGTGGAGTTTTTTTCAGATAGGGGTAATGGACTAGTTAAATAACTTCACTCCGTTCTTGGTGGAGTTTTTTTCAGATAGGGGGTAATGGACTAGTTAAATAACTTCACTCCGTTCTTGGTGGAGTTTTTTTTCAGATAGGGGGTAATGGACTAGTTAAATAACTTCACTCCGTTCTTGGTGGAGTTTTTTTCAGATAGGGGTAATGGACTAGTTAAATAACTTCACTCCGTTCTTGGTGGAGTTTTTTTCAGATAGGGGTAATGGACTAGTTAAATAACTTAACTCCGTTCTTGGTGGAGTTTTTTCAGATAGGGGGTAATGGACTAGTTAAATAACTTCACTCCGTTCTTGGTGGAGTTTTTTTCAGATAGGGGTAATGGACTAGTTAAATAACTTCACTCCGTTCTTGGTGGAGTTTTTTTCAGATAGGGGGTAATGGACTAGTTAAATAACTTCACTCCGTTCTTGGTGGAGTTTTTTTCAGATAGGGGGTAATGGACTAGTTAAATAACTTCACTCCGTTCTTGGTGGAGTTTTTTTCAGATAGGGGGTAATGGACTAGTTAAATAACTTCACTCCGTTCTTGGTGGAGTTCTTTAAGATAGGGGGTAATGGACTAGTTAAGTAACTTCACTCCGTTCTTGGTGGAGTTCTTTAAGATAGGGGGTAATGGACTAGTTAAGTAACTTCACTCCGTTCTTGGTGGAGTTCTTTAAGATAGGGGGTAATGGACTAGTTAAATATTTTCACTCCGTTCTTGGTGGAGTTCTTTAAGATAGGGGTAATGGACTAGTTAAGTAACTTCACTCCGTTCTTGGTGGAGTTTTTTAAGATAGGGGTAATGGACTAGTTAAATAACTTCACTCCGTTCTTGGTGGAGTTCTTTAAGATAGGGGGTAATGGACTAGTTAAATAAATTTACTCCGTTCTTGGTGGAGTTTTTTTCCAGATAGGTTGGTAATGGATAGTTAAATAAACTTCACTCCGTTCTTGGTGGAGTTTTTTAAGATAGGGGTAATGGACTAGTTAAATAACTTCACTCCGTTCTTGGTGGAGTTCTTTAAGATAGGGGGTAATGGACTAGTTAAATAACTTCACTCCGTTCTTGGTGGAGTTTTTTTTCAGATAGGGGTAATGGACTAGTTAAATAACTTCACTCCGTTCTTGGTGGAGTTTTTTCAGATAGGGGTAATGGACTAGTTAAATAACTTCACTCCGTTCTTGGTGGAGTTTTTTCAGATAGGGGGTAATGGACTAGTTAAATAACTTCACTCCGTTCTTGGTGGAGTTTTTTCAGATAGGGGGTAATGGACTAGTTAAATAACTTCACTCCGTTCTTGGTGGAGTTCTTTAAGATAGGGGGTAATGGACTATAGTTAAATATTGCGTCACTCTGTTATTTTCGTCATCTACCCTTTCTTAAACCTCTCATTCTTATCATCGTCTTTCTTTTCACAATTTAGCTCAATAGCTTAGATAACAGGTTGGGGGGGGGGGGGGGGGGGGGGGGGGGGCTTTCTACGGCACGATGAAGGTGGCACATCTCCCCACAGCCATTAATGATATTACTTCTTTGATCAGTGGTGCACTGTTACAACATTTTCACTGTGATTTACACTGAAAAATTATGTACACAATAACACTTGAAATTCTGCGCTATGTAGATATATTTTTTACGAGGTAACTTAGTTTAGAACCCAACATTTTCAGGGTAGCTCATCAGCACGTATTGTGTTGAGGATGCCTTTCTATTTCCAGGTGATTCTCATTTTGATCATGCTGAACTCCAGCTGCTGCGGCACGTATTATATGACCTATTTCCCCCCTTTATCAAAGTTCAAAGTGTCTTGCTTACAGTTTATCTCATCTATCTCAGTCGTTTCCTCTTCTACATTTGGGTATAAAGGTTTCACATGGAAGGCAGTGGCTCAAGGATGAACATGCTATCAAATATTAAGACAAACAGGTGATTGGTCTGTTGTGGCTGGACTTTCTCTCTAATAGATTGCATTATCGCTTTGAAACCTTTGATCCTTCTGCGTACAGCTTGTTCTGTTGGTAATTATCTGTATACTGTTGAACAACTTTGGTACAGTAAGCCAGTAATTGTATGATTTAAAAAGGCGTGCAATATGTAGGAGTTTATGTTGTGTTTGTCTGCAGACCAACATAATATACAAGAAAGGACGCAAACTTCTCAATAACTATGATTTTGAGAATGGGAGAAAATCGACATTTCTGAGTGAAAATACTTCTGTCATTATATCAGACCATTTGCATTTCATGGCAACACATAAAGAAACCACCCAGATATGCCATCAGGATATCCTTTACGATACCAGTGGAGCGAAGGCTCTCTGCAACTTATATAAGTTTATCCTAGTCTGAGCTGTCTTCGTCAACTCGTTTCAGGATTTTCAGGATAAATATCACTATGTTCACATACTCTTCTACTGAAACTCCTATTATTTTCTTTGGGATAATTATAATTCAGCAGCCAAATGGCGTTACTGTCCATTAAAACAAAACAAGGGCAGCAATCTTCACAATCATTGGTAGCAATATTTTGCGAAGTAAAAACAAATAGCGATCTCCCAGCTACTTTTTGCCTGTTTATAAAAATAGGTTTCGTTTTCTTAAATACTCACCCGCAGCTCATGTATTGTCGCTAAATTAGCATTCCCAATCTCCCTTCCAATCAGGATTCGTTTTACAAATGCAATCCTTATTTCCCTTGATGTTTCCCCTACTCTGGGAAGTCCATTCGCATTGATTATTTCCCTTAATCCTACTTAACTCTATCCTGACTTTAGGCACAACAGTGGCAATACCAGCCCTTCTAGATTCCTTCATGAGCCCAAACACGAAACAACAACAGCAGCAGCAACAACAAAACCAGCTGTAACAGCTCGCCTGGCGTCAGGTGTCTGACTGGCTGCTACTCCCGTGTCTGAGGCTGATCTTGGTGTGAACTGTTCCATTTGTGGAGCGTGTGTCAAGTTCATGGTCTGAGCCGGCCATATGTCGCTTGTCTATCTGCGCGACGTAGCGAGACTTCCGGCAGACGTATGTCCTGCATGCGCATCTCATGCGTGATCGGAAGTTCTTGGACATGAAGCCGTAAATGATTGGGTTCAGGCATGAGTGAATGAATGGAAGCAAGTTTATCACAATCTGTGAAAAGTAAAGCAAATGCTAATGAAAATGATATACTAATAAAAACAGAAGCAACTTCATCAGTATCATACCTTTATCATTCCCCATTATCATTTACTGTTTATATCCTTACTAGTGTAAAAGCACGTCAGAAGACGGGAATTAAATTCAAAAGCACCAATACCTAACGGCAATTTAACTGATTCAAAAGTATTTTTAAAAAGCCACTGTGCATCACCACAGTACACGAACTACGTAGCAGCAGCGAGGATCCCAATGTGTGTATACGGGATTATACATCCTATAAATATATTTTTGAGCACACCGTCATTTGCGCATTCCTCTTTGGTAAGTGTTACTATTTTTGGGAGAGTACATATAAGGGAAACAATACAATTAATGTCTAATTAACCTTATATGTTTTCCTTTGTTTTATGTATTGTTTAAGGGTTGATTGGGCTTCCCCTGGGCATCTATACTTAACACCTTATCCCCTGTCATGTCTAAATTGTTATTTCTAAAGTATGTTTTTAATTCAAGCCTCTGTTGATCATATTTTATACAGTGGATCAGGTAGTGGTCTATGTCATTTTCTTTCTGACATTCTTGGCAGTGTGGTTCCTCTATCATGAAGTATGCTGCACCGAGACGGAGACGCCACAGCTTTTTGTTCGAGGGTACCTTTAGTTCTTCTCTGACCTGGCATGTCCTTGTTGGTTCTTTCAGCAGTTTGAACGCGTGTCTGCCTTTTCTACTGTTCTTCCATGTTGTCTTCCATTCCTCATTTATAGTTAGCTTCACGTGGCTCTTTATCTCCGACCTTCCCAGTCCTGCTCTTATATTGTTTTTACTTATCCTTCCATTCTTGGCGTTCATGTCTGCCAACTCGTTTCCAGCTATACCTATGTGTGCTGGAACCCACACTAGCCTCACACTACATCCTCTGTTCCATAGTGATGTATTAATTGCTAGAATTTCTTCCTTTATGTCTGGCCGGCTACATTTACCTGAGTGTTCCAGTGCTTGTAGTGATGATAGTTAGTCTGTAAATATCGTAACAGCTTCTGGTGGGTTATCTTCGATTATTTCTAAACTTTTTAGAATTGCTACCATCTCTGCGGTAAAAATCGAAGCCCTTTCAGTTACACTGTAGCTCTTTTTTATTCCCCACTGTGGTATTACAACTCTTGCACCTAGTTGCCCACTATCACCTTTGGATCCATCAGTGTAGATAGCCAGACTTTGTTTTGTTAGTTGATCTATGAACTTTCTACTTATCATTTTGGCTTCCTTATCTTCTATGTTTTGTTTGATCTTTTCAGTAAGTGAGTAGTCTATGTATGATTGGTGTTTTTAGTTCCCAGGGTGGTATTTTGCTTCTATATTTATTACTATTTTCGATTATGGCAATATCAAACAACAATAACAAAAATGATACTTGAGAAAAGACATTCAACCAAATAGAAATTAAGCAACCAAAACTAAGAAATCATATAAAAAAATAAAACCAGAAAAATTAGCAAACCTATTAACTACTCATAGGACAAGGAAAGGCAACGAGATTAAAAAAAAAAATAAAAAACAAACAAACAATAACACAAATTAAAACCAAGTGCAATGGATAATAGTTATCTATGTACAATACAAAACTGAAAATAAAATGACAAATACTAATATAAATTAAAACGAGCAACTGCAAAAGACAATAGTTATTTAAACTTAATACAAAATTAGTAAATAAAATGACACTAAATACCCCAATTATAACCAATTTCCAGGTTGAACAGAGTAGACCAAGATGGAACGAGAAGAGGTAATAACGGTCAGCTGTTAAGTGCCCGCTCTCCACCCATCACCTCTTCAAAACAACAACAACAACATTAATGTCTAACTTTCAACCAAAGTTGCATCCCTTAGCGTTACGCACTGACAGAAAAAGCTGGGATTTTATATATAGGATGAAGCATGGAACCAACAACTCATCTGGTCTCCTGGCAGGGATGCTACACTAAAGTATTCATGTGCTCCTACACTAAAGTATTCATGTGCTCCTACACAGGTGCTTTCTGTAGCAATTTGTTCTATGGCTTCAGGTCTTTACTCTATGTAAAAAAAGGTAACAGTAAAGGTAGTACCATGGCAGATACTATCGTAGGGGAGTGAAGTGTTAGAGACTTCGCTATACAAGCATCGAGAGGTGGGGTGCCCAGTTTCCTTCCTCACGGCCTTTTTCTTCCCTATCTCAAGAGCAAAGTAAGGCACCCATTTACAGCTGGGTAGACTGGAGCGTGATGATAACGTGAATCGAACCCGGTAATTACTACGAATAATCTCAAATAAGAGGCCTCTTGCCTGAGTGGGCATTAGTCATATTTTTTCTTTGTTGCCTCACAGAGACTCGGGAACCTCACGGGTATCTTTATCATTGCATCAAAAGTAGAAGAAAAACGTGCTGAGAAAAATTAAAAAATAAAAACTGTTTAACTTGATAATCTTTCAGAGTGGGTTGTATGAATCTTCATATTTCACCCTTTTTTTAAATTTCTGCTTTGTGATTATCACCAGGAACACTACATCACGTGTCCGTATTACATGCACGCAACATTGTAAAGACGAGAAAGCAATATGTTTGCTTGATTATACAAACCGCCCTATTGGAGCTATAGACAGTGATGAACCCATTAAGAATATGCCGAACTTTGTAGCATTTTGCACGCAAAATAATCATTTCCAAGAGAAGTGAAATTATATAACTTCCTCTAATGTCACACGGGCTAAGAATTTCCTTCCTGTTGACTTTTTCCTGCTTTTTTAATATGAATTTATCAGGGGCGTACTTAAAGTGTTTGGCGCCCCGGGGCTGATTCTTCCTTTGACACCCCTCATAAGTAAATATATATGCTTCAGGTATATTTTGAAACTGTACAATACTGTCGTAACAGTGCCCGATGGCACCCTCCTCCTGGCAGTTGCCCGGGGTGGACCGCCCCCTCGCTCTCCCTTTACTGGTTGTTCCATATCCAACATAAAAAGGCTCCATTCACTTCAAAAACGTGCAGTGGGCCTAGTTGCTGATAAACACCAAACACATTGTATAGATCTATATAACTATCTTAAAATATTACCCCTTAGAAAGCGCTTCCTATTTAACAAAGCTAAATTCGCTCACAAAATCTTGTCACAGAATGCTCCAACGTATCTGTGACCACTTTTAAAATTCAATGAAAAACGTAGTCAGCGCTTAAACCAGTTACAGTTACACTAACCCAGGCTAGATTTGTACAAGAAGAGCTTGGCTTACTCAGCTGCTCATCTTTGGAACAATCTTCCACATGACCTGAAAAACATGCACAGTCCCTACTCATATAATCGTAGACTGTTCATATACATTATGAGTGCGGATTATATGCCGCCCTAAGGGATTATGTTTCGAATTATTATATAATATACTGTATGGAGGGTATGATGATCTAGTTTTTCATTTTAATATACCTGTGACAGAGTATGTAAATATATTTACATGTATCAACACGTTTTTGCTTCCACTTGTTTCCCACCTCTCTTTGCTTTTTAATATCCACGTTTCTTTAACGCAGAAGGCATGCGCTTCGATATCTGTCGAACTCAAATTGTAGCCACGCCTATTTTCTTGTTCTCTGTCTATCAGGCACTAGTAATGTTTACCAACAGACCTATTAGTTAGTCCTGAGCCGTTAACTGTATTTATCACGCGAACGATTGGGCAATCGCTGAAATTTTGACAGATCAGAGAATGAGTCGTCTAATTTTAAAATCAAGGGCGATAAGTTAATACGTAATTTTTCGGTAATTACTTTGGTCAGGGGAATTAATCTGAGGAAAAGGGGAAATAATAAACAGTTACCCCCCCCCCACATACATCCGTTTGTTCGGAACGTAATCAGCTACAGCGAGAGATGCCAGATCAAAGCACGTCCGTTCTCTAGTGGCGATTATACGGTCGGCATAAGTGTAAAAATAAGCTTTGATTCAGCTTTCGACCAAAGAATTTCCCAAAATCTAAGCGAAGGCGTTAAATCTAGCAAGTGATAGCGATTTTCTGACCATTTAATATATATACTCCAGCTTTAAACTCAGTTTATCTAGTAGCCACAGAATTGTCAGACGTCTAGCTTCGAATTCTTAGTTTTCTGATTGGAGATAGTCATATTTCTGTGTTGTGGTAAATATTATACTAGAAGTTCGAGTGATTTAATTGTTAAGTTCGTCATTATATTTCACTAGGATTTACTGTGTTAAATTGACTAGCAGATTAAATATATATAGCTAATATTCTTCCAGCTGTAAAATAAATTTAATTAATTGCTAGTAACCAGTAAGAGATATGTTAATTGACGAGGTAATGCACTAGGCAAGGTATACCGACGAAATATATATTTATCTTCTATCCATCATGTGTCAATTTTGTAAGTGACTAGAATTTATTTCACGGGTTAATAAGACCGATAGATAAGCTTCTTACGTGTGTTTCTAATCAAATCTTATAACCGAATGGATAATAAATTATAACGTTGCGCGGGTTAGGATAGATACTGATATTGTGATTAAATATTTGTATTTTTCTTCCTAAAATATAGTACGGGTCACAAACCTAAAACTACCAGCGGTCTAAGCCTACGCCTAAACCTGAATCTGAGAATAACGGATCTAAGTCCAACAGTACAAAAAGAACATTCTTACATAAATATCGGGTCTTCAAGGTTGACCTGTTTGGCCTCTTGTTTACACCCAGAAAGAGACAGAGTACCAACAAATAGAATTAAGAATAAATTGTAACTGGACCTATAGCTATCCAGATTTCTTTTTTTCCAATTTCATATACATTCAGCCCGTTGTGGCGTAATAATCCAACATTAACATTTCCCGACCATCGACCATTTGTGGTGTGACAAGGAATTTTATAGTGAGAGAAGTTACATACCTGACATGCCTTTATGTATTGGAATCCCAAGCTACTGACACTGTGAGCACTGTTAATTTTCTTACCTGGACTAATTAATGTGACATAAACAGAAATCTTAATAACAGTAACAAAGTAAACGTTCCCCGAAGAAGAGGATTTAATCAGTCTTTGAGGAGCTGGGGTTTATTTTGCCAAAATAACACTGGATTAGCTGTGTGTATCCTAAAGATTGTTCCAGACGTTGCTAATCAACAATTAGGTAAGAATGAATGAACGTGGCCACGGGTTGTCTGGAGAGAGAGAAAGAAGGAAGAATGAGTAATTCTTTTTAACGTATAAGCTTTGTACTCACTTTGTTTTGCTTTTCTTTTAGTTTGCTAGTACTGTTATTTTATTTTCAGAATAGATTCATTAGAACTTTGGGTACTTGTGCGTTAATTCACCGTCAAATTAATATTTTGGCAATTTATTACCCAAACCGAGAACCGTACTATTTCTTACATTTGTTTTCTTACATTTTGTTTCTTTTTTTCTCGCCTTCATCCAATCGCAGTCTAGGCCAAGGAGTTGTGACATTTACCCAGTCCGTCCTTTCTTTTTTTTTTTTTTTTTTTGTAATCCGGAAAAAATACAACTTACTCGAATTTTTTTTTTTTAACACTTTTTGTCTCGTTTTGGTGAGGCGCGTCCCGTTCAACCTAGTCGGTTATATTAGGGCGCATGTCCAAATATAAAAGACCCTTAAGTCTAGGGAATTGCTAATCATCATAATCATCATCATCATCAGCTTTCAAGTCCCTCTCAGAGTCAGGTACCCATTTACATCTGGTTAGACTGATGCGTGACACCTGTTCCCTTCCTCTCTGCCGTTGCCTTCTCTAACTCAAAATCAGAGTCAGGTACCCATTTACAGCTGGTTATACTGATGCGTGACACTACCAAGCTCGAGAGGTGGGGGCCTACGTAGCTATAAATGCGTGACACCTGTTCCCTTCCTCGCTGCCGTTGCCTTCTCTAACTCAAGATCAGAGTCAGGTACCCATTTACAGCTGGTTAGACTGATGCGTGACACTACCAAGCTCGAGAGGTGGGGCCTACGTAGCTATAAATGCGTGACACCTGTTCCCTTCCTCGCTGCCGTTGCGTTCTCTAACTCAAGATCAGAGTCAGGTACCCATTTACAGCTGGTTAGAGTATCTTCTAAATCCAGGGACAGACTCTACCTTTCCACCATTTTACTCGTGAAATCTATTTCTTTACTTTATCTCTCACTGAGTTACCACCTTTTCCAGTTCTATTCAGACGGGACCTACCTATCTTAAATACCTATCTAAAATCTACGACAATACCTTAATTGTAATCAGCTACTGTAAATGTATGCTTTTATACTACTTATAATGTTGCATCGCCATTAAACTAATACCTTAAGTATGTTGGAGAATATCTGGATAACTAGCAATACAAGATGAGTAAGAGGAAGGGCAAAATGCAAGACGGGCCTATATGCACGATTCTCATCTATTAGTCAATACCCTTTACCTCCCTAAAGAGCATAGGTCATAAAGCTGAATCTCGTATAGTGGAGGCGTCAACAATTCACTCCCTGTGGCAGTATCTGCTTGGGACTCAAAGCTGCTCACCTGTGGGAACATTTTCCGCATGCGCTGACAACACACGAAGTCCCAGGTCATTCAGTAGCAGATTTCCAATATGTCACGAGTTCTTATTATATGCCACCATAATCTGATTACGTTTCAAATTATGTCTAATTTACTGTATGAATCGTTTAGATTTTGTTTGTTTGTATGTTTTTAAAAAAAATTAATTTTAATTAATTTGTTTTTTTTTTCCTCTCTCTCTTTTTTTTAACATACTTAAATTTGATTATGACTGGATGTTACAAATGTATGTTATTATTTTACCTTGATAATATTGTATGCTTAAATAATCCTCAAAATGCATGTGCGATTGAAAGGATACGGTATGTAAGATGGCAGAGAGAAGAAGGGCAGAATGTAAGACGGGCCTGCGTGCCCAATTCTTAACCCTTTGAACATAAAGTTCGTTCGTTCATAAAGTTCGTTTACTACGCCACTGGTATTTATTTATTATTTTTCTCTTTCGCTCTGATTCTCAACAAAGTATTATCTGTGATTTCAGATAGTTTCTTCTGGAGTACTTTGAATATCCATCTCCCTTTCCTAGCATCTCTCTATGAATTCGTTCTCCAGTGCTTCCAATGACACCCTTAGCTACAAGATTTCGTTCTTCGCTCTGTTATCCCATAGTTGGTATAGCGCGTATCGTTCAGCTGTTGCAAAAGGTCTTAAATTTCTTCACAAATGTCTTTTTCAGCCGTTTCGACACGCAATCACGTAATCGTCCTGACAAATGGGCATATTAATTTTTTTAATGATTTTTTTTTTGGGGCTGATCATTGTAATTTCTAAGCTCCAAATTGTCTTTTTTTGTGTTTTTTGTCTTCATTTGTAAAATTCTATTTGAGTTTCTGGGAGTGCCTTTCTTTCCTTCTTTCCTTCCTTCTTGATGATGATAGCAGAGATGGCCTTTTTGTTTTTGTCATTTTATTTCTCTACACTGAGTCATGTCTGCTTTTTTGGTTTAGCGTAATCAAACTTTTCACAACTAATATTTGCATCCAATATTAGGATCCGATCCATTTGCCACCATTAAATCACTTTGACGACCAGCTACTGAAACTATTGACAAAGAATGCCAGCGAAGGAATAAAAATATTCATATTATATCACCATTATTACTACCACAAAAACAAAAACAGCAACAATAAACTGTTCTACAGTACCTTCAGAGTATAAGCCCACTGGTTGTAAATCCAGATGAAACCGATTCGTTGAAAAACTGAAAACAGCAACTTGGGTCCCCAGCACAGAAGAAATACCAGAACTATGGTGATTAGCATTTTAATCACCTGAGGAAAGGGAAAAACAAAGATGTTAGTCAGGATTCGAGGCACCACTTGTTATCTAGAAAGAAAGGAAAATAAAAGACGTCAGGTATGCGCCGGGAACTGAGAAAAGACATTCGAGCTACGAATGGCAAAAAGAAACACCGAACCACAAAAAGGAAATGAGGAAAGCACAATGTCTGTGTCGTGAAACGAAGTGTAACCCACTACTTTGTTAATCACTATGTCGAGATACAGATTTGCTTCAACCAATCAACGATCAACGTTCACCAGTCTCTGTGACAGAATAAATTAACGGCCATCTTGTTCACGCAAGATGGCCGATGAAAACTGAATAAAATTAGGCTGTATGAGACCAGGTACAAAACCGGAGGAAACCAATCAACTTGCTCCGCCAGGAACCAACCGAAAGCTTTCCTCAAGTAGTTACTTGACTATATAATCGGGCGGATTTTATGCTAACCACGCAACCCCGAACTTGACGCCAGAGATACAGACTCAAGAGGGAGAAGCTGTCACCTTGATTTATGGTAACTTACCTGAGGGCATCGACCTGCAACCTACTTCACTAAGTCGCGTCAAAACCTGGCCAGTTTAAAATCTTAGGAGAATAAATATTTTTACGATAACCGTTGGTATTTGTTGTGTGTCATTTATACTACCTATCAGGTTACTGATTGTATCTTGGGGGGAATTAAGTATAATGATTGTATTTCCTATTAGGATTGAATAGACGAAGACTAATAGGACTCATACTTCAACCTATTGTCTCCTATACTTCAATCTATTGTCAGTCTATAACTTCAGTCTATTGTCTCTGATAATTCCAAACTGCAATATAACCAAAACAGTCCTTGTTAGGACTCAATCTATTGTCTCCTATAACCTGCAATATAACCAAAACAGTCCTTGTTAGGACTCAATCTATTGTCTCCTATAACTCAATCTATTGTCTCAGATAAGACCAACTCCAATATAACCAAAACAGTCCTTGTCAGGACTCATTCTATTGTCGCATCTAACTCCAATCTATTGTCTCCTATAACTCCAACCTGATATATCACCAACCAGTCCTCGTCTCATATACTCCTATCATAAGAACATAACAATATTGTTAGGATATATGTTACCAGCTATTGTCAGAGAGGGCGTGATATAGTATAGGGGGAAGGACATTGTTGTATCACACCTAGGTGTACATATTATTGGATTTATTCATGTATTGATTTATATTATGGGATGTATTCATGTATAAAATGTATTCATGTATTGAATCTATATTATTGAATGTATCCATGTATTAGTTTATCAGAAAGAATGTTTTGCAAGTAGACACCTGTCTTGTCTCGCTATTGCTAAATCATACTGAGCCATGTTGTCATTCATCCCACATGCATACATCGGAGACACGCTCATTTCACTCACACTAGAAATAGGTGGGCTTGAGGACAGAAATTAGCCCCTATTTTTGCTTTGTTACAGGTTTAATTGTGTCCTAAAAACCTGAGGTCGTATGTTCGAGTCAATCCCGCTGCCTGGAACTCCGCAGGAGCATAGAGGTTGACCAGACTCTACATCTTTGGTCCCCCTCAGTCTTGGGTGGGCTAAAGGAACGATACTCTGCCGGTGGTGTGAACCAAACAAAGAAGAACAGACTTAAGAGAGATGAGTACACATTAGTACCATTTCTGTCGGCATTGTGAGCATAGAACTGTCAATGAAGAAAACGTGAATTAGCGTAGCAAGAGACAATAATAAGATCATAGTGGATAAATTATACGTAAATAACAGCATAGCTGATAAACGTTATATCCTTAATTAACAGCACCGCTGATATAATTTTTTGTTCCTATAATTGGAAAACGTGTTGTAATATTTATAAATATAAATATTTGTAAATCATATGTAAACTTACCAATTCATTTCATTCCATTTTTTTTGCAACATTCACCTTTCAGCACAAGAGTAGATAGTGTATATATACTAAATAAAATATAAAAAAATTGTATTTTGAACGACTTGTCAATTTTATCATTGTTAAGTAAAAATCTGTTTCCTTGCTTTGTTTAATATCACAATTGGTTACACAGCAGAGGTGGCGCTTTATGTCGGTCTCCTCTATACTATTGTTTCGAGATCAGATCATAGCTGTAAGTACTCGGCTTTGCCCGGATTATCTAGGCGTATGAAACTTTCGAAATTCAACCTAGACACTGGGACTATCGGTTAGATTAGGGTGCATGCTCAAATATAAAGATCCGGCAGTCTAGAATAAGTATATTTTGTGTCTTTTTAAAATTAAACTTTACCCCAAGTCTGTACAAATTATACACATAATTTGTATATACTATAAAAAGATAAAGGTCGTCCCATAGCAGATACTGCCGTAGGGTAATGAAGTGTTAGAGGATTCACTATACAAAGTCCAGCTTTATGTGGTGGGGTGACCAGTTCCCTTCTATGCTGCCTATGCCTTCCCTAACTCAAGAAAAGAGTCATGTACCCATTTACAGCTAGGTAGACTGGAGCCCGACGTTACCAAGTTTCGATCCTGGAGCCCGTTAACTTTGCCGCGAGACGCAAGCGCCTTAACCACTCAGCCAATCAGACGCTTATATACCTTATGCACATGTATAATACCTGCACAGGGTGGTCATAAAGTCCTGGTGTGGTTTTAAATTTTAATAACTAAAGTTATACAAACAGTAGAACTTTGTAGTAAAAAACACACGAAAGCTTAATTATTAAAGTTTTTTTTTTTAAATTTAACAATTGAATCATATAAATATCATCTTTATTTACCTTTACTTGCAGATATTGGATAACCCCAAATGGCGACAGTTCAGTTGAAGGTTAACTGTGCGCTTTGGGTTGAGGAATTAAAACCAGTAACAGCCGTGAAAAAAAAGTTTTCTACTCATTATGGAAGAGATACACCTCATAAAAAAAAACTCAATAAATTGGTAGATGACAAAGTTTTAAGAAACCGGATCAATTACTGACAACCTTCAATCTAGGAGACCCCGAATAAGCGAAGAGACTTCTGTTAAAATCTTCCCGCGACCTCAGCCACAGTCTCTTTGCTAATTCAGGTTCTCCCGGATCTTGGGTTGTCATTAACTGATCCAGCTTCTTTAAAATTTGTCATCCACTTATTTAGTGTTAACGAGGTGTACCTTTTCCATAATGAGTAGCCAACTTTCTTTTCACAACTGTTACTGATTTTAAACACGCAAGCCAAAGCAAACAGTTAACCTTTCCTTCAACTGTTGCCATTTGAGGTTATTAAATATCTGCAAATAAAGATCACACCTATATCGATTAAATTTAGTTATAACAAAACTTTAAGAATTATGCTTTCATATGTTTTTACTACAAAGAGCTATTGTTTGTATAACTTTAGTTATTAAAATTTAAAACGGCACCAGGACTTTAATAACAACCTGTAAAATAATTCTTACAATACAGTAATTGTGTACCTTAATGTCTGAATGTTGTAAATGAGTGAAGAATAATGACTATATTCTTATACTAAATGCAGTCATGCCGACCATTTTTGTGGAACAAGATGGCCATTCTTCTTAAATGCTGTAATTTGCTCTGTACTAGTGCCCTGTATATAGAGAGTGACGACAACTAAGGTTCGACCGAAAATGGCGGCCAAACCCGTATCGCCGGAAAAAGGACCCAATCGCGACTTTAAAAATTAGCTACAAATACAGTAGCACATATTTGTATCTAAGGTCCTTTTTCCAGCGATACGGATGCTGAACCCATATCGCTAGAAAAAGGAACTTAGATACAAATATGTGCTACTGTATTTGTAGCTAATTTTTAAAGTCGCGATTGGGTCCTTTTTCCGGCGCTACGGGTTTGGCCGCCATTTTCGATCGAACCTTAGTTGTCGTCACTCTCTATATACAGGGCACTACTCTGTACAAACTTAGACAGAATAAAACCTCTGACAGCTAGTATGTATTGTATATAAGTGTCTGTTTTTTGTGTGCGTGTGCGTGTCTGTGTTTTTCCTTTTTTTTTTTTATCTTCTGCAAAATGAAAATACCAAACTTATTTTGTATTCGTAACGAACGGCAAGCAGACGGATATGTTCGACAGCAAGTTTCAAAAATATGCTAATTTGGTTTGCTTCTCCTCTCAGTATGCCCAAATTTAGACACTTTCTATACAGCTAGCGTCAATGTAGATGTCAAAGTTAGAAAAGTAGAGGGTGGGAGAAGAAGAGAAGATGCCTAAAGATTACAGCTCTTTACATAAATTTGCAGCAATAAGATGTAATTGTTTGGCCTTGCTTATGTTACATACAACATGGAACCGAGTAAGGCTAGACCAGGAGATTCTGGTCGCCGTGTTCTTTGCGTCTGTATATATATATATATATATATATATATATATATATATATATATATATATATATATATATATATATATATATATATATATTATATATATTATATTTTATATATATTGTTATTTGTTGTTGTTTAGCTTTTTGCTCTTTTGTAGCCAATACCAAGTTGAAGAGTCTTTGGCATTATCTACACTGTAGATCTAGATTATCCTTTGGCTTTTCTGCCATTCCGAAACGTGTTGAGCAGAAATCATGAGCCCCAGTTTCTCCAGTCTGGCTTGCATTTAAAGGATCATCAAATCTGGTCCCAAGCTGGTAGGAAGAAGTGCGTAGCATACTGTGCATTCCCTGCCATCCAAAGTGGCTCTCCAAATATGCAGAGCCAAAATACCGTGCTCTGGTTCTGGGCTCTACTAAGAAATTGTCACGTCCTACACAGAGTCACTTCTCAGCCATCCTTGCCTATCATGGGGGTCCATCTTGAGATCCTCCTGCATGCAGACTAACAGGTAAAATCCAGAGTTATCTAAGCTCAAGTGACTCCTCCGAGCTTAGTGTCCAAAGCTGTGTTCTCAACAAGTTTCAAGACAGGGGGACTCCTTGGAAGTGTGTGAATGATTTCAAGATTCAGTGAGGGTGTAATTCATCATCTCATCTCAGCCCGTAACCTGTCATGGGTCGTAGGGGTGCCATGGTGGAAGCATCAGCAGACAGGGTCCTCCACTGCTCTCTATCCTCAGCAATGCGTACAAGTGTGGAAAAACCGTGTCCTGCCCATTCTTTGATGTTATCAGCCCAGGATTTTCTCTGCCTTCCTCTTCTCCGTTTACCTTCGATTGTTCCCTGAAGGATCGTTTTCGAAAGGGAGTCATGACGAGTTACATGCCCAAACCAGGCAAGCTTTCGACGTTTCACTATTGACAAAAGTGGTTCTTGGTGGCCTGCATAGATGTTTATCTTCTCTCTAACATAGACATTTGTTTTGTGCTCTTTATAGCAAATGCGCAAAATTCTTCTATAACATTTATGCTCGAAAGCCTGAATCCTTCGCTCCGTATCTGCAGTGAGTGTCCAGCCCTCACACCCATACAAGAGAATAGATAATACAAGTGATTTGTATAATTTGATCTTCACAGGAAAACTGATGTTACTTTTCCAGATCACATTCAACCTTGTCATGGCAGCTGAGGCCATCTCAAGTCTTGTCTTGATTTCTTTAATTGATCTTCCATCACTACATATAGTGGACCCGAGATATTTAAAGGTGTAAACTTCTTCTAACGTTTGCCCATTTAACGTAATGTTGGTCGGAACATGTTTCTTATGGCTATTCACCAATATCTTGCTTTTTTTCTATATTAATTTCCATCCCATACGTTCTTGTTACTTTCTCCAGTCTAGAGGTAAGGTCTTGAAGTTCTGATTCTGATCCAGCTATCAGATCAATATCATCAGCAAAACGTAGGTTGCACAGAGGTCGGCCTCCAATCGATATGGTTGATTTATAATCGTAGAGAGCCTCCTGCATAATATGTTCTAGATATATATTAAAGAGCACTGGTGACAGGATACATCCTTGGCGAACTCCTACAGTTGTTTTGAAAAATTCTCCAATGTCGTTGCTTACAAAAACAGCACTGCTTGCGTCCTTGTATAGTGCTTCAATGATATCTATGATGTTGGTATCAAAATTGAATTTTCTCATTACTTGCCATAAGCCTTCATGCCAGACTCGATCGAAGGCTTTTGTGAAAACTATGAAGTTATGGTATAAATCGTGTTGATGTTGGAGATGTTTTTCGATAAGTAATCTAATATTGAAGATTTGTTCTGAGGTACTTCTTTTTGGTCTAAAGCCAGCCTGTTCCTCTGACAAGATTTCTTCTGATTTCTGTTTTATTCTGTTCAAAAGTATCCTTAACATTACCTTACTTGGATGACTAATAAGGCTAATGGTTCTGTAGTTCTTGCACATTTTTAGATTTCCTTTCTTTGGAAGCGGTATTACTAATGACTGCGTCCATTCTTTTGGCCATTTTTTTGTACTCCATATCTTCCGGCAAATTGTTGTCATGATTTTTACTATATCTGGTCCTCCATATTTCAAGAGCTCTGCTGGTATATTATCCACTCCCGGTGACTTCCCTCCTTTCATCGAACATATAGCCTCTTCCACTTCTTCCCGTAATATTGCTGCATTTCCGAGTTCCCTGTTTTCGCACTTAATGTTGTTTAATATGCCTAAGTCAGTGTCAAGTTTACAGTTATATAATTCTTTACAATATTCTGTCCACCTTCTCGTTACAGCTGTTTTTTCATTGAGCAGAGCCCCATTGCTATCTTCTATGACAGTTACCCTGGGCTGTTGAGGTTTTGATAGTTTTCTTAATGTGTCAAAAGCTGCCTTGCTGTTACCTTTTATTAGCCCCGTATTAATGGACTCACATTGATCAGCTACCCATTTTTCTTTGGCCTGTTTCATTTTCTTCCTAATATTTTTGTTCACCATACTGTATTGCCATGCTGCTTCAGGAACCTCTTTCTTAACCTTTTTCATTTCCCGCCGTGTATCACATAACTTTAGAATGTCATCTGTAACCCATGGTTTGTTTATTTTCTTTCTTTTACCAAGTATTTCTGTTGCTGATTCAATGAGCACGTCTTTCATGTTCTCTGTGATTGAGTTGATATCATCCTCCAAAAAGTTGAGAGCTGCGAATTTTCCTCCAACAGTTGCCTCAAAGATTCCCGCGATTTCTGGATCTTTCAGTTTGTCTAAATTGAATCTTAACTGAGAACATCTGTTTTGATTATAGTTCTTTTTAAGTTTAAGCTTGAGCGTCATCAATACCATGTCGTGATCACTACCAATGTCGGCGCCAGGAAAAGTCCTAGTCTTGGCTTTATTAATACTGGACTTGAATCTTTTGGATACAAGAATAAAATCAATTTGGCCATGTATCTCAGTTTTTGGGGCATGCCACGTTGTTCTTCTTGATAACTTATGAGGAAATAGTGTATTTGCAAGGGTTAGTTTATAGTTGCTGGCAAATTCTAGTAGCCTTAGTCCTCGATCGTTGGTTTCTCCTGTCCCAAATTTCCCTACTGTACCAGCCCAGTGACCGTATGCATCTGGCCCTATTTTAGCATTCCAATCACCTAACACGATGAGAAGATCTTTCTTTGGAATTTTCTTAATTGCTTCATCCAGATTGTCATAAAATGTATCAATTACCTCATCCTCATAGTCAGTAGTGGGGGCATATACCTGTATGATGGAGATGTTCTTTGGATATGCTGCAATACGAATGGTGATAAGCCTGCTATTTATTGGGGTGCAGCTGATGACAGAGTTCAATCTATCTTTATGTACGATAAAACCTACTCCATGCTGATGTTTAGACTCATCTCCACTAAACCAAATTTTGTGACCATCATCCGTTATTGATTCACCTAATCCTGTCCATCTGACTTCTGCTAGGCCCAGGATGTCCCACGAGTATCTAACAAGTTCATGCGTTAGTTCTTTGACTTTTCCACACGCATATAGCGTGCGTACATTCCAAGTTCCAACAACAAAGCTTTCTCTTGGAAGTTTCAAAACAGGTGTTTGTACCCCATTCGCTGAATTATCACTCTCAAGGGGCAATGAGAGCGCGGTCGTTGTTAATCCGGGCATCGGCCGATCCGGCAAATTATTACTGAGTTGACTTTCCATCATAGCATTTCAGTGGGCAAGAGGTTTGCTTGGCGGTGCCCATCTCCTCTCCAAGTATCCTTGCAGGTACATACAAAAATGTACCTGGAGCAGTAACAATAGCCCTCAATAAATCTGTAATGTTTTGAAACACTGTCCGATCAACACATCACAAAACCGCCATCTTGGCTGCTTGTATCAACACAAACAGCGAACTCACATGATAGGCAAACTTGATGTTTTCATCTTTAAAAGGGTGTAATTAGCTTCACAGATAGAGGTTCAAATCCAAATCTACATACTATAGTATTGTGCAAAGCTGGAGGTCATATAAGGATGACTCCAAATATACCTTCATGCATATATATATATATATATATATATATATATATATATATATATATATATATATATATATATATATATATATATATATATATATATATATATATATATATATATATATATATATATATATATTACATTTTCTTACAGCTACGCAAAATAAATCTTCCTTATTCCATCCCTCCTTGATTTCATTTCTCTCCATACAATTATCGCCCAATGTATCTTCCTCTTAACTGTCACTCGCTGATTGTCATCATTATGCCCTCGGTGGTCCCTCGTTCCGTCTATCTGATCACCACGAAGATTGGTCAGACGGTGTGGGTTGCAAACTGAACCTTGGTTCCTAGTAGTCATGACGACTTGTTTTCCCAAGTCGTGCAATATCATGAGATTCCAGACCGGACCTATACAAAAGTGGGTCAGTCTAATCCGGATATTCACGCCATCTCAGGCCATGTTCACGATCGCTACTGACAAATTACAATACAAAAACGCCACTGCACGTTTCATCTGTCTCATCCATCTCTCTCCCATTCTCCCTCTTTATTTGTTGTATATTTTTCTTGATCCGCTTGTCAATAAACGGAGCTTTCCTTTCGCCGCGAGTGTTATCGAGTTCCGGAATTGAAACTGGGTAGCGCCATCACGTCTACCCAGCTGTAAATGGGTAACTGACACTGATCCTGAGTTGAGGAAGGCAAAAGGCAGCGAGGAAGGGAACTAGCCACCCTACCTCATAAAAAAGCTGGACCTAGTATGATGAAGTCTGTAACACTTCACTCCTCTACGGCGTTATTTACTATGGGACTATCTTTACCTTTACAAGGCTGAAAAGAAGAGTTTATACAGTTATTACGTCTGAGCGTGTAAATATATTGTTCATTATATATCCTTATGACAATATATTACTGTTCATTACAAGAACGAGAATAGTGTCAGAGGAACAATAGATGAGAAGAAAACGCTGGCGATGGATAGGACACACATTGAGAAAACCTGTTGATAGCGTTACAAGGCATTCCTTGTCCTGAAATCCCCAGGGAAAGAGAGGCAGAGGTAGACCAAAGACACATGGAGAAGTAACTGGAGACAGATATGAAAATGATCAGGAAGACATTGGAAGAACTTGAGTTGATGGCACGTGACAGGAGGACTTGAGTTGATGGCACGTGACAGGAGGACTTGAGTTGATGGCACGTGACAGGAGGACTTGAGTTGATGGCACGTGACAGGAGGACTTGAGTTGATGGCATGTGACAGGAGGACTTGACATGTATTTGTTCAAGGTCTATGTTGTCACGTGACAGGAGGACTTGACATGTATTTGTTGAAGACCTATACAAATTAGGGAGCTAAAGGAAATTGATTGATTGATTACAGTGTTTTGTCACTATATACTACTGTTCTATAGTGAGTATTGTCACTATATAATAGTGTTCTATACAGTGTTTTGTCACTATATAATACTGTTCTATACAATGTTTTGTCACTATAATACTGTTCTATACAGTGTTTTGTCACTATATAATAGTGTTGTATACAGTGTTTTGTCACTACATAATAGTGTTCTGTACAGTGTATTGTCACTATATAATACAGTTCTATACAGTGTTTTGTCATTATATAATACTGTTCTATACAGTGTTTTGAAGGTTGTTATTGCCGGGAGTTGTAGTGAGGATAAGCTCTCACTGCAGATAAAATACTTCTATGGCACGCGCCTCAAACAGCCTCTGACAACCAAGTCCAGCTCCCGGCCTTCACGTGTGGCTCAATTTGAGCCCGGCGGAACTGTTTCCACTGACGGGAGAAGGGGCAAAGGCGAGCGACTGGCGCCTTAAAACCAGCAGCTTCGGGCAGATAGGGCTCGTGATCCTTGGTTGGTAGCTTATCTAAGAGAAGGAACTCACACAAGAAGCAGAGGTGAGGAGAAAACGTCGAAAGGAGCACCAGGAAAATAAGCAGCTGAGGGCTGCCACCTCAGGGGCGCATTCCCATAGTCAGTTATGACTGAAGGGGCTATTATTATTAAATTATATTATACAGTGTATTGTCACTATATAATACTGTTGTATAGAGTGTTTTGTCACTATATAATAATGTTCTATATAGTGTTTTGTCACTATATAATACTGTTCTTTACAGTGTTTTGTCACTATATAATACTGTTCTATACAGTGTTTTGTCACTTTAAAATACCGTTCTATACAGTGTTTTGTCACTATATAATACTGTTCTATACAGTGTTTTGTCACTATATAATACTGTTCTATAGAGTGTTTTGTCACTATATAATACTGTTCTTTACAGTGTTTTGTCACTATATATCACTGTTCTATAGATTATTTTGTCACTATATAATACTGTTCTATAGAGTGTTTTGTCACTATATAATACTGTTCTATAGAGTTTTTTAAATATAATACTGCTCTATAGAGTGTTTTGTCACTATGTAATACTTTTCTAAACAGTGTTTTATCACTATATAATAGTGTAGAGTGTTTTGTCTTACTTACTTAGTCGTTCCCCTTCTTCCGTGAGGTGTAGAGGTTTGGAAGAGAGAGCGCCAGACTATCCTTTCGGCTGTCTTCCTCCTGGCCTGGTTCCATTCTAGTCCTCGGTCCTTCAAAGATTGTCTAATGTTGTCCTCCCAGAGGACTCTGGGTCGTCCTGGGGGTCTAGATCCCTGGCTCTTTGTTTCCCATGCTTGTCGTGGTAGCCGATCTTCTCCCATTCTGCAGACATGGCCAAACCATCTTAGTTGGGACTGTTGTACTTGGGTCTGCAGGGGGTGAGATTTTAGGCCTTGACGTATCGTCTGTTTGCGGACCATGTCTCTTCTTGTTACTTCAACCACCTTCCTCAGATACCTTATTTCTGAGGTTTGGATCTGGTTTTTGTGGGTTGTAGTCATTGCCCATGACTCGCATCCATATGTCAAGACTGGGACATAGGTAGAGCGGTATACACCCATCTTCGTTTTCTTACCAACCTCTCTCTTGCTGAGGAATCCTCGATTTATGGCCTGAAAAAGTCTCCCAGCTGCTGCTTTTCGAGTGCCCAACTCTTCTTTGATGCCTCCCTTTCGGTCTATAATAGCTCCGAGATATTTAAAGTGGTCGACCTGCTCCAGAACCTGCTCTCCCAGCTTAATTTGATGTCTTCTTTCTTTTCGTGATATCACCATGGATTTTATTTTAGAGCTGCTTATGACCATTCCTCTCTTCTCCAGCTCTTCCTTCCAGACTTGCAGGTTGGATTGGAGATGTGCCTCTGATTTAGCAATCAGGGCAACATCATCAGCAAATGCCAGCTCTGAAGTACAGACCTGTCTCATCTTCCAGTAGGTACCCCACTGAATACTTTCTTGTTCTCTCCTTACACGCCTTGATATCATCGTCCATGAGGAGTATGAAAAGATAAGGTGACAGGATATCACCTTGTCTTACACCAGTGGTGGTCCTGAACTCTTCTGACTTATGGTTTGCTGTCCTCACATAATTTCTGCAAGACTTGTAGAAGCTTTTTATAGCATGAATCAGAGGTGCTGGAATGTTCTTTCTTGCCAAACAGTCCCAAAGTTTGCTCCAGGGGACCCTGGCAAACGCCTTTTCCAGATCTATGAAACAAAGATGGATCTCACTCTTATACTCAAGGGCCTTTTCACTCAGCTGTCTGAATGTGAAGATTAGGTCTTGAGTACTTCGGTTAGCTCGGAATCCGCACTGGACCTCATCCAACTGTGGCTCAGCTAGGCGTCGGAGTCTCAGCTCTAGGATTCTAGAGTAGATTTTACCAGGGACATTGAGAAGGGATATGCCTCTATGGTTTCCACATTGTCGATTGTCACCCTTTTTGAAAACTTTTGTTATGATGGCAATCTCCCAATCCTTTGGTATGGTCTTCTTGCACCACGCTGCCTGTAGGACCCTCAAGAGTAATAGGTCACCTGATGCTCCCATGTACTTAACCATTTCTGGTGTTATACCATCATGCCCTGCTACTTTGCCCATCTTGATTTTCTCCAGTGTTGCCTTTAGTTCTTCCATCTTTATGTCATCTTCATCACCATTGGTTTCCTCTACTGTACTAGTGGTTATCATTTCTGATGCTTGACCTTGCTCACCATCAAGGAGTTCTGAGAAATGTTCTTTCCATCTTTCCATTACTTCCTTCGGGGCAGTAAGCAATTTGTCTTGCTTGTCCTTTATACATTTGAGAGGGCATTGTTTTTCCTTCCTCATGTTCTTTAGGGTCTTATAGAACAATTTCTGGCTTTTTTGCGCATCTTTTTCTAGCTTTTCTCCAAATTCTTCCCAGGACTTCTGTTTTGCTGCTAGCACCTTGTTCTTTTCTTCTGCTCTGAGTATCACATATTCTCTATATTTCTCTGTTTGTCCTGCTGTGTTTTTAGCTCCTAAGTATTGTTTCCATGCCATTGTCTTCTCTCTTATTTTCTCTTTGAATTCCTCTGTCCACCAAGGTGTCCTCTTTCTCTTGTTCCCAAGTCGGACTTCACCACATGCTTCTGCAGCAGATGTCTTTATGATGTCCTTGAATTTAAGCCACAGGGTTTCCAAGTCATCAGGTTATTCTTCTGTGTTTCTCACCGCTGTAGCAATAAGCCCCTGATATCTGGTCTTAATTTCTGGCTCTCTCAGCTTGTAGGTCTTAATGCTCATTTCTCCCGTCTGTTTACTTGGTTTCTTGCGTGATGTTGGGCAGTTTCTAGGCTGAGCAACTCTTTCAGTTGTTCTTTTGATTGTAAGCAGGTAGTGATCACTTCCAATCTCTGGCCCCCTCCAGACTCTAGCATCCCGGACATATTTGAATGAGCTCCTCCTAACAGTGGCATAGTCGATCACTGACTTCTCATTCTTTGTTGGTTTACATCTAGTGTATGCATGTATGCGCGTATGGGGGAACTTTGTGTTTGTAATGATCAGATTCTGCTCACTGCAGAATCTAAGAAGTCGCTTTCCATTGTCATTGAGAGTATCTTTTCCATATCTTCCGATAACTCGATAGTGTTTTGTCACTATATATCACTGTTCTATATATTATTTTGTCACTATATAATACTGTTCTATAGAGTATTTTGTCACTACATAATACTGTTCTATAGAGTTTTTTTATATAATAGTATTCTATAGAGTGTTTGGGCACTGTATAATACTGTTCTATACAGTGTTTTGTCAGTATATAATAGTGTTCTATAGAGTGTATTGTCACTATATAATGCTGTTCTAAACAGTGTTTTGTCACTATATAATACTTTCTATACAGTATGTTGTCACTATATAATACAGTTCTATAGAGTGTTTTGTCACTATATAATACTGTAATATATATTATTTTGTCACTATATAATACTGTTCCATACACTGTTTGGTCATTATATGATTCTGTATTATACTGTACAATGCTGTTCTATAGAGGGTTATGGTAAGCAAGGTCAAGCATCAGAAATGATAACTACTAGCACTGAAGAGGAAACGAATGGTGGTGAAGATGACATAAAGTTGGAAGAACTGAAGGCAGCAATGGAGAAAATCAAGATGTGCAAAGCAACAGGGCATGATAGTATAAAATCAGAAATGGTTAAGTGCATTGGAGCAGCAGGCGACCTATTACTCCTGAGGGTCCTACAGGCAGCTTGGTGCAACAAGACCATACCAAAGGATTGGGAGATTGCCATCATAACACCGATTTTCAAAAAGGGTGACAACCGTCAATGTGGAAACAATAGAGGCATATCCCTTCTCACTTATTGTCGTTATTTGAATGAAATTTCTGTCACTTTAGCCGAGTGGTCTGCCATGTCTTGTTCTCTATTTTTGTCTAAGCCCACTTTTCTGTTTTATAGCTCCTAATAGCGCTATTTCTGGCATTGGTCATGTCAATCTTACGTTGGAGATGCTGAATTCCACCCCTCTGCACGTGGACATCAGCATCTAGCTAAGGTTCTTTTATTCTGCCTTTCTTGTAGATGGCGGCTAGTTTTCTTTGATTTACAGAGAACCCGTGGATACGGGGAAGTAACGCTCACTTTTCATCCTTCCGCCTGCGTCTAGAATCTCGAACTCATGTCGCTCGTATGACTGCCTAGTGTTGCTTCAGATTATGTCTTTTCCCTGTATCTAAAGTCGCTAGGGAAACATTTCCCTTGACCCTTATATCTTATTACGTTAGATCAGTGCATGCGCAGAAGCCACGCTTAGCCATCTGCATACTTTATCTTACTGTAAAGGGCAATTTTTACTATCTTGCAATATAATACATTTATATTCTTATTAGGTTCGCAAATATTTTGGAAGCAAAGTATTTCCTTTTTAAGTGCTTAAGGAGAAGTCATTTTTGGGTTGCTTCCCTTGAAAATAGTTCTGTCATCTTCGATCGGACTCCGCAGACGACTCTAGGCCTACTGCGATTTATTCTGTGGCTGGGTAGGAATAGATTGTTCTTGCTTCAGTATATCTATGGCCTGAATTTATACGTAGTGTTTGTATGAGTAGGACGAGTCTGTCTTATATATGGATATCTTTGCATTTCTAAGTCGAACTAATTTGGTTGTCGCTAGAAAAGGTCAAAGGCTATGCAGCGGAAGTATCGCTAGCAAAGGGTGTGATCCATGGCTGTCATCCTGTGAGGATGCCGAGTTTTGTTGTAGCAGGCTTTTTGCCGAAATAGTGATCTATATATGGATGGGGAAAAGTGATAATCATTTAGACATGTTGTATGTACTTTACCCCAGTGTTTATTCTCTTTTGCCAAGGAATGGCAAAGTTATATTTCGCATAAAAAAGGTAAAACCACAATTTATTATGAACTTGGGCTTCGCCATCGTTGTTGATAAGCAGATGCACAGTGGTACTTTTAAAAAGAATATCCATTCAAAGGAAGAAGACATTCCTATGTATCAGCACTGGATTGTATGATATTATTCAATTACCTCTATGAGAGAACCTATGAAGAAATGAGGACATTTAATGAATGACTAATTTTGGTCTATATTCTATAGTGAGTGAAGCTCACGAGAGAGAGAACAGCCATGTTGAAATTCATATACTTTGTATTTATCGAGTGAGAAAAAGGGATGCCTGTACTATCGCTCGATGAACCAAGAGATCACTGCTACATGTGAGAACCCATGTCTGGGATTCCTATATTATGAAATATATATATATATTGAACTTTACGTGAAGGAATATTCGCTAGACGAGGTTAGGTCTAGGAGCCTTCCTATGTATTGGTTATGGTCTGACGTGCCCAGTCAGTAAAGCCAGATGATTTACATGATGGAACGCTGAATGCTTATTTACGAATGCTCCATTATGATATTTGCCAAGCATGAATGCTAACTTAAGATGATATTCCTGTGATCAACATTATGCTGTCTATGTCGACATTTGTTCCTGTAACCATACACGTACTGTCCAAGTGTGCGTCCCATTAAATGTTATAAAAAGACCACCGTAGTTCCAGTACTTCTTGAATTCGAACAGTGTGAGTATGAGTGATGTACTACCAACCTGTCAACTCTATCGAATCATTCTACCATTCGCGTACTGACATTCAGATACACACTCATTGTTTACACTCACATTCTTGTCGGAGCCTCATCACGTTCCAGGACAAGATGACCTGTATGACCAAAACTGTGCTGGGTTTGATGAGTTGACAATCGTTACACTTTACTACACCAGTCCCAACATCTACATTTATCCACTGGTGGACATTCACATCATTTAACAAATAAAGCATGATTCAACAACTAGTAGCCAGTATGAGTTAACAACTACACAAAGAAAGAGTTTAACAACTGGTGTGCCAGCTTCCTGGGTCAACCTGCACAGTGACCATATTGAGAAGTAAACTACTGAGACCAGACGTTCCTTGGGGTCTGTTACGACACACAAATACATCAGCAGTACAACTCTACAGTGATGTCAGCGTGACCTGTCCTGTCGAGAGTATGCAGTAACTAGGTCAGGGTTTGTTGACATTTGGTTCATTGGACATTTGCCATACAACTGACAGTGTTACACAGCGAGCTTGGTTGAAACATAGAACATTACACATCAGGACTGGAGAATATTTGACAGTGTTTGCGAAAGAAAATGTTATTGAACTGAGAAGTCCTACATTGATTGTTATCATTCAAATCAACGATGGAGCTTCTATTTCTGTGTTGAATTTAAAATAATTAGACCAGAAGTATTTGTTTAATAAAGTACCACAGTACTGTACTATTAGGCAGTGTAACTGAGCCTTCATTCCAACACATTCTTTCTGCAACACTCTATTTACATCATATTGCCATACTATTTATGCATTTATGTATTTATGTTTAACTATTTATATGTGATATTTGTTTGTATCCAGCGGGTTGTTGTTTCGGTTGGGCGGTGTCACACAGCAGAGTATCCCACGTAATAGAGGGTCTGATGTGTGCGTTTCTATAGGTGCAATTTTCTTCATTGGAAAATTTGCTGCGACAGCTGTTGCTATTAGTGTTAGCTGTGAAGTCTGTACTCATTGTTGTTTTTGTAATATTCCTCTGTTCTTTAGTTTGTTTTGATTTGTTTGTAATTTGTTGGTCTACCCTATTCTATCTTTCAGTTCTATTCTCAATTTATATTTATATACTGTGGCGTTATTTGTATTTGTTATCCTCTTGCGGTTTATCTTTTATTGTTTTTCCAATTTTATTTATTTCATTTCCGCAAATGTTTTCATGTTTTTCTGTATAACTGTTTTGTTTTGTGCCTGATCGACATACACTATTTAAAATATAGTTGATCATATAAATTGATGTACAAGAATCAACTGATAGTTAATTGCTATTACTAAAGGTACACAGTTGATGATATAAAACACTATTTCTGGTGCACTGCACTTATATTATAGAGTGAACCAGCAACTTATAGCTGTTATTATATAAGGATTTATACAAGACCTTTGTAAGGCTTGTTTCCCACAGTGATTGGGATAGTTAAGTACTATTTTTCACAGGTTACAAAGTTATCATACAAAGTCTTTGATTAAGACTAAGAAAGTAAATTTATTTACTTTTGCAAATTACTGATCTTATTAGACAAGATGTCTACCTTGGATTATTTTATCACACAAGGCAGGGCTCTTGATAAGACTGGTCAGCAGTTAGAAGAATGGGCAGTTGCTCAATATGACAAAGCATTGGCTGCTGAAGAAAGAAAAGCATTGATTGAAGAAAAGAAATTAGAAGCTGAGGAAAGAAAATTACAAAGAGAGGATGAACAAAAGAAATTGCAGATACAGACTGATGAAAAAAGATTCCAGATGGAAATGGAAAAAGAGAAAAGAAAAGATGAAGCTGCTGCTGAAGAGAAAAAATTACAGGCTGCTGCAGAAGAGAGAAAATTACAAGCTGAAGCTCAAGAAAAAAAAGCAATAAGAGAACATGAACACCAAAAAGAACTTTTAGCATTTGAGTTAGAAAAGTTAAAGTTAACAAACATAAGTAATGTTAATCAAGCATCTAGTGGTAATGGTAAACCCTTTACTTACAAGGTCAAGGTACCAGCGTTCAACCCTTCCAGTGATGACATAACATTCTGGCTAAACAGATTTGAACGCTCGTGTCGAGCACATAATGTGGACAAATCACAATATGCTAACCAGTTATCAGAAAATCTGAAAGGTGATTCTCTGACTAGTTTAAGTTTGGTTGAAGAGGCTGACAAAGATAACTATGATGTTATTAGGGCAGCCTTATTAAAGAAGTATCAGTTGTCTGAAGAGGGTTATCGGAAGTTGTTTAAGACAATGGTGCCTGAGGCAGGTGTAGAATTCTCAGAATTCATTGCAAGGACACGACTTACATTTGATCGTTGGATTGAGCTATCCAAAACAGAAAAGACTTATGAAGCCCTTATGGACTTGATACTCAGAGACAAGATTATGTCAAGTATAAATAAACCTTTCCTCGAATTCTTACATGAGCGTAAACCTAAGTCTCTAAAAGAAATGGAACAGTATTGTACCCAATACGTCACTGCACATCCGGACGTAGCCATTAGCAACAGTAAGGTTAAAGAAGGTATGCCAGTTGCTTCTGCAACACCATACAACCCTAATCACTCTCACAAATTCCAAGGACCTCAAAATAGGTTTAATAAAAAAGGTAACTATTACAGTTATCAGAACCAAGGTAACCAATCATTTCAGGGTTCTTCTTCGAATACCTGGAGAAGAGCTGACAGCCCTCGATTCAGGGGTGGTCATAATTACAGGAACTTTCGCAAAGGAAGTCATTCTAGAAACTATCCAAGTTTTCCTTCATGGAGACAACAGGATCATAATTACCGAGATACTCATTATAATGAATATGATGATAGTAACCAAAGGAGCTATGATTCAAACCCGAGTAGAGGTTATAATAGTGGAAACAATGATAAGTACAGAGGCAATAATAACAGAGGTAGAGCACAATTCAAAAAACATAAAGCTCATTACCAGGCGAACTCTGCACAGCAAGAGTCCCACGAAGCCTATAAACAAAATAAAGATAATGATGACTCTAATAATATGGCATGTGCCGCTTTTGATTTTGGGAGAGCATCTCAGTGCCCCCAATGCAAAACATTATTTGAGCCAACCACAGTGTCTACTTTAAGCTGTGGCCATCCTCTTCCCGCTCTTCCTGCGTCAATCGCGCATGATGGGAGAGGTTCTCTTGTCTTACACAAAGGTTTAGTAAATGACAATCCAGTCTCAGTACTTTTTGATTCTGGATGCACAACTATTGGGGTTAGGCAGTCACTCATAGATCCTTCTCATTCTACAGGCAAAGTAGTCAAATGCGTAACATTTGGCGGCACCATAGAGAAATACTCTACCGCTATCATTAGGATTGCTACTCCTTTCTTCACAGGAGATGTACACGCATGTCTTTTGCCGGATCCGATCGCTGATCTTATCATCGGTCGCATTCACGGAGTCAAAGAATGCACTCCGGAGCAAATTTCCGTTTGGGAAAATCAAAATATGCAATCTGCTAATGCAGTAGTCACTAGAGCTCAAGCTCTCAATATGCCTGAAACTTCATCTGTTGAAGATAATGAAGTGCATAACCAAGATGATCCCTTGGTAATTTCTCGTGACTCGTTTATAAAACAACAAGAAGAAGATCCGACTCTTAAGAAATTCTTCACTCTTGTAACAAAAGGTGATCCGAATAAAGATTCAAATTGTAAATCTTGGATTACAATGAAGAATGGCGTACTTGTACGTATGGTGCAAGACTCCACTAAGTCAAGTCATTCTCAGATTCTTGTACCCAAGAATTTGAGAGTTAAGATCTTACAACATGCACACGACTCTCAGTGTGCTGGTCACATGGGTTTTTCCCGTACTAAGTCAAGAGTTCTTGCGGCTTTCTTTTGGCCTTTTGTGAACAAGGACATACGGATCTATTGTCGATCCTGTAAAGTATGTCAAGAAGTCAAATCCAAAGGTCCTCGTCATGCTGCGCCTATTCAGGCTGCAGATATTCCTATTCGTCCATTCCAGAAAATGGCGATAGACATCATTGGTCCATTCAAGATCAAATCTGCTAGAGGACATCAGTTTATCTTAACGTGTGTAGACATGTGCACACGTTGGCCAGAGGCTATCCCTCTAAAGAGCATTACTACCGCTGACATTGCAGATGCTCTTTGGCTTATATTTTCTCGGCTGGGATTCCCCGGAGAAATATTATCAGATCATGGCACCCAACTGATATCGGATACCATGTCTCAAGTAATGTCTACTCTACAGATAGAGAGATCTTTGAGTAGCATCTATCATCCTATGTCCAATGGGATGGTCGAGCGACTAAATAGAACACTTAAGAACTTATTAGGGAAGATAACTGAGGATCATCCTCAGGATTGGGATAGGGTTTTACCCGCGGCCCTCTTCGCGTACAGAGAGGTCCCCAATGAACATACAGGGTTTTCGCCCTTTGAACTTGTCTTTGGCGCGCGACCGCGCGGCCCAATGTCTTTGCTGCATGATCTTATAACAGCTGACAATATTGACGATGACACAAAATCTTCTTACGAGTATGTCATCGCGCTGAGACAAAAGATTATCGAAGCATGCAAATTGGCAACGTCCTCTTCTGAGTTTGCTAAGCAGAAGGCAAGACAATTTGCTAATAAGAAGAGAACTTTACGACAACTTTGTCCTGGTGACAAAGCATTTGTTTTGCTACCTTGTCGTGAAAATAGACTCCTTATTAGTTGGAAAGGTCCGTACGATATAATATCGAAAATTTCAGATGTTGACTACATCGTCGATATTAACGGGAAGCATAAAACCTTCCACATCAATATGCTTACGGAGTTCCATGAACGTCCTGACTATCTACAGCCTATTTTCCAGGCAACGGACGATTCTCATGTCAAACATGGTCATTACTCATCACTGTCTGTAATACAGGATGAGGAAACAAGTTTTTCGGATGTTAATCTCCCGCTTCCAATGATCCCACTTCATTCTAGTGAATCATGGAAAGACGTTACTGTTTCTCCTGATTTGTCTCTAGGAGAACGGCGACAAGTTTCGTCTATGTTACAAACATTTCAGGATGTCCTCACTGACATCCCTGGACAAACTCATGTCATTGAGCATGACATTGTTCTAACTGAACATACTCCAATTAGGGTTAGGCCTTATCCTATCCCTATACATTTCCAAACACAGGTTGAAAAGGAGTTGGATGAAATGATAGATTTACAAATAATCGAACCATCCACTTCTGCATATTCTTCGCCGATGGTTATTGTTCGAAAAAAAGACAATAACATACGTCTTTGCGTTGACTATCGCAAATTGAATCAAGTTACGAAGTTCGATGCTGAACCTATGCCTTTACTAGAAGAGTTACTTACTCGTCTTTCTAAATCGCATTTTTTCACTAAACTTGATTTGTCTAAAGGATATTGGCAAGTTCCATTATCCGAACGCGCCAAACCTCTTACCGCTTTCTCTACTCCCAGAGGCCTTTTCCAATGGAATTTTATGCCTTTCGGCCTTATGAACGCACCAGCTACATTTGTACGCATGATGCGTCGAATCCTATCGTATCGGTCAGATGTCATTGCTTATCTAGACGACATCTGTCTTTTCAGCGATACTTGGGAAGATCACTATTCAGGATTAGTTGAATTATTATCAACTCTGCGTGAGTATAACCTGACAGCAAAACCATCTAAAGCTTGTATTGGCTTTAGCGAAATTGCTTTCTTAGGCCATCGAGTAGGTCACGGTTTCTTGAAGACAGAAGACCATAATATCACTAAGATACTTAACATCTCTATCCCTAGGACTAAAAAGCAAGTGCGAAGTCTTTTAGGTCTCATACAATTTTATGGACGTTTCATTCCGAATCTGTCCTCTATCATGGCACCTCTCTCTACACTATTAAAGAAAGGGTCGCCTAACATGGTTCACTGGTCTCATGAATGCCAATCTTCACTAGAGAAGATCAAAACTATGTTTTCATCACCACCTATTTTAGTGTTACCTACAACAGATAAGACATTTGTTCTTCGTAGTGACGCTTCATCCACTGGGATTGGAGCGGCACTAATGCAAGAGTACTCTGGAACTCTGCATCCTGTAATGTACATATCCAGAAAACTTAATGCTGCAGAAAGGAATTACTCGGTTTTAGACCGTGAATTATTGGCAATGGTTTGGTCAATTCTCAAACTCCAAAGATTCCTTCTGGGCGCGCATTTCGTAGTGGAAACTGACCAAAAAGCTCTTACGGCTATCCAAAGTAAAAACTTGAAGAGCTCGAGATCAACTCGATACGCAATCGCTCTTCAACCTTTTCATTTTTCGGTACGAGCTATCCGTGGTTCAGAAAATGTGATGGCGGACATTCTGTCCAGATGCCCACATGATGCCACTTAACTGTTAAATATTGGATCTTTTTAATATGTATAACTTTACAACAGTTATTTTTTGTTTCTTTACTAAGATACACATTTGTAATTTAATAATAGAATGATGGTATCGCTACTTAGCGGTTTATTGATGTTAATTCACCGCTGTTCTTTGATGATTGTTTCTTCATAAATCATAAATTTAAGATTGTAGTGTGAATTTTTGGTATGCATTGTATAATTACCAGAATTGTATTATACGTACATCACACCTTCCTGGAAACATTTATTCGTAGGGAAACAATTTCTCTCAGATTTTGAGATATATATTCTCACCAGTCATATTAGGAATTATAGTTATTCCTGATATTTTCATCTGCGCAGTATTCTTGCGTTGTGAGCCTATTCTACGGTGCTCCTAGATGTATTTAAAAAAAAAATAAAATTTTCCATTTTTTTTTTCCCGGGGTGTGGTAAGACTGTAAAGGGCAATTTTTACTATCTTGCAATATAATACATTTATATTCTTATTATGTTCGCAAATATTTTGTAAGCAAAGTATTTCCTTTTTAAGTGCTTAAGGAGAAGTCATTTTTGGGTTGCTTCCCTTGAAAATAGTTCTGTCATCTTCGATCGGACTCCGCAGACGACTCTAGGCCTACTGCGATTTATTCTGTGGCTGGGTAGGAATAGATTGTTCTTGCTTCAGTATATCTATGGCCTGAATTTATACGTAGTGTTTGTATGAGTAGGACGAGTCTGTCTTATATATGGATATCTTTGCATTTCTAAGTCGAACTAATTTGGTTGTCGCTAGAAAAGGTCAAAGGCTATGCAGCGGAAGTATCGCTAGCAAAGGGTGTGATCCATGGCTGTCATCCTGTGAGGATGCCGAGTTTTGTTGTAGCAGGCTTTTTGCCGAAATAGTGATCTATATATGGATGGGGAAAAGTGATAATCATTTAGACATGTTGTATGTACTTTACCCCAGTGTTTATTCTCTTTTGCCAAGGAATGGCAAAGTTATATTTCGCATAAAAAGGTAAAACCACAATTTATTATGAACTTGGGCTTCGCCATCGTTGTTGATAAGCAGATGCACAGTGGTACTTTTAAAAAGAATATCCATTCAAAGGAAGAAGACATTCCTATGTATCAGCACTGGATTGTATGATATTATTCAATTACCTCTATGAGAGAACCTATGAAGAAATGAGGACATTTAATGAATGACTAATTTTGGTCTATATTCTATAGTGAGTGAAGCTCACGAGAGAGAGAACAGCCATGTTGAAATTCATATACTTTGTATTTATCGAGTGAGAAAAAGGGATGCCTGTACTATCGCTCGATGAACCAAGAGATCACTGCTACATGTGAGAACCCATGTCTGGGATTCCTATATTATGAAATATATATATATTGAACTTTACGTGAAGGAATATTCGCTAGACGAGGTTAGGTCTAGGAGCCTTCCTATGTATTGGTTATGGTCTGACGTGCCCAGTCAGTAAAGCCAGATGATTTACATGATGGAACGCTGAATGCTTATTTACGAATGCTCCATTATGATATTTGCCAAGCATGAATGCTAACTTAAGATGATATTCCTGTGATCAACATTATGCTGTCTATGTCGACATTTGTTCCTGTAACCATACACGTACTGTCCAAGTGTGCGTCCCATTAAATGTTATAAAAAGACCACCGTAGTTCCAGTACTTCTTGAATTCGAACAGTGTGAGTATGAGTGATGTACTACCAACCTGTCAACTCTATCGAATCATTCTACCATTCGCGTACTGACATTCAGATACACACTCATTGTTTACACTCACATTCTTGTCGGAGCCTCATCACGTTCCAGGACAAGATGACCTGTATGACCAAAACTGTGCTGGGTTTGATGAGTTGACAATCGTTACACTTTACTACACCAGTCCCAACATCTACATTTATCCACTGGTGGACATTCACATCATTTAGCAAATAAAGCATGATTCAACAACTAGTAGCCAGTATGAGTTAACAACTACACACAAAGAAAGAGTTTAACAACTGGTGTGCCAGCTTCCTGGGTCAACCTGCACAGTGACCATATTGAGAAGTAAACTACTGAGACCAGACGTTCCTTGGGGTCTGTTACGACACACAAATACATCAGCAGTACAACTCTACAGTGATGTCAGCGTGACCTGTCCTGTCGAGAGTATGCAGTAACTAGGTCAGGGTTTGTTGACATTTGGTTCATTGGACATTTGCCATACAACTGACAGTGTTACACAGCGAGCTTGGTTGAAACATAGAACATTACACATCAGGACTGGAGAATATTTGACAGTGTTTGCGAAAGAAAATGTTATTGAACTGAGAAGTCCTACATTGATTGTTATCATTCAAATCAACGATGGAGCTTCTATTTCTGTGTTGAATTTAAAATAATTAGACCAGAAGTATTTGTTTAATAAAGTACCACAGTACTGTACTATTAGGCAGTGTAACTGAGCCTTCATTCCAACACATTCTTTCTGCAACACTCTATTTACATCATATTGCCATACTATTTATGCATTTATGTATTTATGTTTAACTATTTATATGTGATATTTGTTTGTATCCAGCGGGTTGTTGTTTCGGTTGGGCGGTGTCACACAGCAGAGTATCCCACGTAATAGAGGGTCTGATGTGTGCGTTTCTATAGGTGCAATTTTCTTCATTGAAAATTTGCTGCGACAGCTGTTGCTATTAGTGTTAGCTGTGAAGTCTGTACTCATTGTTGTTTTTGTAATATTCCTCTGTTCTTTAGTTTGTTTTGATTTGTTTGTAATTTGTTGGTCTACCCTATTCTATCTTTCAGTTCTATTCTCAATTTATATTTATATACTGTGGCGTTATTTGTATTTGTTATCCTCTTGCGGTTTATCTTTTATTGTTTTTCCAATTTTATTTATTTCATTTCCGCAAATGTTTTCATGTTTTTCTGTATAACTGTTTTGTTTTGTGCCTGATCGACATACACTATTTAAAATATAGTTGATCATATAAATTGATGTACAAGAATCAACTGATAGTTAATTGCTATTACTAAAGGTACACAGTTGATGATATAAAACACTATTTCTGGTGCACTGCACTTATATTATAGAGTGAACCAGCAACTTATAGCTGTTATTATATAAGGATTTATACAAGACCTTTGTAAGGCTTGTTTCCCACAGTGATTGGGATAGTTAAGTACTATTTTTCACAGGTTACAAAGTTATCATACAAAGTCTTTGATTAAGACTAAGAAAGTAAATTTATTTACTTTTGCAAATTACTGATCTTATTAGACAAGATGTCTACCTTGGATTATTTTATCACACAAGGCAGGGCTCTTGATAAGACTGGTCAGCAGTTAGAAGAATGGGCAGTTGCTCAATATGACAAAGCATTGGCTGCTGAAGAAAGAAAAGCATTGATTGAAGAAAAGAAATTAGAAGCTGAGGAAAGAAAATTACAAAGAGAGGATGAACAAAAGAAATTGCAGATACAGACTGATGAAAAAAGATTCCAGATGGAAATGGAAAAAGAGAAAAGAAAAGATGCTTCTGCTGCTGAAGAGAAAAAACTACAGGCTGCTGCAGAAGAGAGAAAATTACAAGCTGAAGCTCAAGAAAAAAAAGCAATAAGAGAACATGAACACCAAAAAGAACTTTTAGCATTTGAGTTAGAAAAGTTAAAGTTAACAAACATAAGTAATGTTAATCAAGCATCTAGTGGTAATGGTAAACCCTTTACTTACAAGGTCAAGGTACCAGCGTTCAACCCTTCCAGTGATGACATAACATTCTGGCTAAACAGATTTGAACGCTCGTGTCGAGCACATAATGTGGACAAATCACAATATGCTAACCAGTTATCAGAAAATCTGAAAGGTGATTCTCTGACTAGTTTAAGTTTGGTTGAAGAGGCTGACAAAGATAACTATGATGTTATTAGGGCAGCCTTATTAAAGAAGTATCAGTTGTCTGAAGAGGGTTATCGGAAGTTGTTTAAGACAATGGTGCCTGAGGCAGGTGTAGAATTCTCAGAATTCATTGCAAGGACACGACTTACATTTGATCGTTGGATTGAGCTATCCAAAACAGAAAAGACTTATGAAGCCCTTATGGACTTGATACTCAGAGACAAGATTATGTCAAGTATAAATAAACCTTTCCTCGAATTCTTACATGAGCGTAAACCTAAGTCTCTAAAAGAAATGGAACAGTATTGTACCCAATACGTCACTGCACATCCGGACGTAGCCATTAGCAACAGTAAGGTTAAAGAAGGTATGCCAGTTGCTTCTGCAACACCATACAACCCTAATCACTCTCACAAATTCCAAGGACCTCAAAATAGGTTTAATAAAAAAGGTAACTATTACAGTTATCAGAACCAAGGTAACCAATCATTTCAGGGTTCTTCTTCGAATACCTGGAGAAGAGCTGACAGCCCTCGATTCAGGGGTGGTCATAATTACAGGAACTTTCGCAAAGGAAGTCATTCTAGAAACTATCCAAGTTTTCCTTCATGGAGACAACAGGATCATAATTACCGAGATACTCATTATAATGAATATGATGATAGTAACCAAAGGAGCTATGATTCAAACCCGAGTAGAGGTTATAATAGTGGAAACAATGATAAGTACAGAGGCAATAATAACAGAGGTAGAGCACAATTCAAAAAACATAAAGCTCATTACCAGGCGAACTCTGCACAGCAAGAGTCCCACGAAGCCTATAAACAAAATAAAGATAATGATGACTCTAATAATATGGCATGTGCCGCTTTTGATTTTGGGAGAGCATCTCAGTGCCCCCAATGCAAAACATTATTTGAGCCAACCACAGTGTCTACTTTAAGCTGTGGCCATCCTCTTCCCGCTCTTCCTGCGTCAATCGCGCATGATGGGAGAGGTTCTCTTGTCTTACACAAAGGTTTAGTAAATGACAATCCAGTCTCAGTACTTTTTGATTCTGGATGCACAACTATTGGGGTTAGGCAGTCACTCATAGATCCTTCTCATTCTACAGGCAAAGTAGTCAAATGCGTAACATTTGGCGGCACCATAGAGAAATACTCTACCGCTATCATTAGGATTGCTACTCCTTTCTTCACAGGAGATGTACACGCATGTCTTTTGCCGGATCCGATCGCTGATCTTATCATCGGTCGCATTCACGGAGTCAAAGAATGCACTCCGGAGCAAATTTCCGTTTGGGAAAATCAAAATATGCAATCTGCTAATGCAGTAGTCACTAGAGCTCAAGCTCTCAATATGCCTGAAACTTCATCTGTTGAAGATAATGAAGTGCATAACCAAGATGATCCCTTGGTAATTTCTCGTGACTCGTTTATAAAACAACAAGAAGAAGATCCGACTCTTAAGAAATTCTTCACTCTTGTAACAAAAGGTGATCCGAATAAAGATTCAAATTGTAAATCTTGGATTACAATGAAGAATGGCGTACTTGTACGTATGGTGCAAGACTCCACTAAGTCAAGTCATTCTCAGATTCTTGTACCCAAGAATTTGAGAGTTAAGATCTTACAACATGCACACGACTCTCAGTGTGCTGGTCACATGGGTTTTTCCCGTACTAAGTCAAGAGTTCTTGCGGCTTTCTTTTGGCCTTTTGTGAACAAGGACATACGGATCTATTGTCGATCCTGTAAAGTATGTCAAGAAGTCAAATCCAAAGGTCCTCGTCATGCTGCGCCTATTCAGGCTGCAGATATTCCTATTCGTCCATTCCAGAAAATGGCGATAGACATCATTGGTCCATTCAAGATCAAATCTGCTAGAGGACATCAGTTTATCTTAACGTGTGTAGACATGTGCACACGTTGGCCAGAGGCTATCCCTCTAAAGAGCATTACTACCGCTGACATTGCAGATGCTCTTTGGCTTATATTTTCTCGGCTGGGATTCCCCGGAGAAATATTATCAGATCATGGCACCCAACTGATATCGGATACCATGTCTCAAGTAATGTCTACTCTACAGATAGAGAGATCTTTGAGTAGCATCTATCATCCTATGTCCAATGGGATGGTCGAGCGACTAAATAGAACACTTAAGAACTTATTAGGGAAGATAACTGAGGATCATCCTCAGGATTGGGATAGGGTTTTACCCGCGGCCCTCTTCGCGTACAGAGAGGTCCCCAATGAACATACAGGGTTTTCGCCCTTTGAACTTGTCTTTGGCGCGCGACCGCGCGGCCCAATGTCTTTGCTGCATGATCTTATAACAGCTGACAATATTGACGATGACACAAAATCTTCTTACGAGTATGTCATCGCGCTGAGACAAAAGATTATCGAAGCATGCAAATTGGCAACGTCCTCTTCTGAGTTTGCTAAGCAGAAGGCAAGACAATTTGCTAATAAGAAGAGAACTTTACGACAACTTTGTCCTGGTGACAAAGCATTTGTTTTGCTACCTTGTCGTGAAAATAGACTCCTTATTAGTTGGAAAGGTCCGTACGATATAATATCGAAAATTTCAGATGTTGACTACATCGTCGATATTAACGGGAAGCATAAAACCTTCCACATCAATATGCTTACGGAGTTCCATGAACGTCCTGACTATCTACAGCCTATTTTCCAGGCAACGGACGATTCTCATGTCAAACATGGTCATTACTCATCACTGTCTGTAATACAGGATGAGGAAACAAGTTTTTCGGATGTTAATCTCCCGCTTCCAATGATCCCACTTCATTCTAGTGAATCATGGAAAGACGTTACTGTTTCTCCTGATTTGTCTCTAGGAGAACGGCGACAAGTTTCGTCTATGTTACAAACATTTCAGGATGTCCTCACTGACATCCCTGGACAAACTCATGTCATTGAGCATGACATTGTTCTAACTGAACATACTCCAATTAGGGTTAGGCCTTATCCTATCCCTATACATTTCCAAACACAGGTTGAAAAGGAGTTGGATGAAATGATAGATTTACAAATAATCGAACCATCCACTTCTGCATATTCTTCGCCGATGGTTATTGTTCGAAAAAAAGACAATAACATACGTCTTTGCGTTGACTATCGCAAATTGAATCAAGTTACGAAGTTCGATGCTGAACCTATGCCTTTACTAGAAGAGTTACTTACTCGTCTTTCTAAATCGCATTTTTTCACTAAACTTGATTTGTCTAAAGGATATTGGCAAGTTCCATTATCCGAACGCGCCAAACCTCTTACCGCTTTCTCTACTCCCAGAGGCCTTTTCCAATGGAATTTTATGCCTTTCGGCCTTATGAACGCACCAGCTACATTTGTACGCATGATGCGTCGAATCCTATCGTATCGGTCAGATGTCATTGCTTATCTAGACGACATCTGTCTTTTCAGCGATACTTGGGAAGATCACTATTCAGGATTAGTTGAATTATTATCAACTCTGCGTGAGTATAACCTGACAGCAAAACCATCTAAAGCTTGTATTGGCTTTAGCGAAATTGCTTTCTTAGGCCATCGAGTAGGTCACGGTTTCTTGAAGACAGAAGACCATAATATCACTAAGATACTTAACATCTCTATCCCTAGGACTAAAAAGCAAGTGCGAAGTCTTTTAGGTCTCATACAATTTTATGGACGTTTCATTCCGAATCTGTCCTCTATCATGGCACCTCTCTCTACACTATTAAAGAAAGGGTCGCCTAACATGGTTCACTGGTCTCATGAATGCCAATCTTCACTAGAGAAGATCAAAACTATGTTTTCATCACCACCTATTTTAGTGTTACCTACAACAGATAAGACATTTGTTCTTCGTAGTGACGCTTCATCCACTGGGATTGGAGCGGCACTAATGCAAGAGTACTCTGGAACTCTGCATCCTGTAATGTACATATCCAGAAAACTTAATGCTGCAGAAAGGAATTACTCGGTTTTAGACCGTGAATTATTGGCAATGGTTTGGTCAATTCTCAAACTCCAAAGATTCCTTCTGGGCGCGCATTTCGTAGTGGAAACTGACCAAAAAGCTCTTACGGCTATCCAAAGTAAGAACTTGAAGAGCTCGAGATCAACTCGATACGCAATCGCTCTTCAACCTTTTCATTTTTCGGTACGAGCTATCCGTGGTTCAGAAAATGTGATGGCGGACATTCTGTCCAGATGCCCACATGATGCCACTTAACTGTTAAATATTGGATCTTTTTAATATGTATAACTTTACAACAGTTATTTTTGTTTCTTTACTAAGATACACATTTGTAATTTAATAATAGAATGATGGTATCGCTACTTAGCGGTTTATTGATGTTAATTCACCGCTGTTCTTTGATGATTGTTTCTTCATAAATCATAAATTTAAGATTGTAGTGTGAATTTTTGGTATGCATTGTATAATTACCAGAATTGTATTATACGTACATCACACCTTCCTGGAAACATTTATTCGTAGGGAAACAATTTCTCTCAGATTTTGAGATATATATTCTCACCAGTCATATTAGGAATTATAGTTATTCCTGATATTTTCATCTGCGCAGTATTCTTGCGTTGTGAGCCTATTCTACGGTGCTCCTAGATGTATTTAAAAAAAAAAAAATTTTATTTTTTTTTTTTTTCCCGGGAGGTGTGGTAAGACTGTAAAGGGCAATTTTTACTATCTTGCAATATAATACATTTATATTCTTATTATGTTCGCAAATATTTTGTAAGCAAAGTATTTCCTTTTTAAGTGCTTAAGGAGAAGTCATTTTTGGGTTGCTTCCCTTGAAAATAGTTCTGTCATCTTCGATCGGACTCCGCAGACGACTCTAGGCCTACTGCGATTTATTCTGTGGCTGGGTAGGAATAGATTGTTCTTGCTTCAGTATATCTATGGCCTGAATTTATACGTAGTGTTTGTATGAGTAGGACGAGTCTGTCTTATATATGGATATCTTTGCATTTCTAAGTCGAACTAATTTGGTTGTCGCTAGAAAAGGTCAAAGGCTATGCAGCGGAAGTATCGCTAGCAAAGGGTGTGATCCATGGCTGTCATCCTGTGAGGATGCCGAGTTTTGTTGTAGCAGGCTTTTTGCCGAAATAGTGATCTATATATGGATGGGGAAAAGTGATAATCATTTAGACATGTTGTATGTACTTTACCCCAGTGTTTATTCTCTTTTGCCAAGGAATGGCAAAGTTATATTTCGCATAAAAAGGTAAAACCACAATTTATTATGAACTTGGGCTTCGCCATCGTTGTTGATAAGCAGATGCACAGTGGTACTTTTAAAAAGAATATCCATTCAAAGGAAGAAGACATTCCTATGTATCAGCACTGGATTGTATGATATTATTCAATTACCTCTATGAGAGAACCTATGAAGAAATGAGGACATTTAATGAATGACTAATTTTGGTCTATATTCTATAGTGAGTGAAGCTCACGAGAGAGAGAACAGCCATGTTGAAATTCATATACTTTGTATTTATCGAGTGAGAAAAAGGGATGCCTGTACTATCGCTCGATGAACCAAGAGATCACTGCTACATGTGAGAACCCATGTCTGGGATTCCTATATTATGAAATATATATATATATTGAACTTTACGTGAAGGAATATTCGCTAGACGAGGTTAGGTCTAGGAGCCTTCCTATGTATTGGTTATGGTCTGACGTGCCCAGTCAGTAAAGCCAGATGATTTACATGATGGAACGCTGAATGCTTATTTACGAATGCTCCATTATGATATTTGCCAAGCATGAATGCTAACTTAAGATGATATTCCTGTGATCAACATTATGCTGTCTATGTCGACATTTGTTCCTGTAACCATACACGTACTGTCCAAGTGTGCGTCCCATTAAATGTTATAAAAAGACCACCGTAGTTCCAGTACTTCTTGAATTCGAACAGTGTGAGTATGAGTGATGTACTACCAACCTGTCAACTCTATCGAATCATTCTACCATTCGCGTACTGACATTCAGATACACACTCATTGTTTACACTCACATTCTTGTCGGAGCCTCATCACGTTCCAGGACAAGATGACCTGTATGACCAAAACTGTGCTGGGTTTGATGAGTTGACAATCGTTACACTTTACTACACCAGTCCCAACATCTACATTTATCCACTGGTGGACATTCACATCATTTAACAAATAAAGCATGATTCAACAACTAGTAGCCAGTATGAGTTAACAACTACACAAAGAAAGAGTTTAACACTTACAATTTAAGCGAGGTGTCTTTATCACTCAATACCAATGTCTCAAGAAAATTATGCCACTGGACAAAGTGATATTCTGCGCCAGAGCTAAATAGCAGTTGTCGTGCAGGAATTAATCTTAACTCGGTAGGCACGCATGTACTTATTTAGTAAAGTGGGGTTTTAGCTTAATCTAATAGAATAGAGATCCCGTGTTACTTTAATTCATCTTAAATATATATGTATATATGTATATATATATATATATATATATATATATATATATATATATATATATATATATATATATATATATATATATATATATATATATATATATATATATATATATAAATAGTGTAAGACCAACGCTACATCTTTGTAACCCATTCAGTGTAATCCCTAATTGGATGATTATCACTGGAGCCACATATAATTAATATGGAGTGTGGGGATACCCAACATTGTTTTTATCTTACCATAGCGTGTTTGGGACCAGGTGTGTGTATGTGAATAATGTTAGCCTCAGGTCACTTTGCGATGCAGCACGCCATCAACGCGTGGCTTGTAAAAAGAAACCTAGGGTGGGGTCTATAGTGGTAGTGATTCCCTATGCATAACAGAACAAAGCGAGGGAGAGACGGGTTTTGTTTTGATTTTGTGAGAGAGAGAAACGGCGAGTGGAAGTTTGTTTATATTTTGCATGGGTGAGAGAATAACAGAGACAGTGTATGCTACGGGTAGTAATGAGATATTGACTTGCTTGTATATTTTCAGAGCCTTGATCACAACATGTGTTCTGTGCTTCCTGATTAGATTACTGCTTTCAGATGGATTACAAGTTCCAAATAACAAATATTACACGGCAGTCTACGCCATACTGCCAGTTTTCAGCTATAAGGCTGCTTTCGTGGATTAATTAACCACAGCCTATTGTTGAAAGTGTCTATCGCTCCAGCACATATGGGCTGTCGCCTTTGCCATCCAGTCATTTTCGGCAACACTGTCCGACCCATTGATAGCCAGTTACCTCTGAGTGTACTGACATAACGACCGAGAGGAGTAATCAGTTGCCAGTACTCGTGAACCGTATTAGAGCTCAAGTCTTCATTATACAGCACAAGAGGCACCCCAGCGCGCCTAATGGATACTCGCTCGCCAGCTAAAGTCCTCGTCGTTTAGATATATCTGGATCAGTGGGTTCAAATATTTCTGCACTCGTTTTAATCTCCTTCGCCAGCTAGTGTGGCCACCAGCCACAAGAAATTGTGAACGCATAGGATTTATTACGATGCTGTTACAGAGAGAGAGCTTATCTCCATAGCCTTTGCGTATCAAACTTTGCGGAGGAGCATAGTGTTTTTCCTAGCTGAGAAGTAAATTTACCTACCAGGATTTATTAACTTTACAGGAGGCCGTTTTCTTTACAAAAACAGGGGGCCTACCCCTTTAGTAAGATTATCTTGGTAGTGAGAGAGTGTAAGGGGGTTGGTGATTTGGAGTGAGAAGTTTTTTGGCTGAGAGATTGAGTGAAGTATTTTTCTGTGATTGTTACATGTAATCACTAGCCCATCAGAGTTAGTGAAATTATTATTTTATGTTGGTATAGTGGTTATAGTAGAACAGTCCCAACTAAGATGGTTTGGCCATGTCTGCAGAATGGGAGAAGATCGGCTACCACGACAAGCATGGGAAACAAAAAGCCAGGGATCCAGACCCCCAGGACGACCCACAGTCCGCTGGGAGGACAACATTAGATAATCTTTGAAGGACCGAGGACTAGAATGGGACCAGCCCATGAGGAAGACAGCCGATAGGATAGTCTGGCGTTCTCTCTTCCAAACCTCTACCCCTCACGGTACACGGGGTACGACTAAGTAAGTAATAATAGCGGTTTCTTTAATAAATATATTTATATGTTCTAAGCGGTCAGAATTCATTCTATTCTGTCACTTGATGTTCGCTATTGTAGTCCTTACTGTAATAGATTATCATATTTAGCAAAAGAGGACGGATGGGGGTATGACATATTAAAAACACCTTAGATATCTGATAATATCTCTCTTCTTCCCAGAAGTCATATCTCTCTCCATATTTTCATTAGTGAGTTTGATTTTCTCTACCTTCACATTTCTCATTCATATTCTGTCTAAACTCAGACATCCTCTATTTCAATACTTGCGACAGTATCCCTGGTAAAATCTACTCTAGAATCCTAGAGCAGAGACTCCGACGCCTAGCTGAGCCACAAATGGATGAGGTCCAGTGTGGCTTCCGAGCAAACCGAAGTACTCAAGACCTAATCTTCACACTCAGACAGCTGAGTGAAAAGGCCCTTGAGTATTAGAGTGAGATTCATCTTTGTTTCATAGATCTGGAAAAGGCGTTTGACAGGGTCTACTGGAGCAAACTTTGGGACTGTTTGGCAAGGAAGAACATTCCGGCGCCTCTGATTCACGCTATAAGGAGCTTCTACAAGTCTTGCAGAAATTATGTGAGGACAGCAAACCATAAGTCAGAAGAGTTCAGGACCACTACTGGTGTAAGACAAGGCGATATCCTGTCACCTTGTCTTTTCATACTCATCATGGACGATGTCATTAAGGCATGTAAGGAGAGGAAAAGAAAGGATTCAGTGGGGTACTGGAAGATGAGATAGTTCTGTATTTCAGAGCTGGCCTTTGCTGATGATGTTGCACACATTGCTAAATCAGAGGCACATCTTCAATCCAATTTGCAAGTTTGAAAGGAAGAGCTGGAGAAGAGAGGGATGGTCATAAGCAGCTCTATAACAAAAACTATGGTGATTTCACGAGAGGAGAGAAGGCATCATATTAATCTGGGAGAACAGGTTCTGGAGGAGGTCAACCACTTTAAAAACATCGGAGCTGTCATTGACCGGAAGGGAGGTATCAAAGAAGAGTTGGCTAACCGAAGAGCAGTAGCTAGGAGACTTTTTCAGGCCATAAATCGCGGATTCCTGAGCAAAAGAGAAGTTGGTAAGAAAACGAAGATGGCTGTATACAGCTCCACCTATGTCCCAGTCTTGATGTATGGATGCGAGTCATGGGCAATGACTACAACCAACAAAAGCCAGATCCAAACCTCAGAAATGAGGTATCTGAGGAATGCGGTTTAAGTAACAAGAAGAGACATGGTCAGCAAACATACGATACGTCAAGGCCTAAAACTCCAACCCCTGCAGACTCAAGTAGAACAGTCCCAACTAAGATGGTTTGGCCATTTCTGCAGTGTGGCAAAGTGTAACAATACCGTGGGAATTATTTATTGGAATGCAAAATATTTCACCATTTAGCAATACGGAGTTCATGGTTCGCACAAGTTTGGCCGAGACTCATTAACATAAATTACTTTGACAAGATGGTAGGGAGAAAATATGTGTTGGGATCGTACAGTAAGAAATTCACAAAAAATCAATTGACAGAAAGCAATTCTACTTCACCGATTCTTAGAGGGAGAGAGACGAATGTGTTGTTATAGTTAGAAAGACAATATCTTTTATAGTTCCGGAGATATGATCACGTAAGTGTGCCACACAGTTCGAACAATGATGAAAAGTGTGGTTTCAAAATTCATAGAAAAAGGAAGGACAAACGGATCTTGGAAACATTGATATGGAAGAAAAGCCAGTTTGTCCGAGTAAAACGATATATCTCAGAAGGTACTAGATTTTGTAGGAGAGGAGAACGACTAAGTAATATGTGTGAAGAAAAAAGCACAGACGAACGAAAACACTCGACAAAATAAAGAAATATCTTGGACTGAAGTCTGTGTGACATCAGAGCTGAAACGAAGGGCCGCGCAGGGAGGATAAATAAGCGCCTAGTTGAAAGTGGAACACACACACAGAAGTTTTACAAAGTGGGCGGAAGGAGAGAGCATAGTCACATCTTCTTATACTAATCTGTATCTAATGACAGCCTGCCTTACCAAACAAGTCCAACTTAGTGTATTTCTGAAAAGACCAGAGGGTGAGTATGAATTGCTATATATACTCGTATATGTATGAATTTGTATGTTTGTATATGTACATATATAAATAAATATATAATATAAATATAAAAAATATAAAAATATAGAAATATAAATAAATAAAAATAAATAAATAAGTATATAAATAAATAAATATAAATATATAAATATATAAATATAAAAATATAAAAATATAAAAATATAAATAAATAAATAAATAAAAAATATAAATAAATAAATAAATAAATAAATAAATATATATATATATAAATATATATATATATATATATATATATATATATATATATATATATATATATATATATATATATATATATATATATATATATATATATATATATATATATATATATATATTATATATGAAATTTACGCCCGGGCGAGACTACGTCACCAGAAATGTGGTTTTCAATTGAGGCTTGTTGTGTAATGCTGCACACGGGATTGTGGAACACAGCATTGGAACACAGAATATCTTGACGTAAATTTGCATCATTCGTGACGTAATTTCTAAAATATTTTTCAAATTCACTGCACAACGACTTTATAAACACCCTATATATATATATATATATATATATATATATATATATATATATATATATATATAATATATATATATATATATATATATATATATATATATATATATATATATATATATATATATATATATATATATATATACAGTAGAACTCCATTTATCCAACCTCCATGGGACCGAGCATCGTTCGGATAATCAAATGTTCGGATAATTGGATTACATAATGTATCGAGTACATGTACACATATTTCTAAAAATAATTAACCATCACAAGGAAAATACACTACAAAACATATTTACTTGTACTATAATAATAATACCCACACTGTATTAGATCACTGTATCACCAAAATCTTTTATTACACTGCAGTGCATGTACTACTTGTATTAATTATTGTTGTTAAGAAAGAGAAATGTTTTCAAAATAACATTACAAACGATTCAAAACCAGGCGCAACTTACGTATATATGTACTTGCACAGATGTAGCCCACTATTTAAAATAATGAGGAATCCTCTTTTGCACCAAACTGGATAGTCTCGTTTTGGCTGCTAAGTCCCGCATTCTCTTCAACAGCAGAAGCTGTGTAGGACAGCTGTCATCTTCTTGCTCGTACCAAGCCATCGCTGTTTCTAGTGCTATAAAGGCCTCTTCAGGACTTGGTCGACGTTTTGGTTTTTCTTCATAATCTACAAGTACATCATGTACTTCTGAGGAGTCTTCATCATCGGTCACTACATGTATTTGGTTTTCTTCTTGCACAAAAGACAAAATTTCTTCGTCATTCAAAAACTGAAAACCAGAATCATTATCATCTTCTAGCCACATGTGTGCATCATCTTTGTCACAGTCCGAAAATCCGGGCATTGCTTGAAACAGTTCCACAACTTCATTTATACAATCATCATTTGTGTCCACTGCAGTAGTTTCATTTCCTCCTTTTTTCCCAAGCAATCTACTCCAAGCCTTGTTGAGATCATCTTGTGACAGGGTGGTCCAAGCATCATCTAACATATAGCAGCAGTCTTTGAGATTAAGCTTTTTGGAAAACGCCACCACACTTTCTTCATCTTCAGCCAACAATAAACGACGCAGGACTTCCTTCTTGTACATCTTTTTAAGCTTTGCTATAACACCCTGATCCATTGGTTGAATCAGTGCTGTTACATTGGGAGGCAGAAAAATTACTTTAAAATTTGCATCAACTGCATTCAATATATCCGTCTCTGGATGAGATGGTGCATTGTCCAGTAGAAGAATTATTTTTCCAGTTTTCTTTTCTTGTTCTCTCAACCTCTTCACATTTGGGATGAACTGATTTGTATACCAATCAAGAAATATTTCACTATTCATCCAAGCACTCTTCTGTGCTTTGTAACACAATGGGAGACATGCCACATTCTTTAAACAACGTGGTTTTTTGGCTTTGCCGATCATTAGCACCGGTAAACGATGACTTCCACTGGCATTCGCGGCTACCAAAATTGTTACTCTCTCTTTGCACTTTTTAAACCCAGGGACAGCTGCTTCGTGCTGAGATGCAAGTTATTTTTGAGGCAATGATTTCCAGTATAAGCCAGTCTCATCGGCATTATACACATCATCGAGTGAATAACCTTCTTCTTCCAAAAAAGCCAAGAATGTTTCTTTAAAATTTTTAGCGGCAGTTGCATCGCTAGATAAAGATTCCCCTTGAATCTCCAATTCTCGTATGCCATGACGAGATTTAAAGTTTCTTAACCATCCCTGGCTAGCCTTAAAGTCAGGAGGACCGTCAAGTTGATTGTTGAACTGAAGTGCCTTTTCACACAACAGAGAACCAGAGATAGGTTCCCTTTTGCTTCTTCTTTGCACAAACCATATATACAAAGCCTCTTCCAATTTCACATCTTTCGCATTTCTCATGGTTTTACGTTTCTTCGACCCATTTTCACTATCAAATTTCGATGCAAAACTCATAATTTTATCCTTGTTACTTTTGATGTCAGAGACGGTAGCTTTCCCAACATTGAAAATCCTCGCAAGTGAAGACACAGTTTCACCTTGTCCTAGTCTCTTGATAATTTCTGTTTTCGTTTCAATTGACAAAACATTGCGGTTCCTTTTATATGCTTTAGGCCTACTGGAAGATGCCATATCACACAGAGAAATACTTGTACACCAAAATTATTCTGCTGTAGTAGCAGACACAGTTATTTTAAGTTGAACTGTCTGTTTAGCCAGTGTTCTACCTAGAACGCACTCGTACACTGGATTGGTAAACCAGATATTAACTGACTTTATGATCTAACTGACTTCCTGTACGTAAGCGACCGACCATTAGCCACCCCATTCTCTACAAATTGTTCGCACACATTTGAAGTTTGCCGCATCAAAAGATTCAGAATTTTAGTCTAACGTGACTGTGGCATCTGATTTTTTTTTTTCTGGAAAAAGTGTTCGGATAGTTGGATGTTCGGATAATTGGGGTTCGGATAAATATATATATATATATATATATATATATATATATATATATATATATATATATATATATATATATATATATATATATATATATATATATATATATATATATATATATATATATATATATGGGAGCCGTGCTGATATAATGGTTGGAACGTTGCGTTGGCGACCAGGTATTCAATGTCCAAGTTCGGGCGTCAGCATTTGAAAGAGTGTCAACGACAGGGATTTTGATTGAATAACCTGAACGGCTCCTGAGATAAACCCTCTGTGGATGGGAAGGAGCGAAGCTCCTGACCGTGTAGTAAGGAAAGTCCACAGGCTCCCCAGCCCCTCAATGACATGTCATTGGGCCGAAGGGCTGATAGCCCAAGTGCCGCTGGTTAAGGAAAAAAAGAATATATATACATATAGGAACTATGTCATCACACCAGTGATTAAATTAATAGATGTATATTATTTGTCGTACGGAAGGTTAATTGTTTTATTTGGCCCGTCTGAGTATATAGAGTGGATGTCGATAGATACGCAAGAATGTATAGAAGTAGATTTGTCACAGGTCGTAGAATTGAGGAAAAAAGATATCTCTCTTTAGTGTTTAGGTAATCTCTTCCAGCCTAACCGTACGACCGTACTTTTAGTGCAAGACAGCTTTTATCTCCCTATCAGGAGTAGATAAGTTAATCTACACACACACACAGCTATGGGACAACCAGACACACAAACGTGAAAAACTAAGGATAAATGGGTATGGGTCTGACCAACACACAAAGGTAAGTTTCTTTGTAGTTTATTATCATTAAAACTCGACAACATCAAAATATCTAAAGGAAAAGATCAAAGAGTCATTTACATGCATATGAATAAAGCAGAAAAAAACGTGCACCCTCCACAAATGGAGAAAAGAACCATAAAATTATTATCCCAAAGGTTGAAGGTTAGCACTCTGTTAAAGAATGAACAGTAGTGGTACTCTATGAGACCCAGTAAAATAAACAAACTTTTAGATAAATCAGATATATGGATAGTTTTCCCGCAAACAAGAAAATACTCGCACACTCTTGCAAACAGTGGCCACTCTCACACTCTTACCTAATTGTCTGGTACGGTAGGTCTGTAATATTCCTTGGTAATAAAATTACTCCATGAATATATTATTTAATTCACTTAATATTCTGTCACCCCAGCTGTCGCAGATTCAAGTTAGCCCCAGTCCATCCCCCGAAATTAGTTCATAAGGTGAACGCCTAATATGGTTGCGTCTCCTTTAGTGTTATTACAAATAGTTAAAAAACTGAGAGAGTTCTTGACGTTCACTCTTTAGCGGGAAAAATACTTCTAGTATTGGGAAAACATCTGGTTGCTAGAACTTTGTTCATAGGCTGCCGATGGTTCTTCTATCTGCCAACTTGTGGCTGGTAAAATATATATCTCTCTGGGTTTTGTAAGTCCAGTTATTAAAAAACCAATTTTTTTGTCCTCCAATACTCTCTGACGTGTGCCCGTTCACAAATGAAATTGGTGACGCACAGCCAAGAAAAGGAGAAAAAAAACAAATCCAAAAAAAGGAAAAAGAAAAAGACCGCTGGCCGCCCTTGTGATCAGGTCTGCAAAGAATAAAAGAAACATTTATATAAAAACTATGCTAATCCTATATCTTCACACACAGACGAGGACAAGACGATCTCTTCTGCACTCCGTCAGTCCTGATTAAATTTAAAAGGCACACGGTGTTTCCTTACTCCTACCCGTCAACAAATTCCGCTGGCAGCTGAGTTCAGACGGGTCTGAGTTATGTTAACTCGCCCGCCCCTGCTCGCCGGCGTCAGCGTACAATGAAAATTATTATTCAATCTGTCCATACGCACTGCCTAAACAATGATCGCCTGTCATTAAAGAGCTATTAATTGTCGACATCTGTTGGCTTTACCGTATATGATTAAAATAATAGACACTATAACAAATATGCACAAATGAAATATAACGTTGTATCTATCCTTCACTATCAGTTTACTGTCTATACGGGTGGTGTGATTTAACGTTTTAGTAGAATATCTGGTATGAAATCGCTACGCATTACTTTATTTCACTCATTTTACTAGCGAGAAAAATCTAAGTGAAGAACAAATGTTAAAAGCTATCAATTCTTTAAACATTAGCACTATTATTCTTTTTACCAGAAAATTAGAAATGAAAATTTCCACGAACACTAGAAAACCGTATTCCAACAATAAAGACTAGTTCTAGGACTGTGATAGACTATTCAAAATTCTGACTGACAACTGATGGTGGGGTTAAGAAAACAACAGTATATATATCATTAGGATTCTCTGATCTCTGAATGCGTTAATTTCGCGTTCCGGTGTTACCCATAATTCAGAAGCTAAGTGTATCAAGTTAAAGGCTTTACGGTCGGTCTTCGTCGAGGTTTTAGACCGTCATCAAAAGACTTACTGCTCCCTAACGGGTTTCTCTGTAAGAATGCCCGCTTCTGAAGATCAAAGAGCCCAGGGGTTTCTAACTCCCCTGAGTACGAAACTTCAAAAGGGTCTGTGTTTTTGTCTCTCTCAAGCTGCTTGCCTGTCTGAGAAGTATTGTGATTGACAGATGAGCTTCGCGTGAGTGGACGAGGTAAACACAGCCTGATTTGCTTTCCTGTTATGACTGACAGGTCACGCAGTTTGTAAACATTGCGTTAGCTCGTGTTAAAACAAAGAGGCGGGACAAAATGGTACGTTGCAGAAATAGACAGTGGGTATTGATACATGGTTTAGCTAGCAAATCAGAGGGCAGCTATAAGGTTGCAATAGGCTGTCGGATTACTGTAGACTCTTTTTTCATTCCACGTCACATTATTATGTATATTATTATGTAACTGCAAGGTAGACTTCTGTATATACTGACAAGATACCATTAACACATGTGGCATCTCATACACATGCATAAACATATGTCAATCACACCCACCGCACATAGTCGAGTGGAACTCCTAAGTAAAGACAATCCAAGGCTATGTGATTGTTTCAGGTTTTGGTCGAGAAAACTGATCACAGAAGTCAGAAGTGTACACCACAAAGTTTTATCCTGTAAAGTGACACGGAGCACAGCCGTGGGTCACTCATATGTGCTGACATCTATTAGTAAATTGGACAATCAGAAGATACTGTATATCTCAAGAGTGTGCAGCTTCATTCGTTACTGTCGGGGACCAGTGTTGTCTATCCGCCAGAACATTAACCAAGGGCTTTGAGATAAGTAACCTAACTCGAGAACTTTGAGAGCAAAACTATGTGAACTAGCGTCAAGAGATGAACAGAAGTTTTATCAAAAGTCAGTTACCAGACTACTAATAAAACCGTGACATTTTTACAAGTGTAATCATTCATTGTGAATTGTAACTTTGATGTAAATATAATCCTTATAAATATTTTCCATTCTAACATTCCAAGATAAGAAGAAGAGAAAAGATTCAACATAAATAAATTGATTTAAATTGTATTTTGGACGTTGTTAAATCCCTACTGTTACAGTTATTTTGGAATTACATTGTTCTTATTTTCATAGCATAGGGTAGTTGTTAACGAAGGGGTACTCTAGTCTCCTGCATCTAATTATTACCATCTGGACAGGAGTACTTTACAGCCTTGCCTACACCTGTGTTATCCATACACCAGTGCTCCTTTCTAGGACTGGGGTATATCTTATAGTTCTTTATTCCTGCTTGAACTATCATCGTAAATCCACAAGACAACTTATCACTCATAACATTCACTAACACTACAAATTCGTTACATGCAGAATGGGAGAAGATCGGCTACCACGACAAGCATGGGAAATAAGAGCCAGGGATCCAGACCTCCAGGACGACCGAAAGTCCGCTGGGAGGACAACATTAGACAATCTTTGAAGGACCGAAGACTAGAATGGAACCAGGCCAGGAGGAAGACAGCCGATAGGATAGTATGGTGCTCTCTCTTTCAAACCTCTACACCTCACGGTAGAAGAGGAACGACTATGTAAGTAAGTTCTATAAAGTGTATTGTCACTATTTAAAACTGTTCTGTACAGTGTTTTGTCACTATATAATACTATTCTGTACAGTGTTTTGTCACTTTATAATACTGTTCTTTAATGTGTTTTGTCACTATATAATACTGTCATATTCAGCTATTTGTCACTATATAATATTGCTTTTTACAGCGTTTTGTGACTAAATGATACTGTTCTATACAGTGTTTTGTAACTATACAATACTTTTCTATACAGTGTTTTGTCATTATACAATTCTGTTCTATACAGCGTTTTGTCACTATGTAATATTGTTCTATGCAGTGTTTTGTCACTATATAATACTGCTCTGTACAGTGTTTTGTCATTACATAATACTGTTCTATACAGTGTTTTGTCACTATATGATACTGTTCTACATAGTGTTTTGTCACAATACAATACTGTTCTACACAGTGTTTTGTCACTGTAGTGACTTCTAAATACAATATCTAAATTAGTATATAACAGTATAGAGCATAAAGGCAAAGATAAGAAAGTACAAAAGAATTTTCTGCTAGAACGGTTGGTATCGCCTACGCCTTCAGATTATTATTTGCTAACGAATAGCCGAACAAAACGGTACCCCAATTTTTCAAATTCGTCCTTGACATAAACACCCACTTTTCCTAGTTCTAAGAAAATATTTGCCTAAAATGCATTGTGGAACGAGGAGGGGGCAAGGATAGATGAAATGCTAATTCGTTTCGCATTGATTTTAAACTAAAAGCAACCATAGCACAGGGGCAAGCCTTGCCTTAGGGGTTTCCCCAAATACAATGAAAAAGTTAGAATTGTGGACACCTCGGTCATGTAAACATGTTAAGCTCTTATTATGAATGACCTAAGCTCTCGTAATTATCTCGTAAGTACATGAGAAAAGAAGTGAACAGGAGGTAGTTTAAAAATAAACAACCAACATAGAAAAAAAGATAGAATTTTTGAACCAAACTACATAGCCCCTTAAAAATTGTAGATTCGTGTACCTGAAGACTTGCTGACCAAGAATATGTTATTAGTTATATAAATAGTCCCTTAACTAATTAAATATTGATAAAACAATACACAGAGATCAGAGATACTGTCAGGTCAAGTCATATCTGCTTAGATTGGATTGCATATTTTTGGGGAAAAAAGTAGGTGACAGATAGGCTAGGATAGTACAGTGAATCTGATTGGGTGGCATTTGAAGTGAGACTAAATATTATTGGCTGACCTTTGAATAAACATAAATAACCTAGTAACGTAGGAAAAGTTTGAATGATATTTTTTGAAAAAGGACTGTTTACACTGTAATATTAATAGCGATTGGCTAACTGAATCCATATTGTCAGAATAAGCGTTAAGGGGGACGCCATTTCTAAGAAAATTTTCAACAGTGATAGATGAGAGCAGGCTGTGCTTTAAAATACAAGTTCTAAGCAGCCTGGGCAATAAAACAGATCGAAACTGTGTCAGTTATCGTCTCTGTGTATATTTCATTGAAAATTGTGGTAAGATTGACATTTATTAACCTGTATTTTATGTAAAAATTGAATGTGAAATAATAATATATGTCTGGGCATGAGTGGGTCTATAGCGAACATGAGGCCAAGTCTAAAGATTGATCCACTATGTGATAGACTGTCAGAGAGGTGTAAAATACAAGAATATGTATGATTGTCATAAAGGAGCATAACACCTATCCTATTATATGGAAGAGATTACAGCTGGAATTGCAGTGGCGTTGTAACTATTAGGGAAAGGAATACTGGTGTACATTGTCACATCAAAAGAAAATGGTGGCATAGGTTTGTATAAGGATATGATCCTTTTGTTTGTTTGTAATGTACATGTCCTTAACTGTGGACTATTAGTGTATGCTAGATATTACGAAGGATGCATACCTTCACATTTCAGAGGTCCTGGGTACTGACGTTAATGTGGTACCAAACGCTTGAAAATTGATTGATTCAGGACTCTGCCTGTTTACTGCGAGCCCATGCTAGTGGCCATTGCCTATCAAACAGGGAACAGATTGTCAAGCGAGCAGAGGAAAGGTTCAACCTATATTCTACGGCCAAGTTAAGTTCTCGTTCGGCATCTGAAAACTCAACTACAGAACTTTAAAAGAACGATCTAATGACAGTGAATAAAACTGGGACAAATATGTAATAGTTCCACAAGTGACAAAATAGAAACAAACATTTCCAAAAGGACATGATTTAAAACAACAACCTAGTAGTACCTTCAGTATTACCTTAAAGTAGGAGAACACTACAGACTTATATTAGAAAAATATTATATATATGGACAAAGGATCTATTGTGCTATTTGACTGATGTAAATAATTATTTTGATTTCACTTTTAAATTGTCAGTCCTGATTACAAATAAATTTGAATCAGGATAATAAAACTGTAAAAATCATATTTACACAAAATTCAACCACAGTCTTAAATAAGATAGCCTTTTAGAGTGTCGTTTGTATGTTATTGTAGTAGTACTGTGTGCTGTTGTGAATAATAAACTATTTGTTTGTATGTTTGTTGATTATTGTACATTACACTCTACATTCATAACCCTAGACACAACACGAAGTCATTTAATATACTAATATAAATACATTTTGAATGAGATAAAAAGGTGGTAGTGGAAAGGTACCCTGAAAAGTTCACAATATTATTGGGTATATTCAGGGACCTTCATAGCTAATCTCATTTAATACAAATATAATAATACCTACAACAATTCATAACATCAAATCCACCACAGTCACTATATTATACTGATCTATACTGTGTTTTGTCACTATACAATACTGTTCTATACAGCATTTTGTCACTATACAACACTGTTCTATACTGTGTTTTGTCAATATATAATACTGTTCTATACAGTGTTTTGTCATTATACAATACTGTTCTACACAGTGTTTTGTCATTATACAATACTGTTCTGGACAGTGTTTTGTCACTATACAGTACTGTCGTAGATTTCCGATAGGAGAATTAAGACTAGGTTTGGTCCCTTCTGAATAGGTTTGAATAGGTGATAGACTCAGTGAGAGTTAGTGAAAGGTAATAGAATTTCCACACACACGTGAGATGATAGATTTGATATAGTGGCTGTCTCTGAAAGCGAAAAGAATTCTTCTCTCTCTCACCTATCTTCTACAACAGTTTTACAGCGTCAGACAGACTACACCAATATACATATTACGTATATTTCTATCACTCACAGGCACGCACATACACGTGACGACAGGTAAACACACAGACGTGGGAAAACTATAACAATGATATATATATTATCTAGAACGAGCTGACCAAACACGATTATTAAGTTCAAGAGCGATTTTATTATCAGGAAAAATCGGCTCACAACATCAAAGAAAGTACATCAAGGAAAATACATATACACATAGTCATAAAAAATCAAGGAAATGTTGCAAGGATGATAGCCCCGTTATAGTGTTAACTCTAGGTTTAGCCCGGCCCCGTTAAGAGAACAGACGATGGCGCCCGAGTCACAGATACATAGAGTTTGATTCTAAGAGTTGTCTTTGTTTTATCTCGTAATTATATGCACAGAGTTTGAAAAAAATCTGATTTAACCTAAGACAAAACACAAGAACTCTAGCCTTAGCAACAAATTATGCAGATTGGAAAAAAAAATTAGGACAGCAACAGGGTGTCAAAGATATAATAGTGAAAATATCACTCAGACCAGCGTACACTCATTCATTCCGCCATGGCTTCTCATTCAGGTACTCACGACTTTGCTCGCTGCCTCTTGGAACACACTGATTTTAGATCTTTACACAGACTCAAAAAATGCAGTCTTCTGCCAAGAAGTCCCCAGTTCCAAAAGACGTATTTAACTTGGAGTCTCCGGGAACGACTACTTGGGTATGCAAATTTGTTCAAATGTCTGATTAAGTCACCTAACAATTATTCCAGGCGCGGGAGTTAGCAGAGCACAGTGTCAATAGCGTAGGTTTCTAAAAAATGATGAATGTCAGGTCGGTGCCTTCTCTCAGTATAGGATTCACTTTAGTCACACCACAGATTTGTCCACAAGATATAATCTAGTCGGGAAATGATTGTTAATATTCACGCCACCAGGCAGCAAATTATATAGAGTTTCTAGAAGAAATTAAGTGCTGGCTCCAAGGTCCAGTATTTATCATTACAGTCTTTGAAAACCCGTTATAGGGATATTAGTATTTCTGTCTAACTTGCACCGTCAGATCAGTGTTACTTGAGAAAACCCACGTGGTTCAAAATAAGGACTGTCTATTTCTTCACAAGTATGGAAACTACTACTAGGTGCTGGTAAAGTTAGGGTCACCCCAAAACTTTCACTGTGTGGAGGAAAAATAACACATATAATATAATAAACAGAATCTGTACTGGTTAAAACTTACATTTAAACTTGCAAGCAGAGAGCTTTGCTTATCATTTAAACTTCCCGTGACGTAAGTTATATTTAAAACTCAGCAATCCTCATAAATTAAGAACACGTGCGTATTCCGTCACCATTCATGAGGCTGGATTCTAGAGTTTATACGTTAGTTTAGAAAAATACACTCGACTGAGTATTAGCAGTTAAAATTAAATTTATAAATAGCTTACAATTGCCGTTATAAGCTAGAAATTTTAATTTTATTCTGCTTTCCACTGAATGCTTCCCTAGAAAATATAATAGCCTACCACTTTATTTCTCTTCTGCGCTAAAGAAATAGATTAAAATGAATTAAGCGATTTAACACTTTAACACTCACAAAATCTATATATCTATCATATTAATTACCTCAACCACAGAATTACAGGTAGTCGCACAACTTAAGAATAAAAATGCTGAAAATATTTCTGGAAGTCTAGAAGTTCGACAAATTGCCGAAACAAACTGAGATCTTCGCTAACAGCTATTCTGTTTTCGAGCGACCTATCTACTGTGGAGTCTATGAGCGAGAATGAAATTAAAGTTTCAAACTTGGCCAATATCTTAAAATCAGACAAAGAGCCCAAACTTACTTCGCCAAGCGAAATTATCTCCCCTACTCCCAACATTTACGTCCGCTTAACGTGTGTCGTAACTGTCACCTACTGACCACGATGTACGCGTGTCAGTTTCAAATCCCAGACAGCCTGACTCCATTTCAGGGCAGTTTTCACACTACAGCTGACCATGGCCCAATGAGCGCCGTGTCAGTTTGGGATTTTCCAGACAAATGTCTGGATACTGACCGGTGCAGATGTAAAGTATCACACCTCACCGGGACTAATGCCGAGAAGAAACTCGCGCGCTCGGTGAGAATGTAGACGATTTGCTACGTCCTATGTTCAGCGAACCGACTTATCACGCCTTCTGACGCCCTGCAGCCCTGACATCTACGTAATATCGTCCTAGCGCGATTCTCAGTTTATGAGAAGGGAAAACAGGTAAAGTTTGCGAATTATATGAAAATAATATTCGCAAAACGAATGGGTGAAAAAAATACAGGAAAAAATGAAATACAGAGATAATAAAAGAGAGAATTTTCGGGTGAAAGAATAGGAAGAAGTTGTAGGAAATTAAATGAATATAAACCCTACGTGACAGAGCCTCCCCCCTTTAAGATATGGAAGCACTCCATGTCTACGTTATGGAGTTTAATTTCCTATAACCGTAGCTTCGGGGTGTCTGTCCTCTTCCCTCTCATCTTCCCCCTCCATCTCTGTCCAATTCCTACTCAAGTCCACTCCTCAAAGTTTCCTTCCCCCGGAATGTCTCCCATGCGCGCTTGAAAGAGCGTCGCCGCTTCTGACATTTTTGAAAGATTTCCTGTGATAGCGGTGGAATATCCCTGCCACTATCATCATCTTCGTCAGTTTTGGCGATCGTCAGGAGATGGTCGGAGGTTGGCACTGGTTTTTCCAAGTATCTCTTTAAGAGATTTAAATGGAAAACCTTCTCCTTTCCTTCAATAGAGATCTGGTAGTTAGCCTTAGAAATCTTTTTCAGGACGGTAAACGGCCCTTGCCATCCGATCTTCAGTTGGTTGTTCTCAGTAGGGAGTAACACCAAAACTTTCTCTCCTGCTTCCAGTTCTCTCTCTTCCGCGACTTTCCTGTATCGGTTAGCGTGCTTTGTGCGAGCTCGCTTAAAGTTAGTCGTTGCTAGGTCCCACCCTAGTTTCAACCTTTCCTTTAAAACCGACACATATTTACTTGCTGAGACGACTGTCTCATCCGCCTTCTCGTCTGTCAGAGACTGAAGTAAGGCTTCAAGCGGGCCCTTAATGGGTCTGCCAAATAAGAGTGTAGCTGGCGGAAATCCTGTGGAAGTATGAGGAGATTCTCTGTAGCCAAATAATGCTGCAGGAATACAGAGATCCCAATCTTCAGGTTTCACTTGTGCCAGCTTACTTAGCATCATGGTGAGGTTTCCATTAGCACGTTCCACGAGCCCATTTCCGGCCGGAGTATATGGCTTAGTGTGGATGTGCTGGGTCCTCAAGATCTTAACGATCTCATCCATCAACAGGTTTCGGTATGGAGATCCATTATCCGTCAACACTTGCTGCGGGAATCCCAACCGAGTGAAAATCTGCACGAGGGCTTCTGCGACATGCTTGGCATCTGCGCATGTTAGCGGGATAGCTTCTGCCCATAAAGTGCATGTATCGACTAAGGTCAGGATAAACCTGTTCCTTCTTTTAGTCCTTTCGAAAGGCCCTAAAATGTCGATCACAACCCGTTCGAATGGTGTTCCCATTATTGGCATTTCACCCATGTGGACTGGGGGGGTCCGTTGCTGGGTGGTACACGTTGGCACTGGGCACAGGATTTGACATATCTGATAATATCAGTATTCACTCCTGGCCACCAATAATGAGTGGTTATACGTTGGTTTGTGGCGTTCTGTCCCATATGTCCGCTAAAGGGAAGAGAGTGCCCCATTTCTAGGATTTGGCTTCTGTACTGTTTCGGTACTAGGAGCTGGTTGTAACCTTGGTCAGGCTTGCCCGTTCTCCGATAAAGTACGCCATCCTCAGAAAAAATGTCCCCGTGCTGTTTGGGTTCCTTAGCCATGGGCAGTTTCCTAAAGCAGGGTGCCAAAGTAGGGTCCTTGTATTGCGCTTCTTTAAGTTCCATAGGTAACAAATTTGGCGCAGGCTCCCGTTCCTTCTTGGTTTGCCCTCTTGTAGTTACTGCTGCCACAATCGGCTCTTCCGGTTTCCCAATACACACGTATCTCCCGCCAAGTATGACTGGGTAGATGGGATCATCCATAACAGCCGCTTTGATCACGCCTCTGACAAAGTCAGAGTGTATCTCCACCAATGCGATGGGAAGCGCTGTAGGTGCATCACTCTTACGAACTCCACAAAGTTGGACGGTCTCTCCTGTCTCTTGACCGGGTTTGACCAGGTTTCTGGCAACAATGCAATCATAAGAAAGCCCCGTGTCAAATAAGCAAGAAGTTTGAGAACCGTTCAAAGTAACAGTACCTCGCGTTGAGGGTCTATCCGCAACAGGTTGGGAATCACTGTCAATAATTCCGCCTTGCGAGACTGTCAATAAGCATCCGATGCGTTTCGGCTCGGTGTGCTCGCTCTGATCATATGTCCCGTGCTCAGGGGTTCTCCCTTTGCCACCTTGTCCTTTCTGGCTGCGCTGCCATGTAGGGCGGTCGGGTTGATCAGACTGTTTGGGGTTGGGGTACTTGTTCTTGTAGAACTTGGATTTTTCAGGAGGGGGGTTTTGAGGTCCAGTTTCTCTGTGGTTGTTTTGGTTAGAAGCCTGAGAAGATTGCTCTAGGTTATGTTTTCGAAAATGCTCCTCTGTCGGTTTCCGCTTTGTGGCCGGTAGTTCAGCCAGCGCATTGTGATAACGCTCAGACTTTTCCAAAATGTCTTCAAGTTTTTCTGCCCCTGCTCAGCGAGAAATCTCCGGGTATCAGCAGACAAAGTGTTCTTTATTTGTTCAGTTAGAACAAGTTCCTCAAGACCTTCATAGGTAGAGGGGAGCTGCGAAAGCTCAAGGCACTTTGTTAGATATCCCTTAAGACGAGATGAGAACTGGTGAAAAGTTTCAGAATTCTCTTTCCGGCTGTTGCGAAACAGTTGCAAAAACTTGCGAGCGTTCATTTCAAAGCGCTCCAGTAACGCTTTCTTCAACACATCGTAGTCGTCTTGTTGGCTACTTTCCAGCTTAGAATAAACATCATAAGCAGAACCTTTTAGGGCCTGGGAAAGTTTCATATTCCAACGCGACCTCTCTAACCCGTACAGAGTTGCAATTTTCTCAAATTTTTCTAACCATGTGTCAATCTTCTCATTTGGACAAGGAAAAGATTCAAGAGTGAAAGACATAGCATTTAGTTGAAAAGATTGAGTGTTAGCAGGGTCAGTTAAGGAAGAATGAGGAGAAGACTCTCCATTGCTGGAGGTAGAGGCAGCACCACGACTTTGAAGTTCTAGAGCTTTAAGAGCCAACTCATGTTGTCTCTCCTTCTCTTTCTCCTCACGCTGTCTTCCTTCTCTCTTTCCTCATGCTGTCTCTCCTTCTCTCGTTCGTTCGCCCTGCGAATTTCCATTTCCTCGTCCATCTTCTTCTGCTGCAAAGCTTCGGCTGCTTCTTCTTTCCTCCTTAGTTCTTCTTTTTCCTCTTTAGCTTCAGCTGCTTTTCTCTCCGCGTCATATCTCTCAAGTTCGTCCCTGACAAAAGCTTTCGCTTCCTCTCCTTCCAGTCCCTCCTCTCTCGCTTCGTCCCTGAGGAGTTGTCTAAGCTTTGCCCTCTCGGCCATATTATGTCAGTGACTGAGACACGTGGAGATAGAAAATAGGAAAAAGAATAACCCGGTTCCTACCACTTACGAGAAAAAAAAACCAAAAATTCAAAAGATGATATCCTTAACCCTGGGATACCTCCTCCGAAATAAAATCTAACTATCGCTGCTATTATCGGCAATAAAGCACTTAATGCAAAACACGACTACGCCAACTAAATGGTAGTTAAGATAACTTCTGAAAAATAAGTTGCTACAGTGGAAAAGCAAAAGAATATTGCAAAAATTAAAGAGAAAAATAATCCCTTAATTTTTAAAAATCCACTATAAGTTCGCCCCTGAAGTCAGATCGGGTAAGGGAGGGAATTAATCTGGACAAAAAGTCCCAAACACACTCCTTAACTTAGTTCAAACGCCGTTCTGCCTCAGTACCCAGTGAATGTTATACACTCACCACTTTACCAGCATTTAGTATTACAATCAGCAGTTAACATATATCCCGACAAAATCAACCTGTAACCAAAATGTATATTATTCAAAGATGCTGTGAAAAAAAAACTTATTAGTTTGTGTGGTCAGCACGCCCGTAAACAGATCGCTAGTCTAGGGGGTAATTATTTTAAAGATATAACAACTCACAAGACATCACACTCTTACTCTATATCAGAATACAGAATCTTAAGTTCAAAATCCAGATAGACGAGTCCACGTTTGTCGTACTCGTCTTCCTATTCTAAGTTCAAAGACCGGAAATGAGCCCTCATTTGTCGTAGATTTCCGATAGGAGAATTAAGACTAGGTTTGGTCCCTTCTGAATAGGTTTGAATAGGTGATAGACTCAGTGAGAGTTAGTGAAAGGTAATAGAATTTCCACACACACGTGAGATGATAGATTTGATATAGTGGCTGTCTCTGAAAGCGAAAAGAATTCTTCTCTCTCTCACCTATCTTCTACAACAGTTGTTACAGCGTCAGACAGACTACACCAATATACATATTACGTATATTTCTATCACTCACAGGCACGCACATACACGTGACGACAGGTAAACACACAGACGTGGGAAAACTATAACAATGATATATATATATTATCTAGAACGAGCTGACCAAACACGATTATTAAGTTCAAGAGCGATTTTATTATCAGGAAAAATCGGCTCACAACATCAAAGAAAGTACATCAAGGAAAATACATATACACATAGTCATAAAAAATCAAGGAAATGTTGCAAGGATGATAGCCCCGTTATAGTGTTAACTCTAGGTTTAGCCCGGCCCCGTTAAGAGAACAGACGATGGCGCCCGACTCACAGATACATAGAGTTTGATTCTAAGAGTTGTCTTTGTTTTATCTCGTAATTATATGCACAGAGTTTGAAAAAAATCTGATTTGACCTAAGACAAAACACAAGAACTCTAGCCTTAGCAACAAATTATGCAGATTGGAAAAAAAAATTAGGACAGCAACAGGGTGTCAAAGATATAATAGTGAAAATATCACTCAGACCAGCGTACACTCATTCATTCCGCCATGGCTTCTCATTCAGGTACTCACGACTTTGCTCGCTGCCTCTTGGAACACACTGATTTTAGATCTTTACACAGACTCAAAAAAATGCAGTCTTCTGCCAAGAAGTCCCCAGTTCCAAAAGACGTATTTAACTTGGAGTCTCCGAGAACGACTACTTGGGTATGCAAATTTGTTCAAATGTCTGATTAAGTCACCTAACAATTATTCCAGGCGCGGGAGTTAGCAGAGCACAGTGTCAATAGCGTAGGTTTCTAAAAAATGATGAATGTCAGGTCGGTGCCTTCTCTCAGTATAGGATTCACTTTAGTCACACCACAGATTTGTCCACAAGATATAATCTAGTCGGGAAATGATTGTTAATATTCACGCCACCAGGCAGCAAATTATATAGAGTTTCTAGAAGAAATTAAGTGCTGGCTCCAAGGTCCAGTATTTATCATTACAGTCTTTGAAAACCCGTTATAGGGATATTAGTATTTCTGTCTAACTTGCACCGTCAGATCAGTGTTACTTGAGAAAACCCACGTGGTTCAAAATAAGGACTGTCTATTTCTTCACAAGTATGGAAACTACTACTAGGTGCTGGTAAAGTTAGGGTCACCCCAAAACTTTCACTGTGTGGAGGAAAAATAACACATATAATATAATAAACAGAATCTGTACTGGTTAAAACTTACATTTAAACTTGCAAGCAGAGAGCTTTGCTTATCATTTAAACTTCCCGTGACGTAAGTTATAATAAAAAATCAGCAATCCTCATAAATTAAGAACACGTGCGTATTCCGTCACCATTCATGAGGCTGGATTCTAGAGTTTATACGTTAGTTTAGAAAAATACACTCGACTGAGTATTAGCAGTTAAATTAAATTTATAAATAGCTACAATTGCCGTTATAAGCTAGAAATTTTAATTTTATTCTGCTTTCCACTGAATGCTTCCCTAGAAAATATAATAGCCTACCACTTTATTTCTCTTCTGCGCTAAAGAAATAGATTAAAATGAATTAAGCGATTTAACACTTTAACACTCACAAAATCTATATATCTATCATATTAATTACCTCAACCACAGAATTACAGGTAGTCGCACAACTTAAGAATAAAAATGCTGAAAATATTTCTGGAAGTCTAGAAGTTCGACAAATTGCCGAAACAAACTGAGATCTTCGCTAACAGCTATTCTGTTTTCGAGCGACCTATCTACTGTGGAGTCTATGAGCGAGAATGAAATTAAAGTTTCAAACTTGGCCAATATCTTAAAATCAGACAAAGGGCCCAAACTTACTTCGCCAAGCGAAATTATCTCCCCTACTCCCAACATTTACGTCCGCTTAACGCGTGTCGTAACTGTCACCTACTGACCACGATGTACGCGTGTCAGTTTCAAATCCCAGACAGCCTGACTCCATTTCAGGGCAGTTTTCACACTACAGCTGACCATGGCCCAATGAGCGCCGTGTCAGTTTGGGATTTTCCAGACAAATGTCTGGATACTGACCGGTGCAGATGTAAAGTATCACACCTCACCGGGACTAATGCCGAGAAGAAACTCGCGCGCTCGGTGAGAATGTAGACGATTTGCTACGTCCTATGTTCAGCGAACCGACTTATCACGCCTTATGACGCCCTGCAGCCCTGACATCTACGTAATATCGTCCTAGCGCGATTCTCAGTTTATGAGAAGGGAAAACAGGTAAAGTTTGCGAATTATATGAAAATAATATTCGCAAAAACGAATGGGTGAAAAAAATACAGGAAAAAATGAAATACAGAGATAATAAAAGAGAGAATTTTCGGGTGAAAGAATAGGAAGAAGTTGTAGGAAATTAAATGAATATAAACCCTACGTGACAAGTACTGCTGTATAAAGTGTTTTGTCACTATATGATATTGTTCCATACATCATTTTGTCATTATATTATACTGTTCTATACTGTTAAGGTGACCATATTTTCAAAACCCTAATCCGGGACAAAATAGTAGATGTGACCTATTTCAATGCAAAAAATCGGGACAAAAGGGTAAAGAAAAGGTCAAAAGTCGGGACATGTCCCGGAAAAATCAAGTTGATGTCAATTTAAAATAATATACATTTGAATAACATTGAATAACATACATTTTACTGTATAAGTTTAACTACTTAAACTAATAAGAGAGAAAAACATCAATAACACTAGTCAACAAATTTTCAAAAGTTTTTTGTACCAGAAATTAAATATACCATTTCTTATTGATTTTGACATGCTGATTTCAAATATCATAATGAAATTCACCAATTGGCTCTGGGTTTTTTTTAAATGATGAATTTACATTACAGTAATACAAATAATGTATGCTTGTTTAATTCTCTGGGGTGAACAGCTAGTCTTTCTACTTTAGCATTATAAAAATTGTGGTTACATTCTCAATTAATTGATATTTCAACATAAAATGATAGAAAAAATAAAAACATTATTTAAAGTTCACATATCATGTTTTAAAAAGGCACATTTGAACCCTTCTTCTTTGATCCTTAGCCGCCGACCGTCAAAGCAGTCAGTGACCATCACGCCTAGTGGCGTCTTGTAGGGCAACAACTATTAGAACCACTATTTGCACAAGTCTGGAAAACGGGGACAGCAAGCATTGAAGGGCTCCAATTGCCTTGATACCTTGTCTCCATAGCAGCAATGTCCTGGTGAAATCGTTCACCATGCTCATCACTGACCGCTCCACAGTTTGACGTAAACAGTTTGACGTAAAGAAATCCAGATGAGAATCCAGAAAATGAATTTTCAAAGACATGTTGCAGCCAAGACTCTTATATACTTCAGAAGGAGATTTTCTACAATTTCATTGTAATTATCAGATGTGTTGTTTCCAAGAAAATTGTCCACCACTGACTTAAATGCTAGCCATGCTGCTTTTTCCTTGCCATGCAACACGCAAAGAAACTCGTCATCATGAAGAAGTTTTCGAATTTGCGGACCAACAAATACTCCCTCTCTTATTTTAGCTTCACTCAGTCTTGGACATTTTCTGATGAGGTATTTGAAAGCCTCATCTGTTTTCTCCATTGCCTTGACAAAGTTTTTCATGAGACCCAGCTTAATGTGCAAGGGTGGCAACAAAATCTTGCTGGTGTCGACAAGTGCTGGGTTCTCAACGTTCTTACCGCCAGGCTGCAATGACTGCCTGATTGGCCAATGTCTTCTGATGTAATGGTCACTTGGTGCACGGCTATCCCACTCACATAGAAAGCAACAGTACTTGGTGTATCCACCCTGTAGTCCAAGCAAAAGAGCGACCACTTTTAAGTCACAGCAAAGTGACCAATGATGATGATCGTAGTTTATACACTTCAAAAGCTGCTTAATGTTTTCATAAGTTTCTTTCATATGAACTGCGTGACCAGAAAGGTCACCCTCTTTGAAAAAAAGAATGTAATAAGCGGCTTCTGGCAGTTCCTATACACAGAAATTGTAACATCTTCTGCCAGGAGATTCCACTGTTGCAATCTGGAACCCAAAAGCTCCGCCTTGTTCTTCGGTAAATTCAGATCTATTACAAGATCATTCAGTTCACCTTTGGTTATTAAGTGTGGTTTAGTGGATGTAGTTTGCTCAAAATCTGGGTCGCTTGAGGTTGATGGTTCAGGACCACCAATGTCCCCTTCTTCATCAGTGGAAGCAGCTGAAAATGATTCTGGCACTTTGGGAACTGGTAGGTCATCGCCATGTGGTACCGGACGTATTGCAGAGGGGATGTTTGGATATTCCAGAGTCCATTTTTTCTTCTTTGATATGCCTTTCCCAATTGGAGGGACCATGCAAAAGTAACAGTTGTTGAGATGATCAGGGGGCTCTCTCCAAATCATTGGGACTGCAAAAGGCATAGCTTGCCTTTTGCCAGTCATCCACAGTTTAAGATGTGCTGCACATGTATTGCAGCATATGTGTGGCGCCCAGCTCTTATCTTGATCTCCTATTCTGCAGCCAAAATACAAACTGTACGCCTTCTTAATCACTTTAGTTATATTTTGTTTTTGTGATAGAAATGTCACCTCACCACATATATCACAGAAATTATTAGCACTGTTCACACATGTCCTAGGCATTTCTAACTTCGATACTTTTGATAAGGACAAATGCACTAACTAATGGCAAAAATTTTATCAGAGATAAGATATTTATACACAAAGGTGATGTAATCATAGGTAGGATTGCATCATCAACTTCTAGTTACATTTTTATTGATCATTAGAAAAAAATTATGCAATCGCCCACAACAGTTGCGTCATATATATAAATTGACCGTAATTAAATAAACTAGTAGCATATATCTTGAAAACTAGAGCCAATCAACATTTTTTAATGTCATTTTCGTTTTCAGCACACCAAAATTAGTTAAGATCAGCTATTTTCATTTCTGGTACATTTTGGTTGTTGACTAGTGTAATCCTTACTTAAGGTGAAGCTGAGTTACTGTACTTTTCAGATGAGTGGATTTTTATCAATAGGTCCTTCTTTGCAAGCAGCATCTTAAATAACTCGACACATGTTTCCTCACAGTTCACTTTGGTTGTCAACATAGCTTTCAAAGTTTCAACACCTAGCTGTGTTTTATCACTTGCCCATAAGCTGTTCATCAAAGAAAACACTCTGCCAACTTCAAAATATTTGAAAATGTCACATTATTGTTTTTAAAGTGGGAAACCATTTCAATCCAACGTTGTGGTGGCAATGTTTTTTTGGCACTCCATTTACTAATTTTCTGAGAAGTAACAAACTGCTTCATATAGACATATTCGTCATAAATTTCAGTTTCTGTAAAGTGGGCTGAAGGTATTGTTTGAATCACTAGTGATGATGATATCTCAATATCTGCCCAAATTGGTATTCTGTTCAGCGTTATCCAGCTGTAGGATTCTAGGTCTTGAAAATTTTTTGCAGCCCATTTATTCAAATAATTGAAAGCTGTTTCATAGAACGAATAAACGCTAGCATGAAACTTTTTCACATCCTCCTTTGGAAGTCCTTCCATTTCCAGCTTTTCAAGGATTAGCTTAACTCTTCATGGCAAGAAACAGTCTTCCAGTTTGGACTTCAAAATAGTTTTTAACCTGTTGATGCTGTCAATGACTTCAAACACAGTGACCGCCTGTCCCTCTATTTTTTGTACTGCTTCGTGGAATGGAGAGGCCTGACTGTGAACAAAAACAAGCCATGCCTCAGATAGAGGATTTTCAAAGAATGTCTGTATAAAAACTGGGCATCTGTCTTGAGATTGAAAATATGATTTTAGAGGCAGGAACATCTGAAGAACCCTTTCAACAGCAGGCAGCAGAGCAAGCCACCTAGTCTGAGCATAACCTAAGATCATCTGGAAGTCTGTTTCCACAAACTGGCAAAACTCCTTCAGTCTTTCAATTCGTACTGTGTATGATTTGAAGAGTAGATAAATTTTAGCAATAATCAGCTCGACATCAACAGGCAGTACATCTGCAGCTGTTCGAGCAGTGTTGTGGAAAATATGACCTGCACACCCAACTCCTATAAGACCAAGTCCAAGGTTTTCTTGCAGTTTTTTGAAAACATTGTTCTGTCCTTTCCTTTCAGCACCTCCAAAATTGGAATTTGTGTTGTCTGCGCATAATCCAACTACTTTCCTGTCTAAACCATTTTCAGTTATGCAGTCATTAAGAAAACTACTTACAATATCAGATGTTTCACCTGGCAATGACTTTAACTCTAATATTTTAATTTTCACTCCATTACTGTGATCAAAGTATCTGACAAGCAAAGGAAAAATCTTGAATTCTTTGTGGTTGGATGCATCTGTCAGTACAGAAATAAATGTAGACTTTTCTAGGTCACACCTTAACTCATTTAGAATATGGGGTGCCAAGACATTTCGAATAATGGCTTCTGTTTTCGTACGTGCACATGCAAATTTTGGCTCTAAAGTAACCTGAAGTAATTTTGATGTGCAATCCATATGATTGTGTAGCACTGTATAGTATGCAAAGGCGCCTTCTATAGCAGCTAATTGCTCTTCTTGGTCACCAATTTTATCAGCTCTGAAGAAAGTGGTTAACGACGAGCTTGATGCAGCTGTAACGGCGGCTCTCTAATGTTTCTCACTGCTTATGTGGTTCTTAATATCACCACGTCCACTATGGCTTATCGAAAACCCGGAGGCACATATATTGCATCGTATATTGAAGTTTGATGTACTCTTTTTAATAAACGGATATTCCTTTTGTAAATCTTCATCGAAACTGCATTTACGCTTTGGTACCATTTTCTTACAACAATAACAAAATATGCACAAACAGTTTACCGTTTAAATTAAATAAACGTATACAGTACGCAAAATCTTGGTACTTTACCACTACCTAAATATTCAAATAACTGCTAATATCACATTGGAACTGCAAAACTAATTCGCGGTCCTGACAACCTCTTGTGCTGTTTCGGCGCCAGTTCTTACTTACTTACTTAGTCGTTCCCCTTCTACCGTGAGGTGTAGAGGTTTGGAAGAGAGAACGCCAGACCATTCTATCAGCTGTCTTCTTCCTGGCCTGGTTACATTCTAGTCCTCGGTCCTTCAAAGATTGTCTAATGTTGTCCTCCCAGCGGACTCTGGGTCGTCCTGGAGGTCTGGATCCCTGGCTCTTTGTTTCCCATGCTTGTCGTGGTAGCCGATCTTCTCCCATTCTGCAGACATGGCCAAACCATCTTAGTTGGGACTGTTCTATTTGGGTCTGCAGCGGATGGGATTTTAGGCCTTGACGGATCGTCTAGTTGCGGACCATGTCTCTTCTTGTTACTTCAACCACTTTCCTCAGATACCTCATTTCTGAGGTTTGGATCTGGCTTTTGTGGGTTGTAGTCATTGCCCACGACTCGCATCCATATGTCAAGACTGGGACATAGGTGGAGCGGTATACAGCCATCTTCGTTTTCTTACCAACCTCTTTCTTGCTGAGGAATCCACGATTTATGGCATGAAAAAGTCTCCCAGCCGCTGCTTTTCGAGTGGCCAACTTTTCTTTGATGCCTCCCTTTCGGTCTGTAATAGCTCCGAGATATTTAAAGTGGTCGACCTGCTCCAGGACCTGTTCTCCCAACTTAATCTGATGTTTTCTTTCTTCTCGTGATATCACCATGGATTTTGTTTTAGAGCTGCTTATGACCATCCCTCTCTTCTCCAGCTCTTCCTTCCAGCCTTGGAGGTTAAAGTGGAGATGTGCCCTCTGATTTAGCAATCAGGGCAACATCATCAGCAAATGCCAGCTCCGAAATATAGACCTGTCTCATCTTCCAGTACCCCACTGAATACTTTCTTGTTCTCTCCTTACATGCCTTGATGACATCGTCCATAAGGAGTATGAAGAGATAAGGTGATATGATATCACCTTGTCTTACACCAGTGGTGGTCCTGAACTCTTCTGACTTATGGTTTGCTGTCCTCACATAATTTCTGCAAGACTTGTAGAAGCTCTGTATAGCATGAATCAGAGGTGCTGGAATATTCTTCCTTGCCAAACAGTCCCAAAGTTTGCTCCAGGGGACCCTGTCAAACGCCTTTTCCAGATCTATGAAACAAAGATGGATCTCACTCTTATACTCAAGGGCCTTTTCACTCAGCTGTCTGAGTGTGAAGATTAGGTCTTGAGTACTTCGGTTTGCTCGGAATCCGCACTGGACCTCATCCAATTGTGGCTCAGCTAGGCGTCGGAGTCTCTGTCTAGGATTCTAGAGTAGATTTTACCAGGGACACTGAGAAGGGATATGCCTCTATGGTTTCCACATTGTCGATTGTCACCCTTTTTGAAAATTGGTGTCATGATGGCAATCTCCCAATCCCTTGGCATGGTCTTGCCGCACCACGCTGCCTGTAGGACCTTTAAGAGCAATAGGTCGCCTGATGCTCCCATGTACTTAACCATTTCTGGTGTTATACCATCATGCCCTGCTGCTTTGCCCATCTTGATTTTCTCTAGTGCTGCCCTCAGTTCTTCAATCTTTATGTCATCTTCACCATCATTGGTTTTCTCTTCTGTGCTAGTGGTTATCATTTCTGATGCTTCACCATGCTCACCATCCAGGAGTTCTGAGAAATATTCTTTCCATCTTTCCATTACTCCTTCGGGGCAGTAAGCAATTTGCCTTGCTTGTCCTTTATAAATTTGAGAGGGCATTGTTTTCTTTCCTCATGTTCTTTAGGGTCTTATAGAACAATTTCTGGTTTTCTTGTGCATCTTTTTCTAGCTTTTCTCCAAATTCTTCCCAGGACTTCTGTTTTGCTGCTAGCACTTTGTTCTTTGCTTCTGTTCTGAGTGTCATATATTCTCTATATTTTTCCATTTGTCCTGTTGTGTTTTTAGCTCCTAAGTATTGTTTCCATGCCATTTTCTTCTCTCTTATTTTCTCTTTGACTTCCTCTGTCCACCAAGGTGTCCTCTTTCTCTGGTTCCCAAGTCGGACTTCACCGCAGCTTCTGCAGCAGCTGTCTTTATGATATCCTTGAATTTATTCCAGAGGGTTTCCAAGTCATCAGGTCGTTCTTCTGTGTTGCTCACTGCTGTAGCAATAAGCCCCTGATATCTGGTCTTAATTTCAGGCTCTCTCAGCTTGTAGGTCCTAATGCTCATTTCTCCTGCTCGTTTACTTGGTTTCTTGCGTGATGTTGGGCAGTTCCTAGGCTGAGCAACTCTTTCAGTTGTTCGTTTGATTGTTAGCAGGTAGTGATCACTTCCAATCTCTGGCCCCCTCCAGACTCTTGCATCTCGGACATATCTGAATGAGCTTCTCCGAACAATGGCATAGTCAATCACTGACTTCTCATTCTTGGTTGGTTCACATCTAGTGTATGCATGTATGCGCTTATGGGGGAACTTTGTGTTTGTAATGATCAGATTCTGCTCACTGCAGAATCTAAGGAGTCGCTTTCCATTGTCATTGAGAGTATCTTCTCCATATCTTCCGATAACTCCACCCCATCTAGCATGGTCATTTCCAACTCTGGCATTAAAATCTCCGAGCATAATAACTTCATCTAGGCAGTCATCCACTGTCCTTTGAAGCAGCTCGAAGAATTCCTCCTTGACCTCTGCTCTCTCATCCTCATTTGGCCCATACACTATGACCAGGTTGACTATGGTTTCTCCTTCTTTTAGTTTTACAACCATAATGCGCTCCGAGACAAAGTTCCATCCCTTGATACTATCTTTTTGATTTTGGGCCACAATGCAACCCACGCCCCCTTTAGCTCTTTCAGATATGGGTACACCACTGTAGAGCAACGTGTTGCCATCGAGATCCATGACACCTTGTCCTTTTTTCTTCGTTTCCGTTATAGCCAGGATTTCTAGTTTTGCTTTCCTCATCTCTTCCACCAGCTCCTCTTCCTTCCCATTTATACTTCTTGTGTTCCAAGTTCCATAAGTCGTAGTCCGTAGTCCGTTCCAGTTCGTCGCCTTTAGAATCAGTCCGGTTTTCTCTCTTGTAGTTCGTGTAATCATGATTTAAAGCAAACAGGTGATTGGCCTGTTGTGCCTTTGCATGGTGGAGGGGCTGCCTCCTTACGGCCTCCATTCAGGCCGCCCTCCTCCTTTTTCATCCGGGCTTGGGACCGGCATAGGCGGAGTTGGCGCCAGTTCACTAATAATAAAAAATTCCCTCAAGTCAGCCACGGAATAATAATTTTTTTTTTTAATCTGTGAGATTTATGCCAAATTGGCAAATTCGTCCAAAACCGGGACAAATTGGCGTCCCGGATTGCATCGAAAAAAAGTCGGGACAAATTATCAAAAATGGTCGAAAACCGGGACTGTCCGGAAAAACCGGGACGTCTGGTCACCTTAATACTGTGTTTTGTCATTATATAATACTGTTCTATACTGTGTATTGTCACTATACAAGACTGTTCTATACAGTGTTTTGTCACTATACAATACTGTTCTATACAGCATTTTGTCATTATATTATACTGTTCCACAAGGTATACTGTGTTTTGTCATTATATTATACTGTTCTATACTGTATTTTGTCACTATACAATACTGTTCTATACAGTGTGTTGTCACCATATAATATTGTTCTTTACAGCATTTTGGCATTATATATTACTGTTCTATCCTGTGTTTTGTCATTATATAATACTGTTCTATACAGTGTTTTGTCACTATACAATACTGTTCTATACAATGTTTTGTCACTAAATGATACTGTTCTATACAGCATGTTGTCATTATATAATACTGTTCTTACAAAGTATTTGTCACTATATGAACTATACTTAACGGTGTATTTGTCACTATAATATACTGTTCTATAAAGTGTTTTGTCACAGTTTCATACTATTCTCTGCGATACCCTTGTCGCTAAATAATATTGTTCTACATAGTGTTTTGTTTCTGTTTAATTTTTATTTATTTTTTATTTTTATTTTTTATAACCAGCGGCACTCGAGCTTTCCAGCTCTTTCGGCCCAATGACATGTCATTGCGAGGCTGGGGGGTCAGTGGACTTTCCTTCCAACCCGGTCAGGAGCTTCGCTCCTTCCCATCCACACGGGAATTATGTGCAGGAGCCGTTCAGATTATTCAGTCAAATTTCCGGCCGTAAACATTTCTTCAAACGCCGACGGCCGGGTTTGAACCATGAACACCTGGTCGCCAGTACAACGTTGTAGCCATTACACCAGCACGGCTCCCATTTTTCTGTTTAATAATGTTCATTCCAATGTCCTTGTCATTATACAATATGTTGCTTACAGTGTCTTTCTCGCAATATAAAACTATTCCTTACAATTTAATTGTCACTGTCGTATATGGTATACTGGGCGGGGCACCAATAGTCGTCTTGCTACAGTATGATGGCGATGGCCTATGGAATGTTGACAAGAATGTTTCCAGAAATTGGTTCATTAAGAAAGAAAGAGACCTATTCTAGATAATGGAAAAAAGAAGAGAAGGCGAATACTCTCCACCAGATAGTGTTTTCTAATAAATTATTGAGAGTTTCCTGGTTCCCTACGACATTAACTTCTGCCCTCAGGTTTTGATAAAGAAAGAGCCCTCACCTTCTAAATGAAGGATTTTACCTATATTTAAATACTTAAAGACAGCATGAGTGAAACATTTAAAAACTAGGTAATGATCAATGCGGTTATCCCGTATACTAGTTAAATATATACACATATAGGGTTAGTAGAAAGTAAAAAGGATGGCAGTGAAAGACAATTCACACACAGATAAAATGTAAAAATGTAATTTATTAAACTTGAGAGTGAACCAAAGTAAATAGTGAAATAACGATGTGATATATTAAGTGTTACCACACAGATGTCCAATCTACACCGTCTGTGAGTCTTTCAAATTTCCTCCAGCGTATGATTATGCGGAAGCATGCACTGACTGTGTGGGTTATCTAGGAGACGAGTGATTATAGCTGAAACTATTGCAGATGTAGTAGTAAGAACTTGGAAGATATACTGTCCCTCAACGCTTGGGAATCTCTCTAGCGTCGGCTAACCGTTGACAATTGTCTCAGGACAATGGCTGCTGTCTGATCTTGAAAAGGAACTGACTAGACTTGAGCTCTTCACGAAATGATCTTTCGGTAACAAGTGTGTTTCGTAAAATGAAGCTCGTTTGAATGAATATACGGCGTGCAATCCATGATTAGAGTAGATGAATTCACTTCATGAACTGACGCATTGAGCAACTTTAAAAAAATAAAATAAAACTTTGCCTCGTTGTGGCGAGGCGCGTCCCGTTCAATCTAGCCTGTTATATTAGGGCGCATGTCCAAATATAAAAGACCTTTAGGTCTGGAGAATAAGTTATTGAGCAACTGAATTCGGTTCAGGCTATCAGCTTTCGAGTTATTAAAACTGTGTATGTATGCGAGTCAACTTGTGATCACTTGTTCTTGATATCTTAGCGAATCACCTTGTGAATACGGGTCACGGGATCTACTCCTTTTGCTCTGCAGTGATGGTCCAACAGTGCCCAAAATACAGTGTATCTATTGACGGTCTTCAAAGGTGTTTACTTTTCCCTCAAGATTACTCTTGGCATCTAGGAATTTAAAGAAATCAAGTACTACGGCTTATAGGATCCAGGCCGTTAAACTTTTTATCTTTCCTGACCTTCTATGAGTAATGATTTTGCTCTTCTGATGAGCCTCCCAACTGATTTTCTCAGTAAAATATTACGTAACTAACTATGTTATAGGTATTTAAGATGACTGAGACATACGGGTGCAGTTCACTCAAAATGATTAAATCAGCTATAAATTTGTATATTTACAGATTTAACAATTTAATTGTCAGTTAACGTTAATTAATGTAAAAAAAGATAAGGGTGAGGTGAATTTAGAAAGAGTTTTTACAATTTCTTCACAGGTGATGATCTGATTTGAAAAGGTCTTTAATAGAGAGTACACTTGGCAGCTTTGAATGGCTACTTAGCTGCCAGTAAGTTTTCGGTTGGTTTCTGCTCCAGCCAGTGCTTCTTCTTTGGAGGTTATGGACTGGTTCACCCTCGTCACTGGCCAAGTCTGGTGGCCGCAACACGTCCCTCATAGTAGCGTGGGGTAATTGCGAAGAGGGTCACGCGACTGTTAAGACCCGTCTGCTGCAGGTGTCTAGCTATGAATGCAGGCCATTTATACCACTCACTTGTTCCACAGATAGCACCACCTATTGGTACCACCGAACCATTATCTTTTGGGAATCCAGACTTCTGGTTTAGTGAAATAGTTTCGGCATCTTGATTAAGATGCCTCTTACACGTAGTCTGAGGTGTTACTTTACAATATACTCCCACTGTGACTTAGTTCAGGTTCCAAGGATTCCGGGCTTTCCGTATTAATAAAGGTAAAGATGTCGTTTTACGAAGATGGCTGTATACCGCACCACCTATGTCCCAGTCTTGACATACGGATGCGAGTCATGGGCAATGACTACAACCCATAAAAGCCAGATCCAAACCTCAGAAATGAGGTATCTGAGGAAGGTGGTTGAAGTAACAAGAAGAGACATGGTACGCAACCAGACGATACGTCAAGGCCTTAAATCCTACCCCCTGCAGACCCAAGTAGAACAGTCCCAATTAAGATGGTTTGGCCATGTCTGCAGAATGGGAGAAAATCGGATACCACGACAAGCATGGGAAACAAAGAGCCAAGGATCCAGACCCCGAGGACGACCCAGAGTCCGCTGGGAGGAAAACATTAGACAATCTTTGAAGGATCGAGGACTAGAATGGAACCAGGCCAGGAGGAAGACAGCCGATAGGATAGTCTGGCGCTCTCTCTTCCAAACCTCTACACCTCACGGTAGAAGGGGAACGACTAAGTAAGTAAGTAAAGATGTCGTTTTGTAAATTCACAAGATGTTCAAACACGTTGCCCGGTCTTTTAAAGTGGAATCCTGATCCTATTCCGTACTCTGGCTTTCTTCTCGACGAGTTGAATTTCACAGTGCGGAAACTCACAAATAGCTAAATTATAATGGCAACATTCGGCCCACATCCAGATTGCTACTATACGACAAGGCTCCAATCAGAAATGTTGTATTTTTACCTCTCAAACGTCAAGCCAATCACATGTAAGATGCGTATATTTCCCATTGTCTCACGAAAAATTCCTGCGTAACAAACGCAAGAATAAATGTGTTGTTTACAAGTCGCCATATATGGTATGCCAGTTTCCTTCTATTATCGATCATATTTATACTCACGAGTTCATAATCTGTCACAAGTAATCTCTTTCAAGATGGATAATTATTCTCCTACCCGTCTTGTCTGGAAATGGTTACCCCATTTACCCTGTCTCTCCTACACACGGTTTGCTCAAAATTGTGTTACAACATTTCATTCCACAGATTCAGGTGTCAGTATGGGTTCAAACGAAAGTGATTGGTTACCTTAATCAGCAAAAGATGGTCGCTGAAGTCCTGACATGACAAGAATTGAGGGAAGGGAGTGTAAACAATAATTGAGTACAGAAAATGAGACGTAGCACAATAATGTCGCAATAAACATGAAAGCTAGGAAAAGAGAACGAATACTTCTGTCACAATACGTAATCTTGATTTAATAAATACGCTTTTGATTGATCTGAACTTGATATGTAGGAGAATTAACTTATGCGTGCTTTAACGTGACTCAGGCGATATTCTTTTGAGTGAGTTGAACTTGATATTTGTATATGTGAATCAACTTGTGAGCACTTGATAACCAGGTGAATAAAATGCTGCGCTACCGACGTTTACAAAAGCGTGTGTGGATTTCGTCTTTGTAACGTAGGAAGTGTATGATGCCCTATCTTGTGAATTCTGCTTTTCGGACGTACGCTTTGCTAGCTTCTGTCCTATTAGACACCAAACACGTAATGCGTAGACTCAGACTTCTGCAGAACTGAAGACTGGTATAGAAAAATGGGGCAGGTCTCATGGAAAGAGAAGAAAATAAATAAAGAGGTCATAGAAAACCTAGAAAAGAAAAGAGAATAAACGAAGGGGATCAAAATTAGACAGCTAAAATATTTTAGCCGTGTAAAAAGACATAACTCCTTACTGAAGACCACGATGGAAGGAAGAACTGAAGGCAAACGTGCAACAGGAAGACAGCGCTATAAGTGGGAAGAGAACATGAAGAAACGGATAGGAAAGAGTCTACCAGAGTGCACGATCAAGACTAGAGACAGAAGACGTTGGAAGTCCATTACAGCCGACCTTCGATGTGGAAATAACAGCTGATGACGATGATACCAGTTCTTTATAATGTACTTGTCTCTCCTTCCCACTGTCAGAGAAATGGATCGGAGCAACGATTATAACCGTGACCTTCAACGCGTGCTGGCCAATATGTGCACTCTCAACATGAGGAAACAAATTTCCATACTGTAGGAAGTATACTCGGTATAAACCCAAGAATTGAGACTGTAACTATCCAAGTATAAAAATACATTTTAACTGATTTACCTCATTCGATGTATTTTAATCAATGAAATACTGACATGTATCAACGCACGTACGTTTTAAAATACTGACAACATTTTAAATTTAGAGCAGTGAGAAGTAGAAATATAACTAGGCCAAAAAAAAATAATAACAACAACAACAAATACAATAAAAATAAAAGAAATACAATATAATATGTTTATAGAATTTATACGAGTACATTTGTACTTCCAGAACCTTTGAATTACACGTAAAGCTCCAAGAGTGAATTTGCTGCTTAGTTCAGGAATTGTAAGCTCTGTTTCTGTTTGCTTGTTTCTATCAAAGGGTTTATTTTTCCCTTTTCCACGTCTCGGTGTTTGACATAAATGTTAGCCTGGTGCCAAAACTAGTAATTTGACTGAGGTTTCAAGAGGGGCATATTTAACATGCTTCTTCTTCTTCTTTGATCCTTAGCCGCCGACCGTCAAAGCAGTCAGTGGCCATCACGCCTAGTGGCGTCTTGTAGGGCAACAATAAATTGATTCCACTTTGCTCGGTCGGTGGCCATCCTTCGCACAGTGCCCCAACCCTGGTTCACCCCCTGCATCCCAGCCTCCACAGTCCCCCGCCAGGCTGCCCCTGGTCGGCCTCTCTTCCGCTTTCCCCCAGGGGTCCAAAGCACAGTTGCCCCTGCGATGGCACCGGGGTCCCCCCCGAGGACATGGCCAACCCAGCTCCAGCGCCCGCCAGCCACGATGGTGTGCATGTCCTCTTGCTTGCTACGAATAAGCAGATCTTGGTTAGTGATGGTATTCGGCCAAAAGATTCGGTGAATTTTTCTTAGGCATGTTGTGTGAAAAGAGGACAATCTCGACATCTCCCTCCCTGCAACTCTCCAGCACTCCGCACCACAGAGAAGCACAGAAAGCACACAGCTCTGATATAATCTTAATTTTGTGCTTGTGCTGTATTGGGAGGACTTCAAGATGTTGTTTAGGCTAAAGAAGGCTGTTCTTGCCTTATTCATTCTGATGTTGATGTCTTTGCCTGCTCCGCCGTCTGGTGTTACTATGCTTCCTAGGTATGTGAAGGTATCTGTCTGTACCAGTTGCTGATTCCTTACTGATATGGGCTCAGGGTTTTAACATGCTTAGTCCATCCTTTAACCATCTCTCCGTCATTACAAATAAACAAACTTCCTATTTCTGGAAGGAGTGAGAACAAACTTCCTGGAGGGAATGAGTGAAGCGGAAAAGAAGAAATTAAATTTAATCATGATAGTTGACATAACGGTCGCACAAAGGTAATATCTCAACAGTTCAGTGCAGATCTTCTCCCCATAATCTACTTTATACAATATAGTTGTTGATGTTCTGAGCAGGTATCACTATACGTACAGGCAGTTTCAACATAACTAACAGTTTAATATGGTATGTCTCAGAAATTAAGAAACTAAAGAAAAATATGTAACCGGGGAGATGATTACACTTGATGAGGATTCCTTCAAGTTGGGGCTGGCTTATCGCCAGAGATGGTAAACTACTTGAGGATAGGGCAGCCCAGATTCTTAGTTACCGGACTTAGGTTGGATGTTGTTATCTTAATTAGTCTTGATACTGATTAATCTTATTATGTTCGATTAATCGACCAACCTCATTTTGCTCGATTAATCGATCAACTTCCTTGTGTTCGATTAATCGATTATAATCCTTTTGTTCAACTAATCGATTATAATCCTTTTGTTCGATTAATCGAAGTGGTGGTTCAATAACACTGACACTTCTACATGTATACCTGAAAGCACTTGACAAGCCTTAGTCTTTCAGTTAAAGCGTTTAATAAATTGAAACAGTTCTCCAGCAATCAATACAGAAACAATTCTCAACTCTGTTAACATCCATCTTGACAGCCTAAGAAATCTAGTAGTTCAAAAGCATTGTCTTCTTCATTGTTCATGCCTTAGGATTATTGCTCTGAGAAATTCAGTCTCTGTTAATTTCGTTTCAGGTTCATATTCTAACTACCTCTGAGTGAAAATGTATTGTTACCCATTCTCCTGCTGGGTTTATGTGATTTTCATAAACCTCGTTCAATCCAATTATAACTTCTTCTAACTCAATTAAGGGTAAGCTTTATGTTAAGTCGATAAATTTGCATGAGCTTTATGTTAAGTAGTTAACCTGTTCGGACTTGTTTAAAATGTGGCGTGGTTTTTTTTTCTATAGTCCGTTTCTACTGTAAAACGTTAACTTGTTTAAGCCACGGCATGTATTTCTTATAGCCTGTTTCCTATAAAGTTCTTAACGTCAGATACGCGCTGGTGTAATGGCTACGGCGTTGTACTGGCGACCAGGTTTTCATGGTTCAAACCCGGGCGTCAGCGTTTGAAGGAATGTTTACGACCGGAAATTTGACTGAATAACCTGAACGGCTCCTGCACATAAATCCCGTGTGGATGGGAAGGAGCGAAGCTCCTGACCGGGTTGGAAAGAAAGTCCACTGACCCCCAGCCTCGCAATGACATGTCATTGGGCCAATAGAGCTGGAAAGCTCGAGTGCCGTTGGTTAGAGAAAAAGAAAAATCTAACGTTATTATACTTTCTTTTATTATCTTATAACCATTAATTCAAATCTAGGGATGTTATTAGTTACTATCGTATTTTTCCTACCACCATCCGGTCACAATTACAGTGTCCAATAAACACTTAGTACTCCAACAACCAGATGATATGGTGATAATACAAGATCGAATACAGACGACTCAATAGCTACAGATGTCAATCTCGAGCATATTTATCACTAAACGGCACAGACATTTTCAAGTCCATTGAGGAAATAATACAGACGAACCTCGTAGTTACAGATTGTGTTCATATCAGATATACCGCCATTTTCACATCGATCCTCGGGTCGGGTGCATTGGATTTCCAGCCCGCTCTGCCCTTTCCCTTGATGGTACATTCTGATAAGTTTTTTTCTGTCGATCTCTTGATGTTATCTTCCTACTTATAACGACGTTAACCTCATGTCAGTCTACATTCAACTATTTCTTATGGTTTTTTTCAACACTGTGTCATGTATTATCATTATCATAATCATCATCAACGTTTTCCTTTGCACTTTATCGAGCATGGAACCACCACAGCAGCGGGTGCCCACATTGGAAGCCTTCACTGATCATTCATATGCTCTTGTGGTAGTGATTTCTATGGCAATGTGTTTAGCAGGATGAGGTGCCTAGCCTTACGCACAACCACATATTAGACGCCTTGAACGACATGCATGAGGTTGCTATAGTAACAATCTTTCTTTGTCGCCTCTTAGACCCCTATAAACAAAATATTGCCAAATTCCATCAACATTAACCTTGTTGATTCATCTATTGCAGTGTTGTTCTCTAACAGGCGATCATTAATTGTCTGTAGTATAAGTCCACAATATTTTCATTGTTTTCTCTTTCATTAATTTTCTTGTAATGTCGATTCTTTCTATTTGTTTTGTTTTTTAAATTATGTTCCAGTAAAATGCACCACGTTCTGCTATGTATTCACACTTTGGAGGCCTCAATTATTTATTCCAGTTATTAGTTAATTGCCCATTGTTTATTGTTTTCTACATTTGTGCTAAGAATGCAAACATGTACCTATCCTCGCACAATTTTAAATTCAGGCGAATAAAAGGAAAAGGAAAACAAAACGAAGACCCCAAGAATCATGTAGAGAGAGAGAGAGAGAGAGAGAGAGAGAGAGAGAGAGAGAGAGAGAGAGAGAGAGATCTGACTGTGTTGTAGAAAGTAACGAATGGTTCGCTTTAAACATGTCCAAGTGTTAAACTCCTTTCAGTCTTTATGCTTCGGTGAGAAATGAGAAAAAGGAAGAGTGGAAAAAGAGGAGTGAGTAAAGAAGTAATGAGAAAGAGAGAGGTGTGAGACAATGATATATACTGTACACGAGGAAAATTCACATCAATGCAGAAAACAAAATTCAAACAGGCAAAATAAATGCGAGGACGAAGCAGTAATGTAAGACAAATAACCAAGCTTAGATAAAGCTAATGATACAGTTTTGTTGGCAGAAAGTTTCAAGAACTAATGGAACAAGTGAATAAAAGAAGCCACGAATAAGGATTGGATATTAGCACTGCTGAATAAATACAATCTATGATAATTAGCGAAACATGCTAAGAAGCGAACATTGCAAGGGAAAAGTTTATCATATCTTGGATGCGTCATAACAGTGACAGGCAGACGTGAAACGGAATGAAGAAGAGAATATGAATGATCAGAAACTACCGTCTGCAGGAAAAGGTAGTTTCTGCCTTCAGCAAGAAACAGACACTAAAATCCCAAAAAAATAAGAATGAAATAAATAAAAACAACCATCAAGTGTTATATATACTGTTGGATGCACTAACAAGATTTGGAAGAAAGAACTGGGGCATTAGAAATAAATATGGACACATACACGAATAGGGTACGTTTCGTTGAAATGGTAGAAAACAAAGAAGTCATAGAAGAGAAAAAGAAAAGAGAATTAATGAAACTTACCACAATAAACCAAATAAACTAGTTTTGACTTATAAACAGGCAGAACGCTGTCGAAGAACAACTCTAACATGAGGAAAAACTGCAGGAAAACATGACGACAACAGCACTAATAGTGGGGAAGCATCATAAACAGACAGAAAGGAAATACTAACAACTTGCAATGCCAAGGTAAAATTACAGAAACATACGAGACAAATTGCAACCAACTTTCGATACAAGAGATAGGACTCGATTTGTCATGATCTAAGACCCTGACAAACCACAGGGGACACTGTTTGTTTTTGTGTTCACGTCAAAATAAAATGTGTATTTTCCTGATCAATCACCCTAGTTTGGAACAGTCTTCTAGGGCGAATTTAGTCAATAAGATTTTGGCTGCTAGAATAATCTTTCTCGAATAAAATGGCCAGAGAAACATAATACATATTTTAAGACTGACATTTAGGAGTATGGATAAGTCTATAAATGGACAATATAATGCTAAACTCTGATAGCCAAACGAGGCTTCAGATGAATAATTAGGTTTTATGTCAGTTCTGGTACACAACAAAAGAAATATAGTATGTCATGTTTCGGTGAAAATATTTCCGTCTTCATCATCATCTTCATCATTATCGTCGTCATCGTCATCATCATCATCATCCACGTGCTTCAATACCCTGTGTAATACGTCATCCTTCCTTTCACCACTCAATTCCCCAAGGAGCATAGGCCTTCACCAATCTTATGCCAAGTCTTTCTGTGCCGTTCCATCAGGTCAAGCTCTGTCCATCTCTTCTTCATCCTCTTCATGTTTGTCTCCAATTATCTTCTCTATATGTCCTTTGGTCTTCCTGTACCTCTCTTACCCTGTGGACTCCAGATCAAGGCCTTCCTTGTCATTGCTATAAACATGTTTTCTCAATGAATGTCCTTTCCATATCCAGTGTCTTCTTGTCATCTCTTGTTCCACTGGCGCTTGTCTAGTGCTTGTCATCTCTTGTTCCACTGGCGCTTGTCTAGTGCTTGTCATCAGTTCCACATTAGTATCTTGTCATATTTACTTACTTAATCGTTCCGCTTCTACTCTGGGGTGTAGAGGTTTACCAGAGAGAGCGCCATAATATTCTATCGGTTATCTTCCTTTAGTCCTGGTTCTACGAGATCTAGTCTTCGGTCCTTCAGAGATAGTGATCTTGTCACATCACTTCAATCCTTTTAGCCAACGTAAGCATCCGTTTAGAAAATGTGTCCATAGCTACCATATAAACAAAAGAAAGCACATTTCCAAGTAAGGCATGATCTCAAGAGAGCACATCCCTTCCCATTAGTGTAAGGAGCTTAAATGGCTGCAACACTTGCATGCAAAAGGTGGGGGGTTTTGTTGTGATGATTTGTGCGGTAGTGCTTTCATTATCGTGTAGTATGAGAGTATCTTACACACAGCTAAACGAGAGAAACTGAGATAGTTAAAAAATTGTCTACACGTGTAACGGTAACAAACATATATTGTGCATCTTAGTGGTACAAAGGAGAAAGAAACGGACTACGTTAAAAACAACAGGGTCTTTGTCAGGGAACAAACGTAGTGAATGATATAACTGTACACAAGAATGAATAACATAGGGCAAATAGATAATTTAAAAATTACATATAAAAAATACATAGCAAAGCTGAAATGTAGCACAAGTAAAGCAATTAATGTGTCAAAGAAACTAAAAACATAAAGACAAAAGATTAATATTGTTAATGTTATTGTTGAACAGTACCGATGTCGTAGATTTTTAGATAGGAGAATTAAGACTTGGGTTGGTCCCTTCTGAATAGGTTGGAATGAGTGATAGTCACAGTGTGAAGTAGTAAAAGAAATAGATTCCACGAGTGAGATGATAGAATGTGATATAGAGGCTGTCTCTGAAAGCGGAAAAAAATTCTTCTCCCTCTCACCTATCTTCTACGACAACTTTACAGCGTCAGACAGTCTACACACAGGTATATCTATTACCTATATTTCTATCTACTCACGGGCACGCACATACACGTGACGACAGTTAAACACACAGACGTGGGAAATCTATAACAATGAATATATATATATTTGAACGAGCTGACCAAAGCACTGATTTAGTTCAAGAGAGATTTTATTATTATCATCTAAAAAAAATCTTCTCACAACACCAAAAATTTCATCAAGGAAAAACATATACAAATAGTCATAAAATTCAAGGAAAATGCTACAAGGATGATAGCCCGTTAGAATCTTACTCTAGGTTTAGCCCACAGCCCCGTTAAGAGAACAGATGATGGCCCAGAGAGTTATAGATACATAGGGTTGAGTCTAAGAGGTTTCTTTCTTTCTCGTAAATGTATGAACAGAGTTGGATAATCTGATTTAGCCTAAGAAAAAGAAACCCTAGCATTTGTAACAAATTCTGCAGATTAATAAAAGTTAAGACAGCAAATGGGTGACAATAATACAACGGTAAAATAACACTCAGACCTGCGTACTCTCATTCATTCAGCCATGGCCATGTGTTCACATTTATACTCACAACTTTGCTCGCTGCCTCTGGGAACATAATAATTCTAGGACCTTCACACAGACCCGTAAATGCAGTTCTCGACCAAGAAATCCCCAGTTCCAACAAGACGTACTGAATTTCTCTGTCTCAGGGAACGATTCCTTGGGTGTTCTTATTTTTCGGATGTCTGTTAAGTCACATAAAATTTGTCCAGGCACGAAAGTTAGCAGAGCACAATGTCATTAGCTTTGGTTTCTAGAATTTAAGGAATGTCAGATCGGTGTCTACTTTCAGGAAGGTACTATATTTGGTCACCACAATACTAGTCAAAAAACTCTGTCGGAATGTTAATGTTATTCTTGTAACTATTCTCGCCGCCAGGCAGCATGTACATTTAAATTTGTGGAGCAATATGAACTGGCTCAAAAGCCCAATAAATATATTTCTAGTCTTTAGAAACCGTTAGTGGGAGTCGTATTACTGTCTCTCTCTGATGGCATATGCACTGTCAGACCAGTGTTACTTGAAAATAAAACCCACGTGGTTAAAGATAGGAAATGTCTATGCTTCTCACAAATATGTCTCTCATGCTACTAAACGCTGGCCAGTTGGGATCACCCCAATAATCACTGAATGAAGAAAAACAACATATAATATAATATACAGAATATGTACTCATTATAACTTTACATTTTAAACGGCAAGCCTACAACTTGACTTATTATTTACAACTTCCCGTGAAGTAAGTTATATAAAAATCGATCACCAGGAATTAGGAATATCTGCGTATTCCGTCAATATTCACTGATGTCGCATCTAGCATTTTTCAGTTAGTTTAGAAAAAGATACTCGACTGAGTAGTTAGCAGTTAACTAAATTCATTATAGTTACATGTTTGTTAAGCTAGAAATATAATTTATTCTGCTTTCCACTGTATGCGACACTAGAAAATATTACAGACTTTATAAATTTGGCACTCTGCGCAAAATCTAGTAAAATGAAATCGGCGATTTAACACTTATCACTTCACAAAATACTAGAGATCTATTATATATCATATTTTACCTCAAACACAGAAGTACTAAGAACTTAAACCACTTCGACCAAACTAAAGGCCATCTCTATTAACAGAGATATTTTAGAAATCGAACGAAGGCTAGTTCTGTCTTTACTGCGAAGTTACTGAGTGAAATGAAAAATCAGATTACAGCTCCTGGGTGGATATTTGAAAACAGGGGCAAACAATCCCATATTTTCTCAAACTCCGAAATCATCTCCCCTTTTACGTGTCAACGCCTACGTCAGCTTAACGCGTGTCGTAACTGCCACCAGTGACCGAGAAATGCGCGTGACAGTTGCAAATCTCAGACAACCGTCTACAACTGCGTCGTAGAGATGTCAGTAATCACGCCTTTCCTGAGCGCTCAGCCGAAAAACCCGCGCGTGACAGGTGTGAATGTAGACATAAAGTCTGCTCTTAGTCTGGGTATGAAACATAATCACACCTTTCGTCTACTGACATCTATGTAATAGAATGCTAGTGCGATTCTCAGTTTTGAGAAGCAAAACAGGTAAAGTTTAAGAATAGTATGAAAATATATTTCGCAAACGAATGGATGCAAAATATACAGGAAAAGAAAAAAAAAAAGATAACAAAATTAAAGAATTCGGGTGAAATAATAGGAAGACGCTATAGGCAATTTAATGATCGAAACCTACGTGACAATCGACATCATTGCACTCCGGGCAAACCCATAGGTGCCCACTCTCCCTCAGAAAATATCAAAGGGTATGAATGCTAAATGTTCTTGTTGCTCGCTGGTTGTATAGACGACGGATGCCTCCTCTCATACGCCCCCCTCCCTGCTAGGCTTACTTTTAATGCCAAATTCCAGCAATATTAGCCTTGCTGATTTATCTATTGCAGCGTCGTTCTCTAACAGGCGATCATTAATTGTTTTTAGTATTTGCGATCATCCATTCTCTTTAGAATTTCTCCCATATCCATATCCAGTATCATCACTGTTGGTGTTCTCGAAGCCAGTATGCCAGCTCTGATTACTGCGTACCCCTGCATGACAAGAACAGTCGATATACACACATTTCTGAAGATTCGTAGCATCTATGTATGTTTTATGTTCATGCCGCAGCTATCCATTTTGAACCTTCCGAAACATGGACTGAAAGTCTGGCACAATAACTGCCCTGGTTGACGGAGCTCAGACAGCTACCTCAGAGCTGCAGTAGCTGCCTATACGTCCATTCTCATGCTGGAGGTTGTCATGTAAGCTCTGCTCTGTTCCGCGACGATTCTACCCTTTACTCTAGCCGAGAAGCAGCAGCCTGATTTCTCACCACGGAGTACTGGCCAATCTGTGTAAAAAATCGCATCATTATTTCCCGCATGGTCATGTAGCAGTTGGTTAATTTCCAGCTCTGATTTCCCATTGCCCCAAGCTCTGATTTCCTATTGCCCCAAGCTCTAATTTCCCATTGCCCCAAGCTCTGATTTCTCATTGCGCCAAGCTCTAATTTCCCATTGCCCCAAGCTCTAATTTCCCATTGCCCCAAGCTCTAATTTCCCATTACCCCAAGCTCTAATTTCCAATTGTCCCAAGCTCTGATTTCCCATTGTCCCAAGCTCTAATTTCCCATTGTCCCACGCTCTGATTTCTCATTACCCCAAGCTCTGTACTCCCTGCCAAGGCTGATTATCAGCTCCTCTCGTGGAACCGAAAGTCACGAGGGACATATTCTGCTCTTTGCTCGTCCTTCCCACATGGTCACGTGTCTGTCTTCCCGACTTTTATCTTGATAAACAGATTATATTTGAGCCTGTAGTGGCCGGTTCTCGGTCTCAAAATAATCACTTGATTTATTTTCTTGAAAAGAAGTAGCAATCTTTTGTTATATCAGATTTTTGATGTTCTCTGTGCCCCTTTTTTGACGTTATTTTTAATTTTGTGGTGTTATATCTTTATAATTTGCCTTGTCTTTAGTTTGAATATTGCTTTCCACTTCTTTGGTAAGTCTATCTGCCTTTTTATTTCTATACAAACAAACTGATCCTCAGCTTTTAAAAATATTTTCTTCACTGGTTAAGTTTATTCAGTTTACGTAATCTCTATTTCTTATTAAGTGCTCGTAATTTCCTCTCTATTATTTTAATCTGCTTCAGAAAAAAAAATTGACAGCAGTGATTTTTAACCTGTAGGTTTTGGTTCAAAATGTGTCGCGGGAAACATTGCGATGTGTCGCGTCCCTTACGTTTGTCTTACTGAAAATTGTAAGCAGTTTGCATTTGGCTGAATTCCTGTAATTAAGTTCTACTTGTTAATTTTGTTACACGGATCGCCAGCCTCACCAACTGTGAATTTAGGCTGATGGTCGTTAACAGGTTTAGAACCAGTGATTTACACTATCAGTGACCAAAAAATAATTGAATTTTTTTTTTAATCAGGATAATTCTACTGTGAGGTCAAAACATCCTTGATGAAACATCGTTTGGAGTCTCTGTCTTCATACTTCCCTGAAACTCAACTCTAATTTTCATTTTCACCAGCCATGCGGATAAAATCTTATTGATTTATCGTAGCAGCCCTTCAAGAAGCTAGAACATTTTATGAGCGTACATCTCGGCCCTCAAACTATCAAGGATGTTGTACGCCCTCACGTACCGTCTGCTGTTCTTGTGTCAAAATCTGGCACACTGAAATAGATTTACTGATTGGGTAATTCCGTCGGGCATTCGTCACCGGCATGCTAATAATATCCAGCGTAGGCGGATCACAATAACTGTGTCATTCTGGAACAATAAAGGAAATAATTGATAATATAAATCATACACAAACCTCTTCTTCTTTAAGAGTCGCGTCAACTGGGACAGGTGATCATGTCTTTCCACAACTTTTTGTCTCTAGTACTGTTTATCTATTCTGTTGTTCACGCCTTTCACTGCCACGACGTGACACTGTCCATCATATTCTCTCTTTGTCATCATCATTCCCTTTTTCCTTTAATCTTTCCTTTCATCATCGTATATTCCATATTTCGTCCTCTCATAAAATGCCCAAAAGAAATTAGGTTTCTGATGTTAATAATAAGTAATTGTATAAATATATGTACACCAAAAACGTTCTTTATCTACGTCGTGGCAAATCAGTTTTACGAATCGATAAAATATCTTGGCAGACATGTGAATATATCTGGGTACAAGCCACAAATATCTTATCAGACAAGTACGAATATCTTGGCAGACATGTATCTGGGTACAAGACACAAATGTCTTATCAGAAAAATACGAATATCTTGGCAGACATGTGAATATATCTGGGTAAAAAAACCACAAATGTCTCTTCAGACAAGCACAATACGAATTTCTTGTCAGATATGTGAATATATCTGGATAAAAGCTACAAATTTCTTGTCAGAGAAGAACGGATTTCTTAGCAGATATGTAAATATATCTGGGTAAAAGCCACAAAGATGGAAAGACCTTCAGATGATGGCACAGGACAGGAAGATTTGGCACAAGTTTGTTGATGGCACAAGACAGGAAGATGTGGCACAAGTTTGTTGATGGCACAAGACAGGAAGATTTGGCACAAGTTTGTTGATGGCACAAGACAGGAAGATTTGGCACAAGTTTGTTGATTGCACAAGACAGGAAGATTTGGCACAAGTTTGTTGATGGCACAAGACAGGAAGATTTGGCACAAGTTTGTTGATGGCACAAGACAGGAAGATTTGGCACAAGTTTCTTGATTGCACAAGACAGGAAGATTTGGCACAAGTTTGTTGATGGCACAAGACAGGAAGATTTGGCACAAGTTTGTTGATTGCACAAGACAGGAAGATTTGGCACAAGTTTGTTGATGGCACAAGACAGGAAGATTTGGCACAAGTTTGTTGATGGCACAAGACAGGAAGATTTGGCACAAGTTTCTTGATTGCACAAGACAGGAAGATTTGGCACAAGTTTGTTGATGGCACAAGACAGGAAGATTTGGCATAAGTTTGTTGATTGCACAAGACAGGAAGATTTGGCACAAGTTTGTTGATGGCACAAGACAGGAAGATTTGGCACAAGTTTGTTGATGGCACAAGACAGGAAGATTTGGCACAAGTTTGTTGATTGCACAAGACAGGAAGATTTGGCACAAGTTTGTTGATGGCACAAGACAGGAAGATTTGGCACAAGTTTGTTGATGGCACAAGACAGGAAGATTTGGCACAAGTTTATTGATGGCACAAGACAGGAAGATTTGGCACAAGTTTGTTGAAGGCTTATGCTTCTTGGGGAGCTGAAAGGGGATGATGATGATGATGATTATGATGATGATGATTATGATTATGATGATTATGATGATGATGATTATGATGATGATGATGATGATTATGATGATGATGATGATGATGATGATGATGATGATTATGATGATGATGATTATGATGATGATGTTGAAAAGCTAGAAATGTCTTGTCAGACAAGCACGAATATCTTGGCAGAAAGCTGAAAACATATGACACACAGCAATAAATATTTTCCTACATTCCTACATAACATAATGTAGAGGCCACGCTCTTGTAAATTACGACACGCTTTGGATAGAATTAGCCTGACCACTTGGCACGAGCAAGAGATTTTGTTCAGATAAAAAAGACGTAAATATCACTATTCCTGTCCTTGACCTTGGCATTCTTCTTCTTCTTCTGTCCTTAGCCACAGACCGTCAAAGCAGTCAGTGGCCATTACGCCTAGTGGCGTCTTAGGGCAACAGCAGATAGGTTTTCTTTGCCATTGTTTCCCATCACGCCTAGTGGCGTCTTTAGGGCAACGGCAAATCAACCCATTTGCTGTTGTTTCCGTAATCGAAGTGACTGGCAACGGGTGATCAGCCCGTTGTGTTGACCTTGGCATGGCCCTACTTCTCTTTCCTTTTCTGTTCATCTTCTTTCCACCCCCAATCAACACACGTTATACTAATTTTAATTTAATTATTTCCCATTTTTCTGTATTAATAACTTTTAAGATATTTCGCGATTATTTTGTTTCTTCTATTTTCTATTTTACGTTTTTGTGTACGAAATTTTACTGCATGTTTACATGTCATGAATTTTTCACTTTATCCTTCGTTTTGCCATACTTTACAAACAATATGTATCTTCTTTACGTGGTCATTAACTCCATCAGTCTTTCGTGCACAAATAGGTGAAGGTGGATACTACCGTAGTGGGTGAAGTGTTAGACACTTCACTAAACTAGTGCTGCATTGAAAGGTGGAGTGAACAGTTCCCTTCCCCCGCTGCCCTTTCCTTCCCTAGCTCACGAGCAGTCAAATACCCATTTACATCTGGGTAAACTGGAACGTGACATCATAGTTTTGTGCAAAGTGAGATAATAATGTGAATTCATATATAGATAGATCTATGGAGAACAACAAACACTAACAACCAAAAAGTTGCAGACTGTCAACACTGTGTGCTTGTGTAGAATAGCGTTGAAATGATATGACAAGATCACCGATGTGGAACTGACCAAAAAAATAGTCCCAGGAAAACAAGAAATGAAAAGAAGTCTCAGACGTTGAATCTGACAACAATTTCGGAAACTTGTTGACATCAGTCCTTTTTCTGGATCCCCAGGGAAAACGCAAAGAATTGAAGAAGATAACTGGTGACAGTCTTGAAAATGAGTAAGAAGATATGGAAATAACTAGAAGGGATAGCACAGAACAGGTAAACGTGACATTAACTCACTGAACCCTATGCTCCATAGGCAGCTGAAGGGTAATGATGAAGATAGACATATTGTAGCCAAGGTCTTATTCACCTCTTTGCAAATGGGAAAACAAAAGAAAACAAATCTGTGAAAATGTTAGTAATTAAACCCACACAAATTCCCATGTGTCTGTCTTAACTCATGCCTGTAAGTAACTTTAATGTAACTACAGAATATCAGATGATTCACCAAATCCCACTAGTGGACTGACCGCACTCCTTGAACCCTCATCACATCTATCACTCGAATGAGCAGAGACCTAATAGTGCTCTAATATATTTTTCCTTTTGCTGCCCTAATCTGGGTCAATTTACAGAAGTTCATTACGAAGTACCAAGGAATTTTTTTTTTTTTTTTTTTTTTTTTTTTTTTTTTTATCCAGCGGCACTTGGGCTTTCAGCCCTTCGGCCCAATGACATGTCATTGCGAGGCTGGGGAACCTGAGGACTTTCCTTCCAACCCGGTCAGGAGCTCGCTCCTTCCCATCCACAGAGGGTTTATCAATTTACAGAAATTTCCGGCCGTTTTCATTTGAACGAAGGTCGCCACAACGGAAGCCAATCCCAAACCAAGAAACAAAGTCGTAATGGGTTTTCCCATTTTACAGTGATGTCAATGACAGCTTGGTAGACAAAAGTAGCAGTATTACATTGGAGTTATTGAAAGAGAGATGCGGGTTCGCTTTGAGATAGTTGAATCTGCTGGACGAATGAGCTTCAGCAGGGGCACTAATCGAAAGCATGGACCGAGACGGAGTCTATACAGGATCATAAAGACAAATTTACGTGTAAATCAAAGGTTCGGGAAGTACAAAATTATAAATTTTATGAACACACAGAGCCGGCTTAACGTAGTAGCAAAAGTAGCATATGCTACGGGCCCCGCTTTTAGGGGCCCCGCGCCAATAAATATGTACATAATTTTTTGGTCATCTTCTAATACGAGCGTTAAACCAATGATCTTGTGATTTATGCCATCTCTAGCGCCTTTTCATTTGGTGTCACGAAATTGTGAGAGAAAGAGCATAAGAGGGTAACTTAGTGTGACTCTTCGTTATTTTTATCTTAACTGTTTGCGGACGGAAGCCATTTAAGTGGCGTTGAAAATTTGGTCACGTTTGGACGGAAGCCACTTTTTTGGCTCTAGGCGACTGCCCCTATAATTTTGTTTCGTTCTTTGTGAAATGAATTTGCATTAACAATAAAAACTTGAATTTAGGAAACGGAAACTTCCTGTTTTAATTGAGGTATACGGCGTGCTCGCACTCTCTTTCGATCTTGATTAAAATTTCTTGATTTGTAAGGTTAGAAAACTCAAAAAATGAGCAGTAGACACAGAGATATTGGACGTAATTATGCTTCTGGAAGTGAAAAACGTAAAGCGAAGGAAGAAAAAGAAAGAAGAGATCAACTTGTGATATCAAAAACACGTAAGCTGACAGAATATTTTGATGTTCATGGTGGTGGTACTCTAACCGCTGAAGCTGGAAGTACAGGAACAACTAGTACTAGTGCAGGCTGTGCAGCAGAAAATATACAGCAAAACCCAGTATACAATGAGTCTGAATGTGAAAGAATAAGTGAAACGAAGAAGTACTCTAATGATATTGGTGATTGGCCGAACAATATAGATGACTGTGAGCGTGCATACTCGATATCCAAGGGAAGTGAAAAATGTCAACATGTTAATAGTGCTTTCTCTTCATCCGTGCGAATGTATGACACTGAAAAGAAAACTCGATACTGTCAGAAGTCTTATTTTACACATATTCATAAACTTACAAACAAGCAACATGCAAGAAAATGGTTATGCTTTTCAGAAAGTAAAGGGCGCCTATTCTGTTTCCCATGCAAGCTTATGAGTTCAGAATGTTCATCAAAGTTTACTGTGGAAGGGTTTAATGACTGGAAAAATGCAAGCAATCTATTGCGTCGACATGAAGAAAGCTCCTCACATAGACAAGCTTTAATTTCACTGTTGATACGTAAAAACAAAGGTGAACGTGTCGATTCCCAACTTGTGAAACAAATGGACATTCAAGAAAAGTATTGGCACAAACTTCTAGAGCGAATAATTGAAGTTGTGAAGTTTTTAGCAGAACGAGGCCTTTCATTTCGTGGCAGTGATGAAATTGTTGGGTCCCCTTATAACGGGAATTACTTAGGGTTGTTAGAATTACTGGCCAAGTTTGACCCTTTTCTGGCAGAGCATATAAGTACTCATGCAAACAAAGGATTTGGACATACATCATATCTATCTAAAACAACGTGTGAGGAATTCATCAATCTGATTGGATCCAGCATACTGGATCACATTCTCTGTGAAGTGAAGAAATACACGTATTATTCCGTTTCATTGGATTCTACTCCAGATATATCTAATATGTATCAGCTGACTTTGACTCTGCGCTATATTTTGCCATCTGGACCAGTTGAAAGATTTGTGACATTTTTGGATATGGAAGGTCATAGTGCTGAACAGCTTACTAAAAGTCTACTTAATTTTTTAAAGGCAAATGACATTGATATTAAAGACTGCCGTGGTCAAAGTTATGACAACGCCAGCAACATGAGTGGCAAATTTATAGGATTACAAGCAGGAATTAAAGAGATGAATAAGTTTGCGCATTACATTCCGTGTTTTGCACATTCACTAAATTTGGTTGGAAAATGTGCTGCTGAAGGTTGTCAAGAAGCAGTCATTTTCTTTGGATTTGTTGAAAGCCTGTACACCTTCTTTTCTGCTTCTACCTACCGGTGGGGTCTCCTTTCTACTGCATTATGTGCTGGCGGTACTCATAATAAATCCCATTTGCCCTTTGTGAAAAGACTGTCAGATATCAGGTGGTTCGCTCGGGCAGATGCAACAAAAGCACTTTTACACAGCTTTTCTGCAATAAAACAAGTCTTGGATGATATTTCAGATAACAATGATCAGAAGGGAGAGTGTCGTCGACAGGCTCGTGGTCTACTTTCAACCATGATGAAGTTAGAAACAGGAATAATGATCATACTGTGGGATCAATTATTACAGCGTTTTCAAATGACCAGTGCTTCTTTGCAATCTTCTGACCAAGATTTGAATACAGCTTGTGCACTCTATGAATCCCTGCGGGGGTATATTCAAGCTATGCGGTCTACTTTTGCAGACATAGAGCAAAAGGCCAAGGATCTGACTGAGAGTGAACATTATCAAGAACAAACTCGAAGAAAACACAAACGAAATCGAGAGTATGATGATTTCAGTGGTTCCAGCACACTTGATCCACTTGTTGAATCTCAAACGCCTTCTCAGCAGTTTAAAAGCCGAACATTTCTTGTCCTTATTGATAGCTTGCTCTCTGCCTTGTCAAAACGCCAGAAAGCTTATCAAAAGTTGAATGATGTATTTGGATTCCTTCGTCAGTTACAGTCGTTTACACCTGAAGAGGTGGTAATGAGATCATCGAATCTTATTAAATCATATCCGGAAGATCTGGAAGAAAGTCTCTGTGAAGAACTTGTGCAGTTTACAGAACTGTTGAAAACGGATCTTGCTTCTCATATTGGCACTACTCTAGACCTTGTAGAGTTACAGTTTTACCGTTTGATAATTGACAATTCTTTGGAGTCTTGTTTTCCAAATGTAGAAATCGCCTTGCGCATCTAATGGTAACCAACTGCAGTGGAGAACGATCATTTTCAAAACTGAAACTTATTAAAAATGAACTAAGGAGCACCATGGGTCAAAAGAGATTGAACAATCTCACACTAATGAGCATTGAACATAAACTTCTGCGTGAAATTGATACATCCTATATCATCAACAAATTTGCTCATGCTAAATATAGAAATATTAATATTTAAACAATAATGTTGACTGTGTTGTTACTTTTGATAATGATAATTACTATGCAAATTAAAAATGAATGTGTTCAAATATATTTGTGTTGTTTTATTGTTTTTTTTAAATATAGGGCCCCTTTCTTAACATATGCTACAGGCCCCGTACTAGCTTAATCCGGCCCTGTGAACACATTATACTGTTTTTTTTAAAATTGTATTTGTTGTTGTTGTTATTTTTTATGTATTTATTTATTTTTTATTTTTCGTAATCTACACCAGTCCACGTGGTTTTGGAAAAAGAGTTAGGAGGATGTGGTTACCTTCATTTGCTTAGATAAAATCGGAGAGAGATAGAGAGAGAGAGAGAGAGAGAGAGAGAGAGATAAGACTTAGGCGAGACCGCTAAGAAACACATAGAGCCACACGTAAAAGCGAAACATATATACATATATATATATATATATATATATATATATATATATATATATATATATATATATATATATATATATATATATATATATATATATATATATATATATATATATATATATATATACAATTTATTTTCAGCCCCCCCCCCCCCCCCCCCCCCCCACCCCCCCCCCCCCCCCAGGATGTTACGCCTTCAACAAATTCGTACCAAGTCAAGCAGCACCCATTCAAGTGTATTCTATGTTTTATTTAATTTGGTTCGTGTCTCCAGTTCTTTTCGGCTACCACGAGAAGCATAGGAATCTAAAAGCCAGGGATCCAGACCTCTAGGACGACCCAAAGTCCGCTGGGAGGACAACATTAGACAATCTTTGAAGGACCGAGGACTAGAATAGAACCAAGCCAGGAGGAAGACAGCCGATAGAATAGTATGGCGCTCTCTCTTACAAACCTCTACACCTCACGGTAGAAGGGGAACGAATAAGTAAGTCTCCAGTTCTTTATTCTATGTGTGCTTTTTTCCTCTCTCTCTCTCTCTCTCTCTCTCTCTCTCTCTCTCTCTCTCTCTACACCTCTACCTCTCTCTCTCTCTCTCTACCTCTCTTATCCTGGGTATTTGTCACAGATGGAAATAGTGCAGCAGTGATCATCCACTTTTGCCCCTCCCCATCTAGTTTATTTTTTGCTACATGAACGAAGGATTCACTAGTGCAATTAACACGTGAGCCGTTTGGAAATTAAGCACGGTGGAACAGAGAGAGCGCGGAGCATGGCGTAATAGATTCTTTGATCAGGGGCGATGTTAAGTCTGAGACGGACCTTGGATTGTAAAACTTTCAGGGGAATTAATTGCGTAGCTGATATTCGGCAAGGCGGAGATGATGAAAGTCAAGCCAGAGAGGTTGTCGGCGGCAGATGTGGTGATGTGGTAAAATTACCTTTGATTCAAGAATCGAACGGCAAATGGGCTCGGGTCTGGCAGTAGGTGTGACTTTCGCATTAAAGAGCGATAGAACGGAATTTACGGATATATGCCATGTCTCTCCGATAGCCATGATCAGTTGTTCAGAAATCTATCTGAAATTCACTAGCTCGATATCTTAGATTTCTCGTACAGAGTGAAAATTATTAGATTTTCGTGGAGTGTTTCATTTTTTCTGATGTGATTTAGTGTGTTTAAATTTTCATTATATTTCATTGAGATTTTCTGTGCTAATTAAATAACCTATAGCTAAATCTTTTTCAGCCGTAAAGTGAATTTAATTACTCGCTATTTCCCAGTAAGAGATGTTTTAAATTGACTAGTACATTCATTAAATAACTGTCTACTGACGGTATATATTATTTACTTCTATCCATTTTATGAAATTTTTTAAAATAACTAGTGTTCATATCACGCGTTAAAAACGATAGGATAAGCTAGACACGTGTGTTTTAAATCTAATTTATAACGGAGTGGCGAAGAGGTCCTGTTTTAACACGTGTTAGATATGATATTGATAATTTGGTTAAATGTTTATATTTTCTTTCCTAAAATCTAGGCTGATCAACCTGAGTACTAGCGGCTTTTTTATGGCCATATGAACTTATGATCATACGAACTTATAATATTATAAGCATCCTGGGATAGTTAATATTGCTGAGCTTCTTGCTGTGACCTGTGTGGTCCAATTTTCCTCATTTTCATGAGAGAAACCAGAATAGAACCATTAAATTGTAATATTAACTGGACCAGAACTATTACCAGATTTACTTCTATCAATCTCATCAACCAGCTGTGGCGAAATATATTGTCAGCAACATTTGTGTAACTTAACCTAGCGTCTCAGCCACCCGAGGCTAAACAACATAGGAACTATATATATATATATATATATATATATATATATATATATATATATATATATATATATATATATGTTCTATTCATCCTACGTCGGCGATCACCACGCATGAACCTTACTCCAACCAACTGAAGGCATAGATAACTTATTGTATCCAGGAAAAATTAAATCACCGATTCTAGCGACTCCCGTGAAATTTGCAGTCAGCAACTACGGCGAGTCTGGGGCTAGATTTGGCAAAACTTAAATTTGACACTAAATAGTCTTATTACTTATTAGTGTATTTCCTTGGAATGCCTGCGACAACTACTGGGGTAAGCAAAAGTCTGAAAGTGGCCACTGAATGGGTGTGAATTGAATGAACGGAGAAAGAAACTTATGTCTTTTGTTAACATCTTATACTTATGTGGTTTCTTCTTTCTTTTTCTATCTCACTAATCGGAGTAGTCACGGGATAGATTACATTAGGAACCTATTCTTTTCCCATACTGACTATTTCATAACTTATTGTTAACTTTTGATCTTTTGGGTTAATTAACCTCTGTTGGAATCGTCTTTTCTTTTCCTTTACCAGAGGGGAAGAACCTATTAGATTAATTTCATCTTTTTCGATTTTGTCTGTAAACCATGAGCTAGTGATGTATATGCTTATTGTTGTGATCAATTATTCTTTCCAGAGACTGTTCTTTCTCTTACACGATCACCTCGTGATAAAACTACTTCTTACCCCTTACTTTCATATTGTCATCACTATCACCTCTGCTCAGAAAAGACTATAAACATCTATTACCTATCTGATAAAATCTACGACAGTATTCCAGAACAATGACTGCCTTGTAATGCTATCAGCACGTTTCCTCAGTTGTGTGTCCTATCCATCGCCAGCGTCTACTGTTCATCTCTTGTCTGGTTCTTGTCATCAGCTCCACATTGGTGATCTTGTGTGGTTCTTGTCATCAGCTCCACATTGGTGATCTTGTCTGGTTCTTGTCATCAGCTCCACATTGGTGATTTTGTCTGGTTCTTGTCATCAGCTCCACATTGGTGATCTTGTCTGGTTCTTGTCATCAGCTCCACATTGGTGATCTTGTCTGGTTCTTGTCATCAGCTCCACATTGGTGATCTTGTCTGGTTCTTGTCATCAGCTCCACATTGGTGATCTTGTCTGGTTCTTGTCATCAGCTCTACATTGACTAGTCTTGTCATACTAATTCAATCATTGTCTTCTAGCCTAGCACACATTTATACAAGTCTGTAGTTTCTTTAAAGTTTTTTTTGATGTTACATGATTTCATAGACACGAAACCTGTAGAAATTGTGATACGGTATTTACACTCAAATACAAACGCGGACACACATAAATATACACAGGCACTCATACATATACTGGTGTAAAAGCCCGTCATAAGACGGGAATTACATTCAAAAGCACCAATACCTAACGTCAATTTTACTTATTCAGAAGTATTAAAAAAAAACCACTGTTCATCACCACAGTGCACGAACTACGTAGCAGCAGCGAGGATCCCACGAACTTCGTAGCAGAAGCGAGGATCCCAATGTGTGTATACGGGATCACACATTCTATAAATATATTTTTGTGCACACCGTCATTTGCGCATTGTTCTTTGGTAAGTGGTACTATTTTTGGGAGAGTACATATAAGGGAAACAATACAATTAATGTCTAACTTTCAACCAAAGTTGCATCCCTTAGCGTTACTGACAGAAAAAGCTGGAATTTTATCTATATTGATGATACAGGCATCTTGTTCTTCGTGTCCCTCGATCAGGAGGTTGGAGTAATACTGCAGTATCTTCACCCTCACTAACTGTGGGTATCCTGTATTCAACCACATCACGTACTGTAGCAGTCAGGGTTTTAGTATCAGTTTGTTTTAAAAGAAAAAAAAAATGCGCGAAAGGCTTTCAACAACATACACAGAAGCACCCATACAGATACAAGTATACATATAAACAAACAGTCACGCAAAGAAAAACAAGAGCACATGTGCACATAGACGATCAGATAGGCACATACAGATATATAAAGATTGGGATGGTATGACAGGGTTACCAATGTGGAACTGATGACGGGAGCTGGACGGGTGCCGGTGGAGCAAGAGATGAGAAGAGGACGATGGCGATGGATGGGACACGCGCTGGGGAAGCCTGTTGATGGCATTGCAGGGCAGTCCTTGTTCTGGAACCCCCAGGGCAAGAGAGGCAGAGGAAGACCAAGAAGTACATGGAGAGGGGGGTTGGGGACAGAGGTGAGGGTGATGAGGAGAACATGGAAAGAACTTGAGATGATGGCACGTGACAGGAGGACTTGGCATGTGTTTGTTGAAGGCCTATGCTCCTTTGGGAGTGGAGGGTTATGAATGAATACAGATATATAAAGGTAGTTCTACGGCAGATACTGCCGTACTGGAGTGAAATGTTAGAGATTTTACTAAACTAGGTCCAGCTACATGAGGTGGGGTGACCAGCTATCTTCGTCGATTCCTTTCCCTTCCATATAACTTAAGAGCAGAGTCAGGTACCCATTATAACCTAGAGTTAGACGCTAACAGGTTTCAAACTGGAAATACAGTAACTTTGCCGCGCAAGGGCAAGCTCTCTAGCCACTCTGCGAATCGGACGTTAAATAAATACAGATATCAAATGCAACATTGTATTAAACATGTACAGATAGTAAACATATACATATATTAAACATAAACAGACGTAAACACCGAGCAAATCCACACACAAAAATTAGGGTTTCTTCTTCTTCTTCGTACACTCTCAGACGTCCACTCTCAGACGTCCACTCTCAGACGTCCACTCTCAGACGTCTACTTGAATGTTCTCAAAGAAAGCAGTAGTCACTTTGAGGCTATTTGAATCCCCGTAAAGCTTTTCCACGAAAGGAGCTGGCGTCGGCCATATGCGCTTTCTCTGTACCGCATATAAGGGGCAACTTTGAAGCAGATGTTCAGGAGTCATTTTATGAGTGCCACAGTAGGGTTTAAACACTGAATTCGTTATCAATGAATGATTTCTCTTCGTTATCATCATCCTACGCAAAGTTAGATGCGCCTCCACTGAACGAAATATAAATTCATTTGCTTCCTGATCAACATGGTTTATTGGAAAGGTTATAGTACATTACATTTTTTTTAAATCACGTAAAATATATATACTTACAAGCCAATTTAAACCAGTTAAAAACAACAGAACATATATCCGCTATTTAGATTGAGGTTTTAATATTCGTGTATGTCATCTATGAGGGGGGGGGGGGGAAGGGGGGGGAGGAGGAGGGTTGTTAGAGGATAAAGTAGACTATGAAGATGGAGGTTGCAAGCTAAATCTTCAAGCCTCCCTCCCCCTTATTGTCACACTTTGTAATACAATTTTGACCTGTGTGCCCCCTCGCAGGGTGACGTGATATGTGTATGACCGCATTTTTTGTTTTATTATTATTTTTTTTAACTTCTGAGCTGTGCTTTTCACCCAAAGTTTATTCTCTGTCAAAGTATTTGTGTTTCAAAATATTCAGATTAATTTTACATTAAACATCGCAACATCACGCTGAAATCGGGACCCAGCACTGTTAGCGCTTGTCTGCCATAAGCTTACGACGAAAAGCAGAGTCAAGCAGGAAATAATCACTGTCCTTGGAAACTACATTAGTTTAAGATCAGTGTTTGTTTCTTTCCTGGCATCAAGATGCTCTTTTTTTAACATTTGCACAGATACATTAGAAGGAAAAGGATAAGGATCCCGTTCACGCCTGTTGAGGGAATACGGTGTTAGGCCGGTATTTTCTTGACCATCGGCACACTAGGTCAGCATCACTCCGGCCGTCTTAACCTTCCCAGAGTTGTTCTGGTACCCAATTCATGAGGCTGGGTCGACCCCGGAGCCGTTTGCGGACTAAAAAATCCCACCTCAACTGGGGATCGAACCATGGACCACCGAGCCAGGAAGCCAGTGCACTAACCACTGAGCTACCGCGGGTCCTAAGATACATTAGAAACTGAAACCATAATATCCTTCAGCTGCAGAAGCCTTAGGAAATGAAGATGGATTGTCAATCATCATCATTAACCTTCAGCTAAACAAGGGTCAAAGGCCTTTAAAACTTATGTCATGACCTCCTGACCCTTGACATCAGGTCTTTCTATGTTTTATTTGTGTCTACAGTTCTCGTCTCCGTGTGTTTCTCTGTCACCACCTATCTATCTTACCCTTAGGATTCAAGAACAAACACTGCCTTGTAATGCTACCAACAAGATTTTTTTTCAGTGTGTGTCCTTTCCATTACCTACGTCTTCTTGTCATTTCTTGTTCCACTAGCACTCATCAAACTCTTGAGCATCAGTCCCACATTAGCGTCACAATATTTCCTTTCATTCTATATCATGTATGAAAGTCTAAACTGGATAGATGCCATTAGTAAAACTGAGGAAAGATACGAGGAAAGGAATTGGTCACCACACACATCTCGATGTTAAAACCTAGTATGGTTTACCAAAGCACCTCATATTCAACAACTGACGGAAACCACATCTCCCTACTACGCATGATGGTACAAGAAGAAGACCTAACGAAGCAAAACTATCAGAAACTATTAGATATTGCAATAATTATGTAGCTTAAATCAACATTTTATTTATATATCCGTAGTCTGTGAAATATGTCATCATCATTATCATCACCATGATCATCACCATCATCATCATCACCATCATCATCATCACCATCATCATCACCAGTATCTTCACCATCATTATCACCATCACCATCGTCATCACCATCACCATCCCCATCATCACCATTATCATCATCTTCCCTTACGATCCTTGCTGATCATTGAACCCCACAGCCGCTGTTACCCTTTCAGGAAGCCTGCACAAAGCAGTCACGTGATCCTGTAGTCATGGTTTCTATTACAGTTGGCTTTACATGATGAGGTTGGCAGTCCCATGCACAACAACAGATTCGTCGTCTTGTACGACATGAAGCGTCCGATTGGCAGAGTGGTTAGAGCACTGGTCTCTCGCCGCAAAGGTGCCAAGTTCGATTCACGATATCAACACGCTCCAGTCTACCCAGCTGTAAATGCGTACCGTACTTTGTTCTTGAGTTAGGTATGGAAAAGGCAACGATGAAGGGAACTGGTCATTACACATCTCGATGCTAAAACCTAGTATAGTAAAGTCTCCAACACTTCATTCCCCTACAGCAGTATCTGCTATGGGATAACCTTTACCTTACAACATGCCTGAGACTTTTGAAGTTGGTATTGCTTTGAAAATCGTTTAAAAATGGGGCACGTGTCTTTTTAGTTTGTAAGCCTATGTTTCGCACTAAAACTGTAGTATGCGTTTTAACAGTATTAAAAAATCGCACTTTTATACAGAAGAGAGATGAACTATACATCATTTTGTCCACGCAGTGTATAAGATATTTTTTTAAAAAATCTACATTTACAACGCAAAGAATAGAGATCTGCTTGCATGACAAAGCCATGTGGCGCCAAGCTAACAAAACACATGATATTCGTAATTATGTAAATACTATTTTCTACAAATAGATTTCGCTTTTTTCAGTTGTTGATTTTGATAATCTTAAGGTCACATTGTCCCATGTTTTACAGCGTGATAAGATTTGAGATTTAAAGAAATATATCTATCTCAGAGAAAAATGAAAGGCATCATGAAAAGAAACCTATTTTACCTAATTTGGCAGTAGACATTATCTTCAAGAATATAAGGGCGTATTTTCGCACGGGAATCAAATTAGATCACGAGAAACAAATGAAGATTCTATAATTTAGATGTTTGATCAAAGAGATGTGGACTTCACTCGTTACGCCCAATCCAATTTGATAAAAACAGTGTTTACTGAGGAAGATGGCTTGTGAAAAGGGATTAGTATTGACAATCTATTACATTCTGGCAGCTCTTTCCGTTTCTGATTTGGCCCGCGGAAATGTGGTAAATTAGGTGTTTGAAGACGCATCAGATAATTTTACTTCCTTTTTGTGATACTTAGCATTTCATGAAACACACGCAATAAATGAATAAATAAAAGACAACAAATGTTTTTAAAATGCGGAAAATGGCTTGACTTGGAATAGAAACTTATTTCTCACTATAGGTATTTCAGTTTGATATATATTGCTATATATTGGAGAACAATACAAATAACCACCAAAAGGTTTCATAAATGGGTACTTGTGCAGACAAGAAGAATTAGAATGGTATGACAAGGTCACGAAAGTGGAACTAATGACAAAAACCTGACATGTGCCAGTGGAACACGGGCTGAGAAGATGACACTGGCAATGGATTAGACACACATTTAAAAACCCGTTGATAGCCTTACAAGGTAGTCCTTGTTCTGGAATCATCAGGATAACAGAAGTAAAGGTAGACCCAAGAACACATGGAGAAGAAAACTTGAGATAAAAGGATAAAAAAAAGGAAAATGTCGAAAATGCATGAAAAACAGGTACGGTAAAACTATATATAGTTTACTGGCTACATTTATTGTTAACCTGTTTCAATAATTGTTACTGTAAGTGGCAACTAATAACAAGTTCATAAAATATTATTAGTCCATACAACATACCTGTAATTATGTCCGTCAAGTTCTCCGGGGGAGGGGAGGGAAGAAGGGGGGGGGGGGTGTATGTGCGTAGACGAAACAAAAATAGCAATAGTGCTATTGCTCCTATAGGCATGTCGTAAGCGGCTACTAATATGAAGTTGTGCTTGAAGGTGGCAACCTCATGAAGATAAAACAGATTACCACAGAAATGACCACTTCATTAGCACATAAGTGCTTTGGTGCAGGCTTCGTGCAAGGGGACCAGTTGGAGTTGTGGCTCCATGCTCCATAAGGACCAAGAAAGGAACTGATGATGATGACACGACTATGACTCATCTCTGACCCCATCAAGGCTATAGCCATGTTGGTTGGTTGGTTGATGAAACTGCTATTTCGGTGATAGAATAGTTAACTTTGTGCCTAGCAAAATAGTAAGTTACCTGTTTACGGGCACGGAAAACTTCAGCGCTGTGCTCCCGTGTGGCCTTGTTCAGCATGCTTCGTCTGGATCGAATATGTGAATGACGTAATGAGCACGACGAATGCGATGTTGGTAACTCGGTTTCAGGAGTGGTAAGTGCAGATTCGTCTAATGTCGATACCGTGCTGTATCCGCTGTAACTGGAGACCATAGACAATATAAATGGCAAAATATAATGTGAAATAAATGTTACCGTAAAGCAATGGTTCTCAACATACTTAGCCGAGTTACACCCGGAGGTCGGGCAGGCCATCTGGTACATCATAAAATTAAAACAGGAGTAAAGCGTTATGAAAGGTTGTGGTGTCTCCGTCTAGGTGCAGCATACTTTATGACAGAGGTACCACACTGCCAAGCATGCCAGGAAGAAAATAATATAGACCACTACACGATACACTGTAACAAATACGAGCAACAGAGGAATTAATTAAAAATGTACCTTAGAAATCACAATATAGACATTACAGGTGATAAGGTGTTAAGTATAGATGCATCAGGGGAAGCCCAAATGATTTTAAAACGTTATATACACAAAACAAAGGAAAATATATAAGGTTAATAACAGTGACAATAATAGTAATAGTAATAATAACAATAATAATACTACTTCAGAAAAAACAATCCAAACCAATAATAATTATTCAACAAAAACTAACAAACCATTAAAGAAAAAAAAACAAAATTATTGACTAATCATAATAAAAGGAAAGACAATGAAGTTAAAAAAAACACAACTTAAAGAGAACAAATTCTAAAATAAATTGAAAACACAAATTGCAAAAGACAATGGATATCTGAATATAACACAAAAATGAAAAAAATGATATTAAATACCCTAATTATAACAGCTATTAGGTTGAACAGGGTAGATCAAGATGGTGGACGAGCAGAGGCAGTAACGGTCAACTGTAAATAGCCCCCTCTCCACTCATCACCTTGTAAAACAAAACAAAAATATGAAAGGGATGTTTTCTGTATTTTGAACTACTAAACCATCCTTTGCTCATAACAATAGAAAAAGGCATACAGTAAATATGTATTCAACAACGTGAGACATCTAAACTCACTATCTCACTAACTCACTAATTCAAACTGAGAATCATCAAATGCTATAAATATTCTTTAATACTGAATAGTGTAGAAGCATGGACAATGAACAAGCAATTAGAAGAAAGAATTGAGGCCCCTGGGATGTGGATACATTAGAAGAATGGGGTACATCTCAAGGAAAGAAAAAGAAAACGAATAAAGAGGCGCTAAAAAACCAAGGTATGAAAAGAAAATTAATGAAGGAAAGTAAAATTAGACAGCTACAATATTTTGGCCATGTAAAAAGATATAACATGAAACTGAAGACAATAATAGAAGTCTCACAGCTCGACAACTCCACCTTTTACTCACCCAGTTCTGGGGATGCCACAGACTGCCATAATCTTACTGTTCATGCTACTATTCGTGATCTCATCCAAGATAACCTCTTTCCTTCTAGTGCCATGTCTCTCCATATTCTTGATAGTAGTCTAGGTAAACCTTCCTTCTACATGCTTCCTAAGGTTCATAAAATTGGCAATCCGTGTCGACCTATTGTTTCAGCCTGCTCTTGTCCCACTGAACGTATCTCTGATTTCCTGGATAGTATTTTGCAACCCTTAGTGGCCAATCTACCTTCCTATCTAAAGGACACCACCCATGCTATCACTACTTTTGATTCCATCCAATTCACACCTGACCACACTACCGTCTTTTCCTTCTGGATGTTTGTTCGCTTTATACTTCCATTCCACACTCTGATGGCCTTAAAGCACTACAATTTTTTCTCGACAGACGCACTGACCTTACTTTTAGCACCGGCTCTCTTCTTCGCCTTGCGGAATTGGTTCTCACTCTCAACTCTTTTGAATTCAATGGCCAGTTCTTTAATCAAATTAGTGGCGTTGCTATGGGCACCAAAATGGGCCCGAGTTACGCCTGCCTCTTCATGGGTCACTTTGAATATTTGGTGCTTCAAAGTTACGATGGACCATTACCTGAGTTTTACCGTCGCTATATCGACGATGGTATTGGTGTCACAGACATGTCTGAAGTTAACCTCCGTAGATTCATTGACTATGTTGACAATTTCCATCTGTGGTGAAGTGAGATGTTATAAATATTTATAGGGGGACTTAGTGTACTGACTGAGATCAGCTGTGAAGGTATCTATATCTATTAAGAGTAGTGTATTATAGATAACCTTACTTGCTGCCAATGGTATATATATATATATATATATAATATATATATATATATATATATAACCTATATATTGCTATATATATATATTGTATATATATATATATCAGTCAGAATTATTCTGGAATAGTGTGATGACTACGTTATATGTCTAGGGTATGTGTATGATGAAGTGTAAGTCAAAACAACAACAGACAGATAAACAATTTAATTTATTCCACTACACGTGACAACACTGTGACACTCACATACATATAACACTCTAAGAGGATATCTTAAAGGAGTCACTGATAACTTTTCAAATAACAATATGTATTCATTGCTGTCATGAATGTATATGTGTCCTGATTCAAATACAAAGGAACCAGGAGTCACAATCAATTTTAATTACAAGTTATATGTACAGAATTTATTAATATGAATATTGTAGTGACATATATTATTAAAAGTATCCTATGTGTGTCAGTTGTGTAGTAGTAATATGAGGTAATACTGGTTTTGTTTTGTTCAAGCTCTGTTGGTATTTGTCATCATGACTTCAATAGTTTGTCTTTATTGGAACTAGTATTGGAGATGTTCTCAGTTCCTGATATTAAAACAATTTACTTCCCCTCTTAAGTTTATGTTACAATGTTATTTTAAGATGGGGGTACATAATTTTGAGCTCAGCTGGCCACATCAGCTTATCTTGCGTGATGGCGGCAGGAAAAGACTCCTCTGCTCGATTTCTCCCCTGGGCTCTGGAGACACCTCACTGATAGCTAAATGGACCAAGGAGTATGCTGTCCGACTCTGGATTCAGCAAAGCTCTGACCAGGTGCTGCTCAATACCATCAAGACCACGGTCCCTGAAAACAAGAAGGATGTACCTTCTACTTCATAACTAATTGATACTCTAGTTCTACACTGAGCACAAACATCACAAACATTGAGTTCAGAGCGTTAGGCCAACTGTCAGCTTCATCTGAAATACTTTATACCAGTATTTCCCTCCTTAATGGTTACTACGCCTCTGCAATTCCAGCATTATTTCTTTCTAGTCAATCATCTAGGTGTCAGTGTACTGTTTGGCCATTCCATGCCGTTTTACTTTCCTCCGACACCTTCTGTTCAGGCTGGAGCATTATAGGCTTTACATCATGTTTGCTACTGAACTACACATATATACAGGCATAAATTAACAATTCACATTCAATTTTCATTAAAAGATACTGAATGTTTCAAGCTTACCACAATTCATGGAAATACACACAGATACGTTGACTAGCAATGAATTCTGGCACACATACTGGCACAAATTCCCATCTGCTTATGTTCCAGGCTTTTATTTAGCAAAAATATGAGCTGGCTTCAACGCACTGTTGCTTTATCAAGCTTATTTGAACTAGTGGTCTCGAACTAACGCTCCTAAGTGATTATATCAGCGAGTCTGGCCAATGGAGCCACGTTTCGACAAGTGTTTGAAAAAATTTTACCTTCCTACGTCTCCCCTAACAACCAAAGATAGTATTTATAGTCCGACCAATCGTGTTTAGTCTTATATTTGTTGCGCTCCAATCAATTTGGAGTTTACATGGTAGGCTATTTCCGTACGTAAGGTTTTTTTTCAAACACGTTATAAAAAAATTTTATGAGCAGAAATGATTTCATGCTGTCAGGCATCCCCACTATTTTATTTTGGTTATAATTTGTTAATTCCTAGACTATTTGCGTAACGTTTTACATATTCTTTGTCAGCAAGCCCTAAGGAACCCAAATATACAAATTTAAAAGAGCTAAGTGGCTGCGTTCAAAATATGCAATTTCTTCTACCTTCTGTTTCGAAGATGTGCTGTCTGGGTACTGTAATGTTTTCAAACGTAAACCCATCTAATGTTATCTTTTCTAATAAGCGTTTTTCAGGATTTTAAAACCTAACTCTGGGAAGGTTAGTGTTTTATCACTGTCCGTCCGAAAAAGTTAGTGCATGTGGCCTTACACGCGTGATAGTAGTAATTGTGTATCGCGTTACGCTTGTTGGGGTGGCATTAATAGCGAGACGCGTGTTTAATTTTGCATGCGTTCGGCTTTCTGCCTCTCCCTTCTCTCTATCCTGCTTTATCTGTCTTTTAGTTACGCTGTGTATGGGATGAATGAAATATTAAATTTAGGTCATTGTTTCAGCTTGCGTATCTCAAATGTTTTTCTTAGAGAAATACACGTTTCATTGAAGAAAGCGGGTAAATAATATTGCAGTGGCTTTTACTATCAACGTGAAAGCGTTACAATTTGCAGACGAAGCAGAAAACAAGGGGGGATTTCGAGTACAGTCATTGTGACAGCACTGTTCTTTTACCATTTTTCTTTTCTTTATTAAATGTATTTGTTAGGCTTTATATTTACCTGATAATTTATATATATGTGGATTAGAATATTCCACGACATCTCCCCTCTTAAAACAGACATTATATGTCAGTCCTTTATTCTATATACACATAGAGAAATTTATTATTATTTCTGGGGTTTAGGGTGATTCTCATCACACGGATGGCGGCTTAAAAAATCCGCTCCCAAATTTGTTTTTCCAGATATATACTCAATGCTAAAATTATATGGAGCCAAAAGTAAAGACCATCGGAGTAACCTAGAGTTCTCATGCCTAGCCTGTGCTAGAAACGATAAAGGTTTGTGGTCTGTTTGCAACTTAAAGGCCTTCCCATACAGATAAATATTGAATTTCTTTATTGCCCATATTACTGCAAGACATTCTTTTTCGCTAGTTGAGTAATTGATTTCAGCTTTATTCAATTTTCTGCTAGCATATGCCACTGGGCTTAATTCCCCATCCAATGCATCTGATTTCTGTAGTAGAGTTGCACCTAACCCAATATTACTTGCATCCGTCCTTACTATGAATTCTTGACTTAAGTCAGGTAATTTCAAAATGGGTTTACTTGTGAGCTTTTCTTTCAATTCTTGGTAAGTCATTTCACATTGTGGTGTCCATGTAATGCGATCTGGATGTCCTTTACGTGTCAAATCAGTTAACGGTGCACATATGGAATTAAAGTTTTTGATATACTTCTGGTAGAAACCACATAATGAGACAAAGGATCTCACGTCCTTCTTGGTTTGTGGTCTCGGGGCTTTCTGTAGTTTCTCTAAATTCTTTGGGTCAGGGGTCATGTTTCCCTGATAAACTGTGTGTCCCAAAAATTCCAATTCTTTACATCCAACGCAACATTTGGTTGGTCGGGCTGTTAAATTTGCCTCCCTAAGTCGATTAAACAGCATGTTCAGAGAGTCAATGTGTTCCTCAAATGTTTCTGTTGCTATCAGGATATCATCCATGAAATTTGTTATACATGGATTATTCAGAGGGTCCAATAATTTTTCTCATCATTCTAGAGAAGACACTAGGCGCATTCTTCAATCCAAATGGCAATCTATTAAACTCATAGTGTCCTTCTGAGGTACTAAAAGCTAGGTATGGTCTAACCTCAGGCTTTACTGGAATCTGATAGTATCCTTTACTCAGATCCACTTTTGAGAAATATTTAGCTTTATTTAGTCTGGCAAACAGCTGATTTGTATCCGGCAATGGATCCACCTGTCCTTCTGTAATAGCATTCAGTCTCCTGTAATCTATACAGAGTCTATGTTCTCCAGAGGGCTTCCGTAAGAGTACAACACCGGAACTATACGAAGATTCACTGTGTGAATTCCTTCCTTCAATAGATAGTCTATCTCTTCCTTCAAAGCTTTCTCCTTAGCAAACGGAATCGAATATGGTTTCATACAGACAGGTGTGGGGTCTATCAGTTTCATATCATATTCCAATAGGTTTGTATGCCCTGGTCGGTCTGTTAACACCTCTGCATGATTATTTAGAACCTGTTGCACTCTCTCTTTCTGAGTTTTCGTTAAATGTGTACTGATTTTCACCTGTGCTGCTGTCTCACAGGGGTGTAATGGATATTCAAATGATGAAAGTGGTTCCTTTTTCATCTCCATGGCGATGGACAAGGTCAACAAGTGTGTCTCCTCCTGATGTTCTCTTTCCAAATATTTCTTCAGGAGATTCACATGATAGATTTTTTCTTTCCCCTTCTTATCTATCTTATAATTTGTTCTAGATACCTTCTCTAAAACTGTATATGGACCCTGCCATCCAATTTGTAACTTATTCTGACTCCCGGGCAAAAGAAGCAGTACTTTCTCTCCCACAGCCAAATTTCTGTCTTTCGCCTTCCTGTTATAATAGGCAGCATGTTTCTTCCTGGCTTGTTTCAAATTTTCATTGGCAAGTTTCCAGCCAGTTTTAAAACGAGTGGTCAGCTCATTCACATATTGGTATGAAGATGTAATGTTTTCCTCTGCCTTTTCATCAGTCCACGTTCTTAACAAAGCTTCGAGTGGACCTTTTATTGGCCTTCCAAACAATAATGTTGCCGGGGCCATACCGGTTGAACTATGGGGTACCTCCCCGATAAGCAAAGAGGGCGGCGTGCAGGTACTGGTCCCATGTATCTGGTTTTTCGTGTGCCAACTTTCTCAGGATCGACATCAATGTGCCGTTAAATCTTTCCACTTGGCCGTTCCCTTGGGGATGATACACACTACAATGGAAGTGTTTGGCCTGGAAGATCCTGAAAACTTCTTCAGTTAGTTTCCCCTTGAACTGAGAGCCATTATCAGTCAAGATTTGATTGGGAAAGCCTAACCTTGTGAAAATTGTGAGCAATGCCTCTGCCACATGTTTAGAATCAATCGATGACAGGGCTACAGCCTCTCCCCACATAGAACAAGTGTCCACCAGAGTCAGAATGTAGCTGTTCCTTCTCTTGGTTCGGGTGCGAGGTCCCACAAGATCCACGGCAACTCTCTCAAAGGGTGTTCCCACTATGGGCATTTCCCCCAGAGTTGCTGGTGCAGTCCAATGTTTAGGTGCTACTCGTTGGCACTCTGGACAGGATTTTACATATCGTTTGATATCTTCAGTTATTCCTGGCCAGAAATAGTGACAAGCTATTCGCTGTCCTGTTGCGCTGATTCCCATATGACCACTGAAGGGAATCGCATGCCCTAGTTCCAACACTTTAGTCCTATATGAAGTGGGAAGGACCAGCTGTCCGTGACCATTGGATTCAGATCCAGCTTCCTATATATCAGTTTGTTCTTCATATAAAACTCTCCCTTGCCTGGAGGTGTATGAGATTTGGGCAACTTCTTGAAACATGGCTTGAGTGTTTTGTCCTCAGCCTGTGCCTTCCTCATCTCATCTGGGTGAGTATTTATGGGATTATCCTCCTCCTTTTTTGACTGTGATCTGGTCTGCACTGTTGCCAATATCACAGGTCTCTTGGGATTCCCCAAGAAGACATATCTACACCCCAATATTAGAGGGTAGATTGGCTCATGTATCACTGCTGCTTTTATGATTCCTTCCACATATCGCGTTTTCACTTTTATTCGGGCGACGGGAAGTGTCATGGTAGCTACATCCTTGGTTGCAGTTTGAATCTCCACTGTTTCTGTGGTGTATTGATCGGCCTGCACCAGGTGAGAACTCACAACGGAATCGTAATCTAAACCGGTATCATATAAACACCTTATAGTGACACCATTACAGATGACATCTTCACACACTGGGGGGTGGTATGGTTCCTGTAGTTCTTCAGGTTTGACCTTCTTTTCCTTTTTCCCCGATGTCATAGCAGCACAATGAGGAGGTTTCCTTCTACAATGGTCAGTGTCATGATTGTTCATCTTACAATTTTTACACCACCTTTTTCCTTGGTTGAAAGATTTTCTTTCATCATATTTCCTTTCATCGAATTGTGGGAATTTATTTTTATTTTCATACCGTGGCCTATCAAATTGGTGCTTACCTTTATTTTGATCCTAAGGATCAAATTTATTAAAGTTCTGTGGTGCCCTAAAGTTATCCACTTGTTTCTTTTTATTACCTGTTACCTCTGCTTGAGCTGCTTGATACCTTTCAGCAACATTTAGCAACTCACCCAGCCTCGCTGCACCTTGTTCCATGAGAAACTTTCTCAGGTCTGGAGCCATGGACTCTCTTAATTGCTCTATAAGGACCATTTCCTTAAGATCTTGGGTTTTCCCCAGAGAAGTCCATTTCTCCAAGTATGTCTCTATTCGGGCAGAGAACTGGTGATAGGTTTCACCTGACAGTAGTTTAGCATTCCTAAATTTTTTTCCTATAAAATTCTGCATTCTTTTCATATCTTAACAAAAGAGCCTGCTTTAGCATGTCATAATTTTCCTGATCACCTCTGCTCATTTTTGCAAAAACTTCATAAGCTGCCCCACGAAGTCCTTGAGATAACTTTAAGCTCCACCTTTCTCTCTCTAACCCTTACGTGGTAGCTAATAGTTCATACCTATTTAGATAGCTCTCTATATCATCGTCTTTCTCAACAAAATGATCTAAATGAAAATTCATAGCTGAGGTTGAGGCTCCCTGAGTAACCGTAGCATCAGAGGCAAAGGGACTGGCACCATTTTCAGGAGCATGGCCTTGAAACTCAAACTCCCTTAGTCGTAACTCATGTTCCCTTTGTAATCTTTATCTTCTGCTTCCCTTTCTGCAGCTAATTTCTTCTCTTCCCTTTCTGCAGTCAATCTTCTTTCTTCTCTAATTTCTTCTCTTTCCCTTTCTGCAGCCTGTCTCTTTCTCTCGGCTTCCAATGCTTTAGCCTCTTTGTCAGCCTCAATCTGCAACCTCTTAATTTCTTTTTCAGCCTCTAACTTTCTTTCGGCTTCAAACCTTCTTTCTTCGCGTTCAATAAATTTGTCACATTCCGTAGTGACATAGGCAACCATAACTTGCCCATCTAATCCTAACTCTTTTGCAGTCTGAACCGCAGCAGATCGAAATTTGGCCAGGTCCGCCATTGTCCATCAGGTAAATTTATACAATGTCTAACCAACAATTCAGTCTCTAAATATATATCTAATGGACAACACAGGCACCGTGAGCTCAACCTTATTTAATTCCACCCAAGGATACCTTTTAATTCTTATATTCCCTGAAGTGAATTACCCCCAATATTTTTAATAGGGAAAGATTCAAAATCCCAAGAGCGAGACCCCAATATATGTGGTGAAGTGGGATGTTATAAATATTTATAGGGGGACTTAGTGTACTGACTGAGATCAGCTGTGAAGGTATCTATATCTAATGAGAGTAGTGTATTATAGATAACCTTACTTGCTGCCACATATATATATATATATATATCTCAGTCAGAATTATTCTGGAATAGTGTGATGACTACGTTATATGTCTAGGGTATGTGTATGATGAAGTGTAAGTCAAAACAACAACAGACAGATAAACAATTTAATTTATTCCACTACACTTGACAACACTGTGACACTCACATACATATAACACTCTAAGAGGATATCTTAAAGGAGTCACTGATAACTTTTCAAATAACAATATGTTTTCATTGCTGTCATGAATGTATATGTGTCCTGATTCAAATACAAAGGAACCAGGAGTCACAATCAATTTTAATTACAAGTTATATGTACAGGATTTATTAATATGAATCTTGTAGTGACATCTATTTTTAATAGTATCCTATGTGTGTTAGTTGTGTAGTAGTAATATGAGGTAATACTGGTTTTGTTTTGTTCAAGCTCTGTTGGTATTTGTCATCATGACTTCAATAGTTTGTCTTTATTGGAACTAGTATTGGAGATGTTCTCAGTTCCTGATATTAAAACAATTTACTTCCCCTCTTAAGTTTATGTTACAATGTTATTTTAAGATGGGGGTACATAATTTTGAGCTCAGCTGGCCACATCAGCTTATCTTGCGTGATGGCGGCAGGAAAAGACTCCTCTGCTCGATTTCTCCCCTGGGCTCTGGAGACACCTCACTGATAGCTAAATGGACCAAGGAGTATGCTGTCCGACTCTGGATTCAGCAAAGCTCTGACCAGGTGCTGCTCAATACCATCAAGACCACGATCCCTGAAAACAAGAAGGATGTACCTTCTACTTCATAACTAATTGATACTCTAGTTCTACACTGAGCACAATACATCACAAACATTGAGTTCAGAGCGTTAGGCCAACTGTCAGCTTCATCTGAAATACTTTATACCAGTATTAACCTCCTTAATGGTTACTACGCCTCTGCAATTCCAGCATTATTTCTTTCTAGTCAATCATCTAGGTGTCAGTGTACTGTTTGGCCATTCCATGCCGTTTTACTTTCCTCCGACACCTTCTGTTCAGGCTGGAGCATTATAGGCTTTACATCATGTTTGCTACTGAACTACACATATATACAGGCATAAATTAACAATTCACATTCAATTTCATTAAAAGATACTGAATGTTTCAAGCTTACCACAATTCATGGAAATAAACACAGATACGTTGACTAGCAATGAATTCTGGCACAAATACTGGCACAAATTCCCATCTGCTTATGTTCCAGGCTTTTATTTAGCAAAAATATGAGCTGGCTTCAACGCACTGTTCTTTATCAAGCTTATTTGAACTAGTGGTCTCGAACTAACGCTCCTAAGTGATTATATCAGCGAGTCTGGCCAATGGAGCCACGTTTCGACAAGTGTTTGAAAAAATTTTACCTTCCTACGTCTCCCCTAACAACCAAAGATAGTATTTATAGTCCGACCAATCGTGTTTAGTCTTATATTTGTTGCGCTCCAATCAATTTGGAGTTTACATGGTAGGCTATTTCCGTACGTAAGGTTTTTTTTCAAACACGTTATAAAAAAAATTTTATGAGCAGAAATGATTTCATGCTGTCAGGCATCCCCACTATTTTATTTTGGTTATAATTTGTTAATTCCTAGACTATTTGCGTAACGTTTTACATATTCTTTGTCAGCAAGCCCTAAGGAACCCAAATATACAAATTTAAAAGAGCTAAGTGGCTGCGTTCAAAATATGCAATTTCTTCTACCTCCTGTTTCGAAGATGTGCTGTCTGGGTACTGTAATGTTTTCAAACGTAAACCCATCTAATGTTATCTTTTCTAATAAGCGTTTCTCGTGATTTTAAAACCTAACTCTGGGAAGGTTAGTGTTTTTATCACTGTCCGTCCGAAAAAGTTAGTGCATGTGGCCTTACACGCGTGATAGTAGTAATTGTGTATCGCGTTACGCTTGTTGGGGTGGCATTAATAGCGAGACGCGTGTTTAATTTTGCATGCGTTCGGCTTTCTGCCTCTCCCTTCTCTCTATCCTGCTTTATCTGTCTTTTAGTTACGCTGTGTATGGGATGAATGAAATATTAAATTTAGGTCATTGTTTCAGCTTGCGTATCTCAAGTTAAGTACACGTTTCATTGAAGAAAGCGGGTAATAATATAGTAGGCTTTTACTATCAACGTGAAAGCGTTACAATTAGCAGACGAAGCAGAAAACAAGGGGGATTTCGAGTACAGTTATTGTGACAGCACTGTTCTTTTACCATTTTTCTTTTCGTTATTAAATGTATTTGTTAGGCTTTATATTTACCTGATAATTTATATATGTGGATTAGAATATTCCACGACACCATCCTGCCATCAAATTCACTTCTCAGATTTCTACCACTTCAGTTAACTTCCTTGACCTTACTGTCAATATTACTCCTACTGGCCTTACTACCTCTGTCTTTTATAAACCTACTGATGCTCATGGTTTCCTTCTTTACACCTCTTCTCACCCTCTCAGCTGTAAAAAATCCATTCCCTACTCTCAACTTCTACGCTTACGTCGGATTTGTCACGATGAAGATGATTTCCGTGAACGAGCTCAAGAAATGCTCGAGTTTTTTCGCCGACGTCACTATCCTGAAAGAGTCTTATCTGATGCCCTTAATAGCATTATTCATGTTACTCGTCAGGTTGCACTTACTGCTAAACCTACTACTACATCTGACAGACTCAAACTTGTCTTAACTTTCCACCCTCACTGTTTGGCGCTGAAAACATTTCTGTTCCGTCATCTGCCTATTCTCCACTCCGATCCTGATACCAGCGAGTTGTTTCGTGATACCCCTTTGTTGGCATATTGTAAGGATAAGAATTTTAGGGATATTCTTGTGCATAGTCGCTTGAGACAAACTAGTTCTTCTCACTTTGGTACTAAACCGTGCCAACGCCGCATATGTAAGACCTGTCCTTTTGTACTCCAAACGCAGTCAGTCTCCTTTCCGATCGGTAAATTTGCCATTGGGGAGTCTTTCAAGTGGGAGTCCAGAAACCTGATTTATGCTATCATCTGCAAGAGGTGGGACATGACCTATATTGGTGAAACTGGCAGACGTTTGGCAGACAGGTTTCGGGAGCACTTGAATGGCATCCATCATGGCAAACATTTACCAGTGGCCCTTCACTTCAACAGCCCTGACCATTCAGGTAACTCTGACATTCATGTCACTGCCCTCCGTTCATGCATCGGCGACGACCGAACTCGCTTCTCGTTGGAGAATCGTCTCATTTTTCAAATGGGCGTTTTAGCTCCTGCTGGCATTAATGTCCAGCATCATTTTGCATAATTCTGGTGGCTTCTGTCGTTATTTGCCTATCTATCCTTGTTTTTGCTTTGGTTCGTTTCGTTTCCTCAATTATCTGTTCTTAGCCGTCACTAGCTCCTACGTCACTTCCGCATGACGCCTTATTTTTTTCAGCCATTTTGAATGTGTCTTTCTTGGATCCAGCTAAGTGATTTTTCACTCATTTTAATAGTGTTGTTCATTTCTGTCTTCGTTTCGTTGATTATTTACTTTCTTGTTTCGACATGTCTTTCTTGTTTCACGATTTTCTTGCATTATTACTGTTATCGTTTCGCTCATCACCGTAGTTTCATCTGCTTGTATCGCTCATTTGACGTTTTCATCATCATCATAGATCTTTGTAGTACCTATATGTAGTTCTTGTCCTTGTCACCTGTTCGAACTGTGGCTGACGAAGGGTAAAACCCGAAACGTCTCTTGTCTCATGTGTACCGTTTACTTGTAAAACTGATTTCATACCATATTATTTTTTAATTTATACAATAATAGAAGGCAGAGTTGAAGGTAAACGTGCAAGGGGAATACAGCATTATAAGTGGGAAGATATCATCAAGGGATGGGCAGGCAAGAGTCTATCAGAGTGCACTATCAAGACAAGAGACAGAAGACGTTGGAGATCCATTACAGCCGAACACCGTTGTGAATATGACACCTGATGATGATGAAATATGTATGTCATAAAATTCCCGAGGGTCCATGAAGAGACAAAGAAAGAACAGGACTACTGGTCCCTCATACATGTCGTACAAGGCGACTAATATGCAGTTGTGTGTAGAGCAGGAAACCTCATCACGTAAAACAAGTTGTCAAAGAAACAACCGCTGCAATAGCATGTGACTCTTTGGTGCACGCTTCCTGTAAGAGAATCAGCTACAGTGGCGGCACAATACTCATTAAGGAGCGCAAAGGAAAATGATCATAAAATATAGTTGTACACATGTGTATCATTCATAATCTAAATAATTTATCGAGTTTTTGATAAATATTTATCTAAAACTAAACACATAAAGAGTTGTCATTTTAGAAGCATGGGTGAGTATGTAAAAAAATCGAAACAAATTGATTCATCTTACGAGGACACACAAGGCTAAGAAGATGCCAGTGTATAAATGAATGAATTAATGGATGAATGACTAAATAAATGAATGAATGGATTAATGGTTGAGTGAATGAATAAATGCATTTTGGATGCAACATCCGGGGTACTCGTACTACCTTTCAAGATACCCCTTGGGATACGTGTACGCTAAGTTGAGAACTTTGACCATACTGTATCTTTTTTTAACCAAAAAGCTACAGACTTTCATAAATGGTTGCTTGCGAAGAATAGAAGGATTGAAATCGTATGATAAGGTCACCAATGTAGAACTGATGACACGAACCAGACAAGTACCAGTGGAACGACAGATGAGAAGAGCACGCTGGGAATAGATAGGACACGCATTGAGGAAATCAGTTTGATAGCATTCTACGATAGTTCTTGTTCCGGAACCTCTAAGGTAAGACAGGTAGAGGAGACTAAGTATGGCACGGAGAAGAGAACTGGAGACATAAATGATAGAGATAAGGAAGACATAGAAAGACATTGAGTTAATGGCACAGGATAGGAAAACTCGGACTTTGTTTGTTGGATATCTATGCTCCTTTGGGGTACGTTAAAACATAGAATGGAAGTTGCATCTCAGACATGAAGAGTAGAATAGCCCAGGTTAAAGCAGCATTCTATTAAAGTGAAAACTATTTTGTGCAACAACGTTTTTTCACTGGAGATAAGAAAATGTTTTTCAGTGTTTATATAGAACCAATCCTGACACAAGGAAGTGAGTTAGGGCACAATTGGTAACAAAAGTAGGAACAGCACTAAAGGTAACAAAGATATGATTTTACAGAAAAATGTTAAAAATACCATGGACAGCCAAAAAGAGTAATGAGGATGTCCTGAAAGAGGCCAAATCGCAAAGGAAACTTATTCCTCAGGTTAGAAGGAAGCAATCATCTGTCTTTGGGCATGTAATGAGAAGCAGGAAGCTGGAATATATCGTGGCAACAGGAAAGATAGAAGGAAACAGAGATATAGAACGACAAAGAGAGAAGATTCTGGACAGTTCGACATCATGGTATGGAAAGAAGTCAGCAACAGAATGATCAATGGATCATAGACAGGAAGTTGTGGAGAGACACGTTCACCTACCGCACCAGGCCTAGTTCTTGATGATGATTTAAAAAAGTTCAAGGCACAAAATTTAATGTAAGCTGTTTCATTGATTCATAAATTCAGACATGTATACACTAGGACCAACAGACATACACTAAGACAGTATGAGGGTACATTGACTGGTGGACCGACAGATATATCAAACTGTATCACTGCAGAATCAGATAAACCGACCGACAAATCAAATTTGATCATCATAAGATCGATACGTCAATTACGTCACATGCCACATTGTTCTCACCTATCATGTGACGTCATCTGCAAGAGTTGTCTTGAAGACACCCAAAGGGCGTGAATGACGAAGACGTAGCAGACGAGAAGAACGATGACGGGGATGACGAACATGATGAGGAATTGGTAGATGGCGTAGATAAGGCGATCATTATGGTCGACGCCGATGTCTGCACACAGAACCACTGTCACTGACGTCACATTATTGTAGTAGACAGTTTTCTCTGTATTCTGTGGACAAAATATGATTTTATTTATACCGGAAGTTAATGCTAAATTTCTCGTGGGTCTCTGAAGAGACAAAGAAATGATAGGACTACTGCACCGTCAGGCATGTCGTAGAAGGTGGCTAATATGCAGTTGCGCATGAGGCTGACAATCTCATCATGTAAAACAAATAGCTACATGAATCACCGCAGCAAGAGCATGTACATGCTTTCTGCAGGTTTCTAGCCAGGGGGGCCAGATGCAGTGGTAGCAACATGCTCCGTAGGGAGCGAAAATGAAATGATGATGATTGATGTGACGTAGAAATTAATGTCACGTTTATAATAGCGGTTTATATTGACGTAGAAATTAATGCCACGTTTATAATAGCGGTTTATATTGACGTATAAATTAATGTCGTGTTTATAATAGCGGTATATATTGACGTAGAAATTAATGTCACGTTTATAATAGCTGTTTATATTGACGTAGAAATTAATGTCACGTTTATAATAGAGGTTTATATTGACGTAGAAATTAATTTCACGTTTATAATAGCGGTTTATATCGACGTAGAAATTAATGTCACGTTTATAATAGCGGTTTATATTGCCGTAGCAATTAATGTCACATTTATAATAGCGGTTTATACGTAATATTTATAGAAGAAATTGGTATAATAGTTATGGTAGAAATTGATATAATATTTATTGTAAAGAAGGGATGTAATATTTATAATTGAACTTTATATATTTATGGTAGAAATAGTTGTAATGCAGAATTTGTAATATTTATAGTAGAAGATGTAATATTCACAGAAGAAGTAATATTACGAATATCAGAAGGTGGTGTAATAAACAATATCGATGCTGTTGTATTTATGTTAGAGGTTGATATAATATTTATATTAAATTATGAAATATTAGGAGCAGATGCTGATATTATGGCCTAGGTGTCTGCGGGAAATTGGTTCACTTGATGACATAATATTTATTTGATTATTTTTTCAGCTATTTCAGCTGTTTTTTCTGAAATGTATATTCTTTATAACTGCCTAAATGTTAATAAGGTGGAGTTATTATCTCCATGCAAATGCCCAGGTGCCAAGTTGTCTCTCTTTGTCCAGTTCTCACGCATGTCCAGTTCTCACGCTTGGGAGATTTCTGTTACATGTAAACTATTATCAGTTCAATTTTCATTCTTTCAGAATGCACAAACTCATTCACATATTTTATTAGTTTGTCTGTTTGTTTGTGTGTTTGTTGTTGTTGTATTACTTTTTTTTAAAAACATTCTTAATTTTGATTATGATTGGATACTATAAGTGTGTGCTGTTATATTACCTTCACATTTTTGCATGCTTTAAAATTATTGCTTAAAGTACATGTTGGAATGAAAGGATACAGTATGCAAGATGACAGAGAGAGAAAGAGAAAGAGAGAGAGAGAGAGAGAGAGAGAGAGAGAGAGAGAGAGAGAACGAATGAACGAACTTTATTTTCAAAGGGTTGAGAATTGGGCACGCAGGCCCGTCTGACATTCTGCCCTTCCTTTCTCTCGTCTTTTATACTGATTTCATTGATTCTCACATGCATTTTACCCATCAATGTAAAGGAATTCAACGTTATAAAGGTAAAATAATAGCATACTCACATTCACAGTATCTAATTATAAACATGAAATAAAATATGTTGAAAAGTACAAACTAAGTATCACCATGAAAAAAATATGTTGAAAAGTACAAACATCATCATTAAACCTACATTCGATATTATATCATTTGTTCGGAAAAATAATCACATTAGGGGGGCAGATAATCAGAACTCATAAAGTATTCGATATGCCTCAATAATATACACATACGCACAACAATGAACAACAGAAAAATAAAGGCTGAAACTGCAGGTTGGGCACATTCAAACCGCTCGTTCTTATCATTACCCCTTAGCTACCCAAATCAACATAGACGAATGTATCTGCTTTGGGTTAACCTTTACCTTACAACATGCCTGAGACTTTTGAAGTAGGTAATTGCTTTGAAAATCCTTTAAAAATGGGGCTGGTGTCTTTGTTAGTTTGTAAGCTACGTTTCGCACTAAAACGTTGATGCAAAACCTATATTAGTCAAACAGGCAAACGACTTGGGGACAGATTCAGCCAGCATCTGAATGACATCTCTCAGCAAAAATCCACACCAGTGGCTATACACTTTAATGGTCCTGACCATCATGGTCCCATCGACATCCAGTTCACGGCGATCAGATCCTGCTCCTCTGACACTGCAAGCCGAGAACAGCTTGAGAACCGTCTTATCCATCGCATGGGGTGTTTAAAACCAGCTGGTCTCAACACCCTACACACCCTTGTCTGAGGTCACCCTTTCCTCTCTTGTTCTATTTGACCCTTTCCACTCTTATTCAATTTTTCAATTTCTCCGTCGCCCTCTAATAATAAAACATTTTCAGTATGTCTTGTTTATTTATTTATTTATTTCCAACTCATTCTGTCCTCTTCTATCTCTTTCATAATCTTAAGGTCACGTTGCCCCATGTTTTACAGCATGATAAGATTTGAGATTTAAAGAAATATATCTATCTCAGAGAAAAATAAAAGGCATCATGAAAAGAAATCTATTTTACCTAATTTGGCAGTAGACATTATCTTCAAGAATATAAGGGCGTATTTTCGCGCGGGAATCAAATTACTCGTAGATCACGAGAAACAAATGAAGATTCTATAATTTAGATGTTTGATCAAAGAGATGTGGACTTCACTCGTTACGCCCAATCCAATTTGATAAAAACAGTGTTTATTGAGGAAGATGGCTGTGAAAAGTGCAGGCTTTGGGATGTACGCGATTAGTATTGACAATCTATTACATTCTGGCAGCTCTTTCCGTTTCTGATTTGGCCCGCGGAAATGTGGTAAATTAGGTGTTTGGACGCATCAGATAATTTTACTTCCTTGTTGTGATACTTGATAAATACCTGGTTAGTCCTCCTGCTGGTGCCATCTGTTCAAGGTCTTTCTGTATCTTCTGTATCCCTTTCATTTCTCTCTCCAGTTCTTTTCTTCTGATCTCCTCTTATCTGTCTCACCCTGGATGTTATTGTAACATCGTCGAAACTTTTCTTCTGATCTCCTCTTATCTCTCTCACCCTGGATGTTATTGTAACATCGTCGAAACATTTCTTCTGATCTCCTCTTATCTCTCTCACCCTGGATGTTATTGTAACATCGTCGAAACTTTTCTTCTGATCTCCTCTTATCTCTCTCACCCTGGATGTTATTGTAACATCGTCGAAACATTTCTTCTGATCTCCTCTTATCTCTCTCACCCTGGATGTTATTGTAACATCGTCGAAACTTTTCTTCTGATCTCCTCTTATCTCTCTCACCCTGGATGTTATTGTAACATCGTCGAAACTTTTCCTCAGTTTGTGTCATATCCATCCCCAGCGTTTTCTTCTCATCTAGTGGTTGTTAAGCCCAGTGACGTCACTAGGGGGGGGGGGGCGGTGCGGACCGCACCGGGTGACAACATCAGACGGGGTGACACCAAAATGACTGTCTATAACATTTTTGTGCAGTGTTTCATCAGAATTTTTTTTTTTTTTTAAATAAAAATATCCCTGTAGTTAGTTATAACCATAAAACATTTTTCGTAAGCCCAGCTTACATGTACTGTATCAATATACCTACGTTTTTACTTCGAATTTACTTCGAATTTACTTCGAATTTACTTGGAATATGGTGTCATTTGCTGCGGAAGAATGAGCATCTATGGGTTTAACCGGAGTGCAATGACGTCGATTCTGATAAACAATAACAATAACAATACTTCAAATTCTATTGTTTTCTTACCGAATTTTCACTGTAACCACATGAAACTATGTCAATGTAAATACATTTAGGCTGTGCGTATCCGAAAATCCGGGCATTGGCTTGAAACAGTTCCCAAACTTCATTTATTCAATATATTGTAATAAGTTCATTTATAACATATCATCATTTGTGTAATTTTAATTTTGCTAGTTGTTTATGTCACTACTATTGCCATTACATTCAGTGATATACGCGAGTTACGAGTAACATTAGTACAAAAAACATTACTAAGGATTCTGTATGGTCTGGTACGGGAGGAAGTCCATGGGGGTGACACCATGAGTTTCCGCAATGAGTGACACCAACCCTAGTGACGCCACTGGTTAAGCCCTCCAAAAATAGTAATCTTTCTCTGCCTTTTTCGATCCATCTCGTGTAGCAACATCTCGTGTAGCAACATCTCGTGTAGCAACATCTAATGTCTTCGAAAAAGTAGATTGTCCGTCTCAAGTTTCTCTCATTGCCATTTAGTTTTCATCTCGAAGGGCGGCTAATGGACACGTCGTCAATCTGTTTCTCTAATGAACCCATCTTTTCTGGAGGATGTGTTCTACCATTCTGTCACAATCATTATTATACCAACACTAACATATTATCACAATCGCAATATATATATATATATATATAAATATATATATATATATATATATATATATATATTATATATATATATATATAATATATAATATATATATATATATATAGGATATATATATATGTTTGGGAAGCAGAACATTCAGGCCACACAAAAAATGATGCATATTATCAACTCAACAGAAGAGAACAAGTTATAATCTTCAGGCTCCGCACAGGCCACAGCAGATTGAGATACCAGCTATCCAACAAGCTAAAGATAAAAACTACCGATGAGTGTAACTGTGGCACAGATAAAATGACTGCTGAACATCTGCTTCAAAGTTGCCCAACATACGAGGAACAGAGAAAGCACATATGCCCGTCACTGGTACCATTTCTAGAAAAGCTCTATGGAGATAGAAAAGCTCTATGGAGATAGAAAAGCTCTATGGAGATAGAAAAGCTCTATTGAGAGAGAAATAGCCTCCCGCTGACCACTGCTTACTTTGAACATATTCAAGTTGACGTCTGAAAGTGAACGAAGAAAAAGAAGAATATATATAAACATGCTGATGTCATTACAAGGCAGGTCTTGATTCTTGGGTTTCCCAGTTAAAAGAAGAAAAAGGAGACCTTTAAAACACACCGAAAAGTTAACTGGACAGATATAAATAACTAAGGCACTAAAAGAAGGTGACAGGACAGTCCTAGACTGGAGGACATGTCATGAACTGAAGACGTTTGCTTTTCTGTGAGATGAAAGACAACAGAAAAGAGACAGAGAAAGAAAGAGGGAGAGAGAGGGAGAGATAGAGACAGAGGCAGGGATGAGAAAATAGATTATATCATGGACTAATTATGTCAAAATGCCTTTATAAAAACATCGTATATATATCAGGAGCGTCTTTATTTCAAAACCTAAACCACTATTACATCATGTCATCTTAATCTTGATATGATAATATAAATTCATTTGAGAGAGAGAGAGAGAGAGAGAGAGAGAGAGAGAGAGAGAGAGAGAGAGAGAGAGAGAGAGAGAGAGAGAGAGAGAGGAGTGTCTGTGGGTTTTTGTGTGAAAGAACATTCTTCACCACAGAAGTAAACACATTGCCGTTACATACAGTATAACTTCACTTAATCAGAAATACAACAACAACAACAACAACAACAAAAACGCCAGAGAAATTGAAACAACTTAATGGTTCCGACAAACGCCATCACAATCAATGTGATGAATTTCAATCTTGCTGGCGTCTGGACGTTGATGGAGTGAAAGGCGATCAGAATGACCTCATGAGGCCGAAAGTAACATGATGGAGCCCGATACATGGTTGCGAGCAATGTCACTTTGACCTTTCCCATCCATTGTTGTTCTGCAATTATCATGGATATCTACGTTGTCGTACATGCTGATATTTTACATAAACATGGAATCTTGTAATAATGATCATCATTAAGGCAATAATTTTGTCTGGACAACAGCAGCCAAGAATATCAATTCTTTAATCTCCCACTTTCTATTTTGGATCATTTTATTTTGCTTAGATCTGGGTTGGGCGAAAAGGGCTGGTGGGAGGAGGGGGGGGGGGTGGCAACAGGTCGTTTGCGGTCTACAGGTAGATTCCTGGAGATGTTTTGGGCAGATCTATAGGTGACCGAAGGGGGAAAACATTTCAAAGCCAGAGAGATTTCCGACCAAGCCATCTCCTGCCAGTATTTAAAAACGAAATATCCCTGGATTGATGTACTTATTCCGCGTTCCCAGTGAAAACTAACGAGCTGGATTATAAACATTCACTTTAATCATAAACTGTACAAGATACAAACGAAATGTTTTGTTTTTTAAAGTGAAATGAGCATCCTGTAAAATGTCATTTAGTTTGATTTCTCCACCTCTCTTTTGATGGAAATGCAGGAAAGAGATCGTAAAGCCAGTTAAAAGTCACGTGTAGGCTGTACTTATTCATAAATCCAAATGTTCTGAAAACAAATATGAGTTTAAGAAGAGAGCTAAGCGGTTCTAAGTAGATCCCCATAGCTCCTAAGCTAACGACCGCTGACTTAGATTATAGGACATTAGGCGTGTGTCACAGGGGGGCCCCACAGGGAAAGAAAGAATAGTAACGATGAACCTTACTTTGCATTCGTAGAAGGAAACAAATGATAGTTGATCACAGAGCCGCTTGTTCCGTTATGTAGATAACTCAAGCTTAAAAACAAAAGAGAAATTAAACAACAATATAAACTAGATTTAGCGCACGATCACTCAGCGTGTCCGATACCTATTCACCGGATTATGAAGTTCAATAACCTTGAGCATATATAAGTGTTGAGGATAAATTATACTGCATTTGTAGCCTTAACCAAAGTAATTTTATTAGTCACATTAATTGACATCACATTCAAAAAGTTCATGTGAACCGTTATTTGTAGAACTGATTCAATACCGTTTTATTGGTTTATATACTTATATTCCTTACCAGTTTTACAGCAGCCCCTTAATTTATTTACTTACATTCAAAATGACAAGCTCAGAACACAGTTTTTTAATATGTCTTCTCGTGGGCACGTTTTGTAATACGTACAATGTCCCGCCGATATTCCAGTTCCGGCCACGTGTTTTGCAGGACAATATGTGCAGCCAGTTTCAATAAATAAAAAACAATAAAATATCTTGGATTAAGGCTGCATAATGCAGCATCATTTATCTGTAGCACTCGTGCCTGCTCACTCAAGGTTATTGAGCTTCATAAGGCGGCGAATAATTCTAGGATACCTTGTATATACCACTGCCATCCCACATCGAGGCACCAGACCTAGATAAAAGTGGTCCTAAAGCAGGTACTGCAGTAGGGAAATGTAGTGTTAGAGACGTCACAATACTAGGGTCACCTTTATGAGATACGTAGTTTCAGTTACTATTCTCACTGTCTTTGCCGTCCCTAAATCACGAGCAGAGTCAGGTACCCATTTACAGCTGGAGCGTGAGGCTTCCAGGTTTGGATCCCGGAACGCAGTAACTGCAGCGAAAGGATAGTACACTAATCGCGTAGTCAATCTGAATCACGATTTAAAAATAAGACATTTGTTTTTATTATAAAATAAGACCAATATTTTAATACCACATATCTGGTGCCAGGTTCCGTCATTTCGATCACCCGTCTGTTGCGTGAGAAATTCTCGCAACATCGTTTTATTACAATATCTATTTTATAACGCAAGGGCAACAACTGCTTGAAATTTATAGTCACTTTTCTCGGTAAGCATTTGTCTTCTCGCGTTGGTATTGAATGCAGTTAAGTTTTGAGCTGTGGTCATTTTGCGCTGGACTGCGCATGACTGGTCTTGCTTCTTGGTCGATCGATTTCCGCCCACCAGTGGAGTGAGCGATTTGAATGGCGAGAAAGATGCCTCGCTGAAAGAGGATCTCCGCTATTTTTTGTTCTGTCAGGAATGTGAAAGTCCTCTTATGGATATTTCGTTTATTCGAGATCTGTTACTACTACATTGATGATAAATGAATGATGAATAGTGTCGTGCACTATTGAATGAGAAGTGCACTTATGATCAAGAATTGATTGTTGATATTTCATATACAAGTTCTTTGATTGGAGACTTGTTTCCCACAGAGACTGGGATAATATAAGGTGATGTGAATATACAAGTGCTTAATTAAGACTTGTTACACTTAGGTTTGAAATAAATTAGTTAATTATTTCAGGTTTTGGACTCATATGTTAGACAACATGTCTACATTTGAGCACTTTATTGAGCAGGGTAAATTGCTTGGGAAGACTGGTGATAAGTTAGAAGAATTTGCAACTGCTCGATATGATAAAGCAATGGAAGCTGAACAAAAGAAACTGCATATGGAAGCTGAACAAAAGAAACTGCAGATGCAGGTGGATGAAAAAAGATTCCAAATGGAAATGGAAAAAAAAAAAAAGGGAATCAGAAGCTGAGGAAAGAAAACTCCAGCTAGAAGCTGAGAATAAAAGACTTGAAAAAGAGGCTGAGAATAAAAGACTTGAAAAAGAAGCTGAGAATAAAAGACTTGAAAAAGAAGCTGAGAATAAAAGACTTGAAAAAGAAGCTGAGAATAAAAGACTTGAGAAAGAAGCTGAAAGACTTCAAATAGAGGCTCAGGCTGAGGAGAGAAGATTACAGAGAGAGTCTGATGAGAGGAAAGAGAAAGCAAAAATGGAACATGAAGAAAAGGTCTTAGCTTTAGAGTTGGAAAAATTGAAATTGATGAACATGAGTAATGGTAATGATTCAAACAAGGGTTCATCTTCTGGTAAGGCTAATAATGATACTTTTAAGATTAAGTTGCCAACTTTTAGTCCTTCCAGTGATGACATAATGTTCTATCTGGACAGATTTGAACAAGCATGTACAGCTCATAACATAGACAAAGCAAAATATGTTTATCAGTTATCAGGGATACTGACAGGTAAAGCTCTAAGTATATTAAATATGGTGGATGAACCTGACAAGAACAATTATGAGGTTGTCAGGGCCGCTCTGTTAAAGAAATATCAGCTTAACGAAGACGGCTATCGTCTACAATTTAAAAAAACATGTTACCTGAAAATGGAGTTGAATTCTCCGAGTTTATTGCAAGAATACGCATTACTTTCTCACGATGGGTTGAACTATCTAAGACGGAAAAAAACTTATGAAGGACTTATGGACTTAATACTTAGAGACAAAGTCATGTCGTCTGTCAATGAGTCTTTCCTTGCTTTCCTTCATGAACGTAAACCTAAAACAATAAAAGAAATGGAAGATTTCTGTTGCCAATACGTAACTGCGCACCCACACATAACCATGGGTAACTCTAAGGTGAAAGAAGGTTTACCAGTTGCTTCGGCAGCTCCGTATGGCCAAAACTTTGCTCGTAGATCCCAACAAAATTTTGATAGAAAGAGTAGCGGTAATTTCTGTCAAAATCATGGAAACCAATTTCATGGTGATTCTTCTTCGAAGAATTGGAGACAACCTGATAGTGGTCGTTACTATCACCCTAATAATTATAGGCATTTCAAAAGAGGATATGGTAATAGAGGTTATTCCTGCCGAAGACCTCAAAACCAAACAAATAGATGTTCGCATCAATGTGAACATGATAGTAATCGTGGAAACTGGAATTCGAACCAGGATAACAATTACAATAGAGACAATAATAACTGCAGAGATAATAATAACTCTGATAACTTCAGAGGTAATAATAGTCGGGGTAGATCTCAACACAAAAAAAAAGAGATATCAGCAGGCTAATTCTGTACAACAGGAAACTGAGGGAGCCTGTAATCATGTTGTTGATAATAAAAACTTTGACGCTGTCACTAGTTCTGCTTTTGACTTTGAGAGAGCAAACAAATGCCCCCAATGCAGTACTTTATTCGAACCGGGTACCATAACTACTTTGAGTTGTGGTCACCCACTTCCCGCTCTTCCTGCTGCTGTTGCGCATGACGGGAGGGGTTCTTTAATCCTACATAAGGGTCTTGTTAATGATACTCCGGTCTCACTACTTTTCGATTCCGGATGCACCACTATTGGTGTTAGACAATCGCTTGTAGATCCATCTTGTGCTACAGGAAGGGTTATTAAATGTGTCACATTTGGCGGCACTCTAGAAAAATATCCTACTGCTGTAATTCGCATTGCCACTCCTTTCTTTACTGGAGATGTGCATGCTTGTCTCTTACCTAATCCTATTGCGGACCTTATTATTGGTCGTATTCACGGAGTTAGGGAGTGTACCCCACAGCAGATTGCTGCTTGGGAAGATAATAACATGCAAGCTACAAATGCAGTGGTTACAAGAGCACAAGCTCTACAAACACCCGAAACTTCACTGAATAGTGATAATGGAGTTGATAGCCAAGATAGTCACTTAGTGATTACTCGTGACTCTTTCATAAAATTGCAAGAAGAAGATCCTTCTTTAAAAAAATTCTTCATTCTTGCGAAGAAAGGTGATCCGAATCAGGATACAAATAGAAAATCTTGGATTGCAATGAGAAACGGCGTACTTGTACGTATGGTACAAGATTCGACTACGTCGGCACATTCGCAAATTCTTGTTCCCAAGAGCATGAGAGTGCAAATATTGCAACATGCTCATGACTCGCAATGTGCTGGACATATGGGTTTTGCCCGTACGAAGTCGAGAGTCCTTGCGGCTTTCTTTTGGCCTTTTGTCAATAAGGACATTCGTATTTACTGCCGATCATGCAAGGTATGTCAGGAGGTCAAATCTAGAGGACCACGACATGCTGCGCCTATCCAGGCTGCTGACATTCCTATTCGGCCGTTCCAGAAAATGGCCATAGATATTATTGGCCCTTTTAAGGTCAAGTCGGCCAGAGGACATCAGTTTATCCTTACATGTGTCGATATGTGCACACGTTGGCCAGAGGCTATTCCTCTTAAGAGCATATCTACTACAGATATCGCAGATGCTCTTTGGTTGATATTTTCTCGCTTGGGGTTCCCCAGAGAAATATTGTCAGACCATGGCACTCAACTCATATCTGACACTATGTCACAGGTAATGTCTACCTTACATATTGAACGATCTCTCAGTAGTATCTACCATCCTATGTCTAATGGGTTAGTTGAGCGTCTGAATAGAACGCTCAAGACTTTGCTTGGTAAGATAACTGAAGATCATCCTCAAGATTGGGACAGGGTTTTACCCGCGGCTCTCTTTGCCTATAGAGAAGTCCCTAATGAACACACAGGATTTTCTCCCTTCGAACTTGTCTTTGGCGCGCGTCCACGCGGCCCTATGTCTTTATTACACGATCTCATCACTGCCGATGATATTAGCGATGAAACTCAATCCTCATATGAGTATGTCATTGCTCTTAGACAAAAGATCATTGAGGCATGTAAGCTAGCAACTGCTTCATCAGAAATTGCTAAAGAGAAGGCAAGGCAGTTTGCTAACAAGAATAGATGTCTACGACAACTTTGTCCAGGTGACAAAGCATTCGTCCTACTCCCCAGTAGGGAAAATAGACTTCTTATTGCATGGAAAGGTCCGTATGCAATAGTCTCTCGGGTTTCCGATGTTGACTATGTGGTCGATATTGATGGAAAGCATAAAACTTTCCACATAAACATGCTTTCGGAATTTCACGAACGTCCGGACTATTTGCTGCCTATTTTCCAGGCAACGGATGATGCTCCTGCACCTCACGGTCATTATTCATCCCTGTCTGTCATACAGGATGAGGAAGCTACCTTCTCTGATGTCAACCTTCCCCTTCCAGTGGTTCCATTACATTCCACGGAATCTTGGAAAAACGTTTCTGTTTCTCCTAATCTTTCTGGTGACGAACATCGACGAGACTTGTCGATGTTACAAACATTTCAGGATGTTCTCACTGACATTCCTGGACACACAGATGTCATAGAACATGACATAATTCTTACCGACAATAATCCAATTAGGGTTAGGCCGTATCCTATTCCTATACACTTTCAGTCGCAGGTGGAAAAGGAATTGGATGAAATGATTCAATTAAATATAATTGAACCATCGACTTCACCATATTCTTCTTCCATGGTTATTGTCCGGAAGAAGGATAAGAACATACGAATTTGCGTTGATTATCGCAAATTGAATCAGGTCACAAAGTTCGATGCTGAACCGATGCCTTTGTTAGAAGATCTACTGATTAGACTTTCTAATTCTAGATTCTTCACTAAACTTGACTTGTCTAAAGGTTATTGGCAAGTGCCTTTAGCAGAGCATGCCAAACCTCTTACTGCTTTTTCTACACCTAGGGGTCTATTTCAATGGAATGTTATGCCTTTTGGTCTCATGAACGCCCCTGCCACTTTCGTTCGCATGATGCGTCGAATTCTGTCACATCGTTCGGATGTCATCGCATACTTAGATGACATCTGTCTCTTCAGTGATACCTGGGAAGATCACTATTTAGGGTTATATGACTTACTGTCCACTCTACGTGAGAATAATTTGACAGCAAAACCTTCTAAAGCTTTTGTTGGTTTTGGTGAAATCTCTTTCCTGGGTCATCGTGTTGGTCATGGTCTCTTGAAGACAGAAGACCACAATACTTCCAAAATACTGAACATCTCTGTTCCTAAAACGAAGAAACAAGTTAGGAGTCTCTTAGGTTTAATTCAATTTTATGGGAGATTTATTCCAAATTTATCTTCGATCATGGCACCTCTCTCAACATTGTTGAAGAAAGGTTCGCCTAATCTGGTCCGTTGGTCTGAAGAATGCCAATCTTCACTAGACCAAATCAAGAATATATTTTCTTCTCCTCCCATCTTAAGATTACCTACTCTTGATAGGACTTTTGTTCTTCGGAGTGATGCTTCATCCACTGGGATTGGAGCAGCACTGATGCAAGAACATGCAAATACTCTGCATCCTGTTATGTACATTTCTAGAAAACTAAATGCGGCAGAGAGGAACTACTCGGTTTTAGACCGTGAGTTGTTAGCGATGGTTTGGTCAATTCTAAAACTACAAAGATTCCTCCTGGGCGCACATTTCATTCTAGAGACTGATCAGAAAGCTCTTACAGCTATTCAGACTAAGAATTTGAAGAGTTCGAGATCCACTCGATATGCTATAGCTCTTCAACCTTTTCACTTCACGGTACGAGCTATCCGTGGTGCGGATAATGTGATGGCTGACATTTTGTCTAGATGCCCACATGACTCCAACTAATACTTCTGTCCTATCTTCCTATATATTACAGAGTCATAACACACCTATATTACTACAATAGATTAGCACATCTGTACTCACTTTATATGTACACACTATCGTGCTTTGTTATCATCTTCTTCTGTTCGTTTTTTAAGATGATAGAGGAGGACTGAGTGGTTAATATAAGGGCCGTTAGTTTACTAAACAGCCACAATTATTAATAATGTATTGTACCTTATGAAGCATATTAGTTATTAATTAGCATTATAATGCTTGTACTTTCTCAGAATGTCATTGATGAGCTGAGGACTTACCTTACTAGTATCAAGCATGACGAGTTCTAGATTGTGTACTTACCCTCGGAATGCCAGAGCATATGTCCTGGATCGTCATGTAGTTTAACTTTACTATGTACTTATGTCATTACATGCCAAATAATGTACTAATTAAATTTTCCTATCAGATTTGTACATCCATTTTTAAAGACAATATTAGAGTATGCTGTTTAATGATGATTATGGTAACTTGCATACGTATATTGTGTTTACATGCTAACGTGATGTGTGTTGGTGACACCTCCCCGATCTGAATATTTTTGAGACATATTTATTTTTCTGTTGAGGTATATCCTCACCAGACACTCTATATTTAGCCTCATGTTAGGCAATTTAATTAATTATCAGCGCATAATTCGTGCGTTTTGAGCCGCTTATCGCATGCTCTTTGATATTTAAAAAAAAAAATATGTTCCACATTTTTTTTTTTTATCGGGAGGAGGTGGTGATATGTTGCGTGAAAAATTCTCGCAACATCGTTTTATTACAATATCTATTTTATAACGCAAGGGCAACAACTGCTTGAAATTTATAGTCACTTTTCTCGGTAAGCATTTGTCTTCTCGCGTTGGTATTGAATGCAGTTAAGTTTTGAGCTGTGGTCATTTTGCGCTGGACTGCGCATGACTGGTCTTGCTTCTTGGTCGATCGATTTCCGCCCACCAGTGGAGTGAGCGATTTGAATGGCGAGAAAGATGCCTCGCTGAAAGAGGATCTCCGCTATTTTTTGTTCTGTCAGGAATGTGAAAGTCCTCTTATGGATATTTCGTTTATTCGAGATAATACCTCTAGTGTATTTGCACATGCCGGGAGGCATAATATTTCTGTGTATTTCCTGAAGGCAAGGTAAATTGACTTTCCATTAACTCTATCGATTTTTGGTCGTGAGCGATTTCGATTCATAGCCTGTCTTCGAAAGTCGTCGTCACGAGATGTTTTCCCAGCTCACATGTCGCTGTATTGTACTGCATCGGTTGATGCATGTCCCAAGGACCATTACTTGCTACTTTGTTAAATGAACTAGGCTTGGAAAACCTTTGTTAACTAGAGGATATTTTTGAGGACATTATTTATACTTCGGCAGACGTGTCTGTCTTGCTGAAGTCAGATTAAGGAGAGTGAACTGATCTCATACATCTGGTTACCTTCTGGCTAAGATAGAAAGGGATGGAGAATTTTCCCGACTACATTACAGCCTTATAATGTATTGACATGTCTGTGAATCACCTTTATTGTGATGCTGTCTACCGTCCATTGCTATACTGACATTGTTGCTGTGATAATGACTGTCTGATGTACCTACATATTCGCGTATACATTTTGTCACTGTGGCGTCCACAATAAATGATACAGAAAAACGTCTAGCTGTTACAAGCATCATTGACTTTATACGTCGTGAGTTTACTGACGTCCTATGTGGATTGCCCTGTTATTTTGTATGAACCTTGTTTGACTGAACACATCTGCACACTACACAAAACCAGACATGCGGATACCATCCATCATCATATGGCATCACGCATCACCGTCGTTTTGTTTTTCGTGGACAACAAAAATCTATGGCTCATTAAGTTTATAAAATATCTAATGTCAGTTCTCATTACTTTCATCACCAGCCCCTGATTAGATGAAGACCAGAAAATTCGACGGCTCATTAACGCTGACAGCGACGAGGTCAGAGAGTGTGAGATGAGGTGATAATGATTGCCCCACCCTCCATAATTACAAGAGAAGGACAATTTACCAGGTTGAAATAGTGACGAAAACAACACGTCAAATTTCATGAAAGATAATTCACACTTTTTGGCGTACTAAAATCACGTTTGAGGAATTTCAGGGCTCTCAGTTTTAGCGTCTTGGTTGAATCGAGTCCACTAATTTAAAGTTTTTGTATTGAAAGCCGTAACTATAAGGGGACAAATATATAATAATAACGTATGTTCCTTGTGTTTTTTGCAATATGTCATTAAGGTAGGGTTCCCATTCGTCCCGTTTTTCCCGGGACAGTCCCGTTTTTTTTATAAAATGTCCCGGTGTCCCGAATTTATTCCAAATGTCCCGCTTTTTAAGGGTCCTTCCTGAAAAAAAAATCTTTGGGTAACGGATGCAGTAGATTTCATAACACCTGCATTGAATATATTCAGGAGTGGTGTGCACCATTTCTTACGCCTCTTCAGTCTATGGATTGGATCAATTTGAAGGGAAAGGAGTCTGTGACTTGGAAGAACATCCAAGAAAGCTACATATTCGTGAAGACAGTGTCACCAAATTTTACTGTGAATGAAGAGGACTTATTTGATGAGTTTGCATATGTGAAAAAATATTGTGAAAGCAAAATTTGATGTATAGAGTGAACTGAAGAATCAAAGTGTCAGTGAAAAATGGCGTGAGATGTTCGCTCATCTTACAAAGCAGGATATAAATGCTGAGAACCTGAAATGCCTAATTAGTTTTTGTTTGGCACTGCCAGGATCCAATGAAGCTGTTGAACGTGTATTTTCATTAATAAATGCGCTTTGGACAGACGAAAAAAAACAAACTTAAAATTGAGACAGTGAAAGCTTTAACCATTATACAGACCCATTTTAAGAATTTCTCTTGTGCTGAGTTCTATGTCCAAATATCAGAAGAAAAAAAAACTTCTTGAATATGTCCATAAATCTGATAATTATTCTGATGAATCTGAAATATAAACTTGACTATTGTGTATTTTTTAAAGGTGCGATTTTTCTAATTAAGTATGTTTGTAATTTAGAATTCTTTTTTAAAGTGGAAGTTGTGTTAGTTAATGTGTGTATTTTTATACCAGTATCTCATTTTAAGTGCAACATATATTATATAACAGATTTATTTGTGCTTTACCTTAATTTTTAACATGTCCCGTTTTTTTACAAAATGTTCCGGGTTTTTTAGGTAAAAATTTGGAAATGTCCCGGTTTTTGAACAAAACATTATGGGAACCCTACATTAAGGTGACAATGAGATAGTATTCTCCAATTACTAACTGTCTAAGTGAAACGTGCTGTAACGAGCAATAAAAAAATCCCGTTTCTTTTCGGAAATAAGAAACAGGGCGTATCGCACCATCCAAACGAAATTGAACCTCCATTAAAAGAATGCTCATGCTTTTCAATCTTTTCATGGTGACTTTTCTGGAAAAAAAACAAGCTTCTGTTATATTTACTGTAGTGTTCTATATTCCATTTTTCTTTATATTGCTCTCTCTTTTGTTTACATTTTTCTTCATCCTTCCGTAGCTAGTCTATCAGCCATCTCATTTCCATATATATATTGCAGTGGGCAGGAGTTCCCTTTAAATTTATTGAATTTATAGAAGGTTTCAGTTGGTGCTTCTGACAAGTTGTGCATAAGTATGAATTAACTTTACGAGACGTCGTAGAAAAATGAATTTGCTCAGTTGTTATAATTTGTATTGCCTTTATTTCAATATGAATTTTTGTCTTATCCAGGTTTGCTATTTACTAGTTTTGTTTCCTCTCTTTTTTGTGGTTTTGTTTGTTTGTTTGTTTGTTTTGTTTGCTTGTTTTTTTTTTAACATTATTGTTTCTGTTTGTCAGTTTGCGATACTTTTAATCTGTTTTGTGATCAAGTACTGGCACATTTCACTTACCTGTTTATGTTTCACCCGTGTGTTACCAGACCCGAATAGGGAGGAAAGAATAGTAATATTGTAATCTATCATGCCTGTCTTAAGACGTGATTATGGAGGGCTACGTACGGCTACCTAACCCTGTAAAAACATTAAGCTACAACATCTTCAACAAAAAGATAGACAATTCAACCAAAGAAAATAAAACTCAGTGTCAAGAAATCATTGTCGATGTTGTGTGATTGATGCATTTATGACACCTGTGCTCAACAGGGAGCTTTATTATTGTGATGTTAGCATCGGAAAGGATAGATAAGTGAGATTGCATGGACTGGTTTGTTTATTACAGCTTAAATTTGTGTGTGACCTGGATGCTCTGCATCACATTTGTTTCTGTATCTGATTCTGATAAAACACTTTGCCTCCTCGAAAGTTATACTAGCATCAGGCTGATGTAGTTTCCCACCTTCCTTTGCCAATCTGTCAGCCTCTTCATTGCCAGTAATGTTACAATGGAATGGGATCCATTGAATCACAACTCTTTTGAATCATTGAAATGTTAATATATAGTGGCTGGGAATGTGAAGGTCTGATGCTGTACTTACAATGCATATGACTGTTAACAGATGAAAGTCAATTAAATATCTGTTAAAGTCAGTTATATAACTGGAACCACCAGGCCTTTACACCCCTCCACTTTAATGTTATTTTTGTTCAGAGTTTCTTTTTGATTTTGTTTGTTTGTTTGTTTGTTTTTTAACGTATAAGCACAATTGTGATTGTCCCTATTTACAATGATTTCACAAATGTGATGCCACTTTTTCATATCGGCAGTTGTTCATATTATTTGGAATTGAAAACAATATATATCCTAATTATAACCCATCAGAGGTTGAACGGGATATTTTTCTTCATTAATTTAAAAAAAAAAACAGCAGAAACCACAGTTTCATACTTCCAGATCTAACTCCAAGAAAGAATCATATACAAAATGCAAGTGTTGTGGAAGGAAATATCCTCACAAAGGCGGAAGACAGAACTGCCCAGCATTTGGGAAAGAGTGTCACATTTGTCACAAGCAAAATCACTTACAAATAACGTTCAGCAGGTTACTGAGAAAAAGGAAAACACCACAGACACTGACAGCAGCTCAGAGGCTTATGTTTATGCACTGGATAACAGACCAGAGGTCCCCAGAACAATCATTAAAATGTAAGATACACATCTGTCTGCAATGATAGACACGGGTTCAAGTGTGGATGTCATAAGCACAACCAGTTGAAGAAAAGACCACAGTTGTTTCCCACTAATAAAAAGTTATATGCATATGCATCCAAGACTCCCTTAAAAGTGGTTGGAATGTTCAGAACAACCATTGAATCCAAGTATAATTAAGCCAGTACTACTGTCAATGTAGGAGAAGGTGGACATGAAGTTCTTTTAAGCCATAAGACAGCATCTAAATTGCAGGTTGTCAAAATAATAAATAGCATCAACAGCAAGAGAACACATAATCTGTTTGAAAAGTATTCTGACCTGTTCCAAGGTGTGGGTAAATTGAAAAATTTTGAGCTAAAACTACACATAAATGCAAATGTGAAACCTAAAGCACAACAGCACAGAAGAATTCCATTTCACATCAGGCAAAAGGTAGAAGAAGAAATGAAAAGATTAGAAGAAGAAGACATCATTGAACATGTTTCAGGGCCAACTCCGTGGGTCATTCCTATAGTACCTGTCGTCAAGAAGAATGGTGATGTAAGAATTTTTGTAGACATGGGACAGCCTAATGAAGCTATAGAAAGAGAGAGACACATCACTCCATAATAGACAACATAATAGTGGATCTAAATGGAGCAAAGGTTTTCATCAAATTAGATCTGAGAAGTGGCTACCATCAAATTCCATTAGCTCTGGAATCTAGATACTGTGGCCGGGCAGGGTAGTGGGGGTTGCTGTTTAACTCGAGAGTATTAGATTTTGATTACTAGCTAGCCTGCTAGAGGTGATGATTTCTCTCTACAGACTTACAGGAATTTACCAGGTTCGGGGACAATCCTCTATGATGTTTTATTTTTAGAGCATATGGTTATTATTTGTGTTGCACCTGCAACGATTAGCTTTGGCATGATCCTTTAATCATTGGTATGATGGCTAACTGCAAACATATGATTCGTCAACAGCATTTGTGTTCAATGAAACAAATGTTTATTCAATTTCCAACAAGAACTGGGTTAAGTCAAATGGTAACCACACCAAATTTGCATAATAGCATGTTGACATTTAATAAACAAGCATAAAAAGTCAATGCATTATTTTAATGATGCAATATTCCTTATTGCATCTCGTAATCTTTTCAAGTTGCTAAAACATGGCGTGGCTCCTTAATCCTTCTAGTGTTCCTTCGTTTATTTGTTAATGTGGTCTAGATTTCACGTTTTTCTTATCTCTTCATTTCAATGAAGAGCCAAACTTTCTCTTATTCATTAGTATTCCTTAGTTTGAATGTCTTTCTCTCAGCTTAAGGGACCTTAATTCTTGGTAAAATGGTTTCAGATATATGCCTTCGTTTTACAATTCTTTACCCAGTTTTCGAGCTTCGATTGTAGCTCCGTTTCATGAAGTTTTATCTTCTATGAATTTATGGTGGGCTCTAACCTCCTAGGATACTTATTGCATCGCAATTTTTTCTTAGCACTACTTACAGTTTTCATGAATTCACAAACAAATTATTCTACGTTTTCGAAATTACACAGTTGCATTTAATTGTGCGAAGTCAATCTCTCTATAGAATATCACTGAGCAAGAGAATTAACGTCTTGTCTCCACCGCTCTAAATTCATTACTCTAAAAAAAATGGCTTCGTCTCTTGTTCATTCCGGGGAAAAAAACTCAGCCTACTCATTGGTGGAAATCACGTGACCAATGCTTGGCGTTACGAAGCGAAGCTTAGCCTAAAATAATGCGTGGCTTTTCGAAGCTAACCTGGTTTAATTAAACATCTGCGCCAAGCAGCCGAAGTCTGTCAGATACAGAAACTAGATACTCACAGACAGAAAAAGAGGCTTTAGCAATAGTGTGGGCTTGTGAGTATTTTCACTTATACATTTATGGCAGCAAGTTCACCATCATATCAGATCACAAAGCATTGGAGTTGATATTTGGAAAAAGAACATCCAAGCCTCCTGCTCGTATAGAAAGATGGGTTTTAAGACTGCAGCAGTATGATTTCAATGTTTTATACAAGCCTGGAAAAAATAATCCCGTTTATATGTCAAGACACCCACTAAAAGAGCAGTCTGAGGACAAAATGGTTGAGGAGACTGTTGCAAATTGTTTAGCTTGTCAAGCTTGCCCAGAAAGTGTAGCACATATGACACCTTTGAAAATGTCTGATCTTCCCAAAGCTCCACGGACAGAGGTTTCTCCAGATTTTTGTGGACCATTACCATGTGGACAGTATATTCTTGTCATGGTAGATGAATATTCAAGATTTCCAGTTGCTGAAATCATTAATTCCACTTCAGCAAGAACTGTCATTCCTGTGATTGACAAGATATTTTCGACATTTGGAATTCCTGAAACTTTAAAAACAGATAATGGTTCCCCATTTAACAGTCAAGACATGAAGACTTTTCTGCACCATGTTGGATGCAGACACAGAAGAATCACACCTTACTGGCCAAGGGCAAACTGGGAGGTAGAAAGGATGATGAGAAACCTCAAGGAGGTCATTCAAACAGCCACAGTTGAAGGAAAGTGTTGGTGACAACAGCTGTATGGTTTCCTTAGAAATGATAGGGCAACACCTCATATATCAACAAGCAATTCACCATATGAGCTCATGTTTAAAAGAAAGGTCTCGATTAATATTCCAACAGTTGAAACCAAAGAGAGTAAACCAGCCTCATCAGATGTGCAGAGAAAAGATGCACAGGCAAAATACAGAATGAAGCAACATGCAGACCGTAGACTACAATCACAGCAGTCGCATCTGAAAGTAGGAGACTTTGTTTTAGTACGACAAGAACAAAACAGCAAATCAACTCCGAGTTTTACTCCAGAACCTTACCAGATTGCTAAAATCAAGCGAAACAGGATACGTGCTTCAGGTGAAGGCAGAGTTGTGACAAGAAATGTCTCGTGTGTCAAGAAAGTCAACGAAAACCTGGCCAGAGCAGCCAAAAAGAAATCACAGCCAGATGATGATTACTTAGATGAGATTGTCAGTCCTGAGTTGCCACCAACTGCCATCGAACCAGCTGACGTCACCATGGACAACAACAGGCAATTACCGCAAACAGGCAAACCACCGCCTAGACACCGAAATGTCCCAAGACGTCTCAATGACTGTGTTTTGTATTGACAATGACTCTGTCTGTCATTAGTGATGTTTGTAGAATAGTTTTAGTTTCAGTGTGTTTTTGTTGCCCTAAAGACGCCGCTAGGCGTGATGGGAAACTACAACAGAGAAAATCAATCTGCTGTTGCCCTTAAGACGCCACAAGGCGTGATGGCCTCTGACTGCTTGGTCGGTCTTTGGCTAAGGACGGAAGAAGAAGAAGAAGAAGAAGTGCAAATAGAATCAAACTGACTACTGCTTTCTTTGTAAACATTCTGAAAGTGTACGAAGAAGAAGAAGACAGCTCGCTTTTGAGCATTGATTGGTTTGATTGGTTTGCCTGGTTTGATTGGTTTGACTGGTTTGATTGGTTTGACTGGTTTGATTGGTTTGATTGGTTTGACTGGTTTGATTGGTTTGACTGGTTTGATTGGTTTGACTGGTTTGATTGGTTTGACTGGTTTGACTGGTTTGGATTTAAGGACCATCTTCATTGAGCACCAACAACTCTGTCAGTGCTCCGATCTCCTCCTTTAGATCACACAAGGAGGATCTCAGCACATTGCACGAACTCCGTAGCACCGGCGAGGATCCCAGCTTTTGAGCATAAGCACAGTAATAGATCAGTGATTGCGTGTGAAAATGGTGCGCAAAAGTTGCGCATGTGACGTCACTTAGTTTTGCAGAGTACCGTGCGGGGCGATGTGAAAAAGGAAACGCATGAAAGCGGATATGGAAGAGGGTAAAAGTCCTGTGTATATCTGGCCGTTAGAAATGAGTTGACCTGGAATTTTGGGTCTAATGTCATTCTACGATAGAGTGAATGCCAAGTACATCCATTGATATTCTCATATTAAATCTTTTGAAAACTTATGAGGTGACTGTCGTGATGGTTCTTTTTGTGAAAGCCGATAGTTTAAATTGTTACCCTTAGACAGCGGGCAGAGTATAGAAGGCATAGCTACATCTGTATCCGTGATACTCAGGCATCCAAGACAGAAGAAGGTCCTCTGGTAAGGAGGGGCATGAAGCAGGCTAGAGAAAGCTGAAAGGATTCTGAGTTGCTGAAAATAATTAGGAAGACATGAAAGACTGAGTTGATGGCATACAACGGAAGGATTGAGCATGTGTTTGTTAAAGGCATATGCTCATCTTAGTTCCAGTGGATCTCTTGAGAGACAGAAAGAATGGGTCTACTGCACCATCAGGCATGTTATACAATGCAACTAATATGAGATTAAGCAAGGGGCTGGCAGCCTTATAATCCTATGTATAAAATCCCAGCTTTTTCTGTGTAGCAAGATTTGGTACCACTTGCTTTGTTTTTGAAAAAATGTGTAACGCGACACACAAAGCGATAAGAGTGCAGGGACAACGCGGTGGGTCTTGCTTTGAAGTGACGGTGGACTGAAATATTACTTTTCGTCTAGCTGAAAGTGTAGGAAGGAGCGAATATATGAAACATGGCCGACCTTAAAAATTTGCATTGGCAGGAAAGAAAATCTAAAGCTACAAGAGCAAGCCTGGTTGAAAGATATTAAAAATGTAATAATTCATATACGGAGATAGAATATGAGTGATATCAAAAAGGATATTATTCAAATGTAAGTAGTTTTAAAAATAATTAATATTTTTCATCGTCATCACATCTGCTAAAAGTTAGCTCATGATCTTTGACAATTTATTGTAAATTCATACCTCAACTGATTTCGTTAAAACATGGATAGAATGAACGCTTCCTATTGGGAAAATGAAAGGAAACCTAGGAAGGAAGGAAAGATATGTGTGTAGTGAAAAGAAGAGAAAACAAGTACAGATAAAGCACAGATTGCCTCAAACTAAGAGATTAAACGAAAATCTAAGCGGACTTCAGACGGTGCTTTCTCGTACGGGAGAGTCGCCCAAATATAAGGACAAAGCGGCCCGTTTAAAATCACACACACAAAATCCAGACGCCAGAGTGAGAGACTGGAAGACATTACCTGCAAGAAAAAAGTTTTTTCACGCTGCATGCTGGGCAGATATACTTCAGCAAATACAGCTTCACCGTGCGCTTATTAATCCTAGAGGGTATGTAAGTTTATTAAAGATATATATGTGTGACTAATTTCATTTTATTTCAGATTTTGTTTACGATTTGATTGTATCAGACATAATAAAAAGGGTATACAGGAAGCCAATGACGCTAACCAGAGAAAACCTCCACCGGCATTGTCAGGAAGCATAACAATTAATTGGTTAGCCAAATATATCATGGCTAGTTCTTGCCTGGAAGCTTACGACATACCAGCAAGTACATAAGTGACTTAGCATTCATAAGTGGAAGGCAAAGGTTATATCTTACCCGTGTATCATAACATGTGATTTATTCATGTATTTTGTTATTTTCTGCACAGTAGACACTATCGTATCATGCTATCTCTGTAACACACTACCATGAATCATTCATTTATATACAAACACTGAAGACATGGTCGCCTCATGAACATCAGAGGTAGGTGAGCTTGTTGGAACACCATAGCCACCTATTACCTTTTGTTCCAGGTTTTATGATCGTTCCTGATCGAGTGCGTGATCAAGTATATACTAAAGACTCGAGGACCTTTGATCCTGCTAACTGGTGCCTAGTGGTCAAACAATCTTCAACACCTTAGTCCCCGTAGTTATAGGGCGGGCTGAAGGAAAGACTAATTGAATACCAGTGTGTCTCAGGAACCTCGAACAGACGTGGCGTAATGCAAGATGAGTTTATGTGTATCCAATCCTACAAACACTGTGAGCGGTTTCAATAGCGACTGTCAATGATGAGAAAAGCTAGAGACTAGATAGCAAGAATTATCAAACTAATGTGACAGACTTTATAATTTCATTGGAAGATACATCCAAGACTTTTTACTATTATTTATTTTAATTTGTAAATATAAATAATCATACATTTTACCATCTTCTAACACCCATTTCTCATTACAAGGCTAGATAGATGTACATAATAAATTATGAAATTGTACTCATTTGACTTGGTAAATTTTTAACTGTTAAATTTTGAGTTACTTTTTCTAATTTAATTATATTATCACATAGGGTTACTATAGCGAAAGTGGTGCAGTATACTTCTGAAGCCTAAATCTATTGGTCCAGCTCAGAGTATTCACAGCCGTAACTCAATTGTGATACCAGTGTACTTCTCTGGCACTGGGACTTTATACTTTCTGGAGAGAAATTCTACTTCTTCTCTACCATCATCATCACACTAGAAAAATCTTTCGCTACATTCTGTCAGTGCGTAACGCTAAGGGATGCAACTTTGGTTGAAAGTTAGACATTAATTGTATTGTTTCCCTTATATGTACTCTCCCGAAAATAGTAACACTTACCAAAGAAGAATGCGCAAATTACGGTGTGCACAAAAATATTTATAGAATGTGTGATCCCGTATACACACATTGGCATCCTCGCTGCTGCTACGTAGTTCGTATACTGTGGTGATGCAAAGTGGTTTTTTAAAATACTTTTGAATAAGTAAAATTGCCGTTAGGTATTGGTGCTTTTGAATTTAATTCCCGTCTTATGACGGGCTTTTACACTAGTGTAAAAATAAACTACCACAGAAGCTACAGCTGCAAGAGCACGTGACTGCTTAGTGAAGGTTTCCAGTATGTGGACCATCTGCCGTTATGGCTGCATGCACCATAAAGAGTGCAAAGGAAAATGATGTTATGCTCCGTGGGCATCCGAAGAGTAACGAATGAACTTATGTTTGGTGTAAGACTTTCAAAAATCCCTGAATCATTCTAAAGATATAAAGCAACAGAAGATAGATACCTTTATACCTTGGAGAAAGTGATTTATTCCGGAAAATAAATAAAAATGTCATGTTTTACCGCTGTCATAGCAAACTAAATCAGAAGCAGAGTATTTTGTTTTTGTTGATATTGTTAACTTTTATTATTTTAGCTCCACGTGGAACATACGACTCCAACTGGTGCATGCCGCCGACATCATATATTTGATGCTCATAATGTTTTGGCTGGTTCTTCTTCCTGTCTTTTCCAAGTTTTCTTTAGCCTTTGCAGTATTTTCTTATCTACCTCAGTGGATTGTGGTGCAATTATATTGGAAAGTTGTCACGAATCTCCTATCCACCTTCACTTCCTCTGGCTCTTATCTCCATTAGTGTTACTCTTGTCTTACCTTCCTCGGTGTTTAAGTTCTACGAGTATTATATAGTTAAATTGTCGCTTGAGGGTGTGTCCTGTACATCTCCACTTCCTCTGGCTCTTATCTACAGACGTGTAACTCTTTTCTTATCTTCTTCTGTGTATTTAATCCAATTATACTTCTGTTATACGCAAGCATCCATTTATAAAGTCTATATAACATCTTGGAGCTGTATTTTGTTGTTCTTCATATTTCAGAGCCATACAATATGGCTGTCTTGGCATTTGAGTTGAAGGTTAGTATTTTGTGTGACGGATTTGTTGCTTGATGATTATGATAGTGATGACGAAGTAAATGATCATAATGGCAATACTGTCGCCAAGATAATGATGAAGATTCAGATTTTGTGCATGATGGCAATATTGGTGAGATCATAAATAGAATGATGATGGTGGTGATGATGATGATGGTGGTGATGATGATGGTGGTGATGATGATGATGGTGGTGATGATTGTAATAATGATGACGAAGACGACGACAATGATGAAGAAATGTACACATACCCAGACATACAACGTTGGGGCCGACAAACCTAGAGCTACTACCCACACACAGGGTAACATCTTCTTTGTGTTCTCAACCGTACACCAGGATCGAGCTTTCATTGGGTGGACGATCACCATATATCTGAAACAACATACAGAAAACAAGACGTCTGTGGAGAACAATTCACATTTGTTGGTCAAACAACGTCAGATCTACCGATAGCCAGACACTAACGGAGAGGGCTTGCTAGATCTCAAATATAAGTTGTGATGGATTCTGGGTGACCACAGAAAGTCAGATACGAATGATGGAATATGTACTATCAGTGACATTTGTCTCAATCTCTGAGCTCTATCTATCTATCTATCTATCTATCTATCTATCTATCTATCTATCTATCTATCTATCTATCTATCTATCTATCTATCTATCTATCTATCTATCTATCTATCTATCTATCTATCTATCTATCTATCTATCTATCTATCTATCTGTCTGTCTGTCTGTCTGTCTGTCTGTCTGTCGGTCGGTCGGTCGGTCGGTCGGTCGGTCTGTCTGTCTACCTATCTATCTACTTACCTACCTACCTCTCTCTCTGTCAGTCAGTCAGTCAGTCTGTCTGTTTGGCTGGCTGTCTGTCTGTCTGCCTGCCTGCCTGCCTGCCTATCTATCTATCTATCTATCTATCTATCTATCTATCTATCTATCTATCTATCTATCTATCTATCTATCTATCTATCTATCTATCTATCTATCTATCTATCTATCTATCCGTCCGTCCGTCCGTCCGTCATCATACATACCTACCTACCTGCCTACCATCCTACCTATCAGTCTTTCTGTCTGTGTATTTGCTGATACTGAATTAGGTTGTCTGTCTCTATACTGTTTGTCTGTCCATCCTATATGTTTGTCTCTTACATTCAGAATACAAATTTTTTTAAGTACATTTCTGTATTCAAACAGCTTGATGTCAGTATGCCGGTCTGTCCATTTTTCTTTTTATGTAGCTGTCTGTCCGTTAATCTTGCAATTGCAAAGTACTGAATTAAAAACAAAGATTAAAGAAGGGAGATAAATGACCAAAATAACACAAAACCTTTCCTGAGCCCTATTCCGCTTTGTAAATAAAAAGGGAGGTAATAACTGGCTAGAGTTGGCTTAACAGAGAGTGGAGATTACAATATACTGTAGACTACTACTCATTGTGAAGACAGATGTTGTGTAATTAGTCACTGAAATAACTGTAATTATTTCGCTATTTGTCGCTAGATTTATTGGTTCAGCTCGAAGACCACGAAACTTGGAGTGACTGTTCTTCGGTTCGTGTGATTTATGATGTGGTTTACATCTACCCCTGGACTCTTAGTCAACGCTGAATAAACTAAGATTTATGGAGCACGTGATCGACATTGAAATAAAAATGTTTCCACTAGGTACGTTACTTCGTGAGTGTTCGATTGGCTAAGCGGGTAGAGAGATTTTCTCTCACGGCATAGTTATCAGGTTCGGGCATCGACACCTGGTAAAGTCATGCTTCAGTCTATCCAGCTGTAAATGGGTACCTGACTCTGCTCGTGAGTTAGGGGAAGCAAAGACAGCGAGGAAGGGAATGGGTCACCCACGTAATAAAAAACTGGACCTAATATGGTGAGATCTCTAACACTTCACTCCCCAGCAGTAGTTTCTGTTATAGGATTATCTTGACCATTTCAAGTTACGTCATAATTCTACAAATGTGACTTACAGTTTCTGTTTTAGGATTATCTTGACCATTTCAAGTTACGTCATAATTCTACAAATGTGACTTACAGTTTCTGTTATAGGATTATCTTGACCATTTCAAGTTACGTCATAATTCTACAAATGTGACTTACAGTTTCTGTTATAGGATTATCTTGACCATTTCAAGTTACGTCATAATTCTACAAATGTGAATTACAGCTTCTGTTATAGGATTATCTTGACCATTTCAAGTTACGTCATAATTCTACAAATGTGACTTACAGTTTCTGTTATAGGATTATCTTGACCATTTCAAGTTTACGTGACTTACAGTTTCTGTTATATTATCTTGACCATTTCAAGTGTGTGACTTACAGTTTCTGTTATAGGATTATCTTGACCATTTCAAGTTACTTCATAATTCTACAAATGTGACTTACAGCTTCGTATTTGTCCGTGCATATGTGTGTTTGTGTTTATGTGAGTGTGTGTGTAAAGGATCCTGTTACACGCCCATTGAGAATATGGTGTTTGGCTCATCATCTTCTTGACCATTCTCACACTAGGGGTGATGTGGTCAGCCATCAAGCCGGTCGCCTTAACCTTCCCAGATATATGTATGTGCTGTTGTGCCAGAATCAGGTTAACTAAGATCCAAAGGAAAACAATATGAAGGCTAGCGTTTGATTAGTAGTAACTCTACATCAGTGGTTCGTAACTTTTTAGAGGTCCCCCATCACCTTCAGTATATTCTATCTTTAAAAAAGCTCTCACTCCTTTATAGTATATTAAGAAGCCTCGCACCCCATCATCTTCTAGCTAGCTAAAAATGCAGAAGTGTGAAAAGAACGTCTTTTAGCATGAAATGTACGTAAAATTAGTGCATCATGTGTCTGGGTTATATATTCATTTAATTTCCTACATCTTCTTCCTATTCGTTCACCCAAATTCTCTCTTTTATTATCTCTGTATTTCATTTTTCCTGTATATTTTTCATCCATTCGTTTTGCGAATATTATTTTCATATAATTCGCAAACTTTACCTGTTTTTCCTTTCTCTTAAACTGAGAATCGCGCTAGGACGATATTACGTAGATGTCAGGGCTGCAGGGCGTCATAAGGCGTGATAAGTCGGTTCGCTGAACATAGGACGTAGCAAATCGTCTACATTCTCACCGAGCGCGCGAGTTTCTTCTCGGCATTAGTCCCGGTGAGGTGTGATACTTTACATCTGCACCGGTCAGTATCCAGACATTTGTCTGGAAATCCCAAACTGACACGGCGCTCACTTGGGCCATGGTCAGCTGTAGTGTGAAAACTGCCCTACAATGGAGTCAGGCTGTCTGGGATTTGAAACTGACACGCGTACATCGTGGTCAGTAGGTGACAGTTACGACACGCGTTAAGCGGACGTAAATGTTGGGAGTAGGGGAGATAATTTCGCTTGGCGAAATAAGTTTGGGCCCTTTGTCTGATTTTAAGATATTGGCCAAGTTTGAAACTTTAATTTCATTCTCGCTCATAGACTCACAGTAGATAGGTCGCTCGTAAACATAATAGCTGTTAGCGAAGATCTCAGTTTGTTTCGGCAATTTGTCGAACTTCTAGACTTCCAGAAATATTTTCAGCATTTTTATTCTTAAGTTGTGCGACTACCTGTAATTCTGTGGTTGAGGTAATTAATATGATAGATATATAGATTTTGTGAGTGTTAAAGTGTTAAATCGCTTAATTCATTTTAATCTATTTCTTTAGCGCAGAAGAGAAATAAAGTGGTAGGCTATTATATTTTCTAGGGAAGCATTCAGTGGAAAGCAGAATAAAATTAAAATTTCTAGCTTATAACGGCAATTGTAGCTATTTATAAATTTAATTTAACTGCTAATACTCAGTCGAGTGTATTTTTCTAAACTAACGTATAAACTCTAGAATCCAGCCTCATGAATGGTGACGGAATACGCACGTGTTCTTAATTTATGAGGATTGCTGATTTTTAAATATAACTTACGTCACGGGAAGTTTAAATGATAAGAAAAGCTCTCTGCTTGCAAGTTTAAATGTAAGTTTTAACCAGTACAGATTCTGTTTATTATATTATATGTGTTATTTTTCCTCCACACAGTGAAAGTTTTGGGGTGACCCTAACTTTACCAGCACCTAGTAGTAGTTTCCATACTTGTGAAGAAATAGCCAGTCCTTATTTTGAACCACGTGGGTTTTCTCAAGTAACACTGATCTGACGGTGCAAGTTAGACAGAAATACTAATATCCCTATAACGGGTTTTCAAAGACTGTAATGATAAATACTGGACCTTGGAGCCAGCACTTAATTTCTTCTAGAAACTCTATATAATTTGCTGCCTGGTGGCGTGAATATTAACAATCATTTCCCGACTAGATTATATCTTGTGGACAAATCTGTGGTGTGACTAAAGTGAATCCTATACTGAGGGAAGGCACCGACCTGACATTCATCATTTTTTAGAAACCTACGCTATTGACACTGTGCTCTGCTAACTCCCGCGCCTGGAATAATTGTTAGGTGACTTAATCAGACATTTGAACAAATTTGCATACCCAAGTAGTCGTTCCCGGAGACTCCAAGTTAAAATACGTCTTTTGGAACTGGGGACTTCTTGGCAGAAGACTGCATTTTTTTGAGTCTGTGTGAAAATCTAAAATCAATGTGTTCCAAGAGGCAGCGAGCAAAGTCGTGAGTACCTGAATGAGAAGCCATGGCGGAATGAATGAGTGTACGCTGGTCTGAGTGATATTTTCACTATTATATCTTTGACACCCTGTTGCTGTCCTATTTGTTTTTTTTAATCTGCATAATTTGTTGCTAAGGCTAGAGTTCTTGTGTTTTTGTCTTAGGTTAAATCAGATTTTTTTCAAACTCTGTGCATATAATTACGAGATAAAACAAAGACAACTCTTAGACTCAAACCCTATGTATCTGTGACTCGGGCGCCATCATCTGTTCTCTTAACGGGGCCGGGCTAAACCTAGAGTTAACACTATAACGGGGCTATCATCCTTGCAACATTTCCTTGATTTTTATGACTATGTGTATATGTATTTTCCTTGATGTACTTTCTTTGATGTTAATAGTGAGCCGATTTTTCCTGATAATAAAATCGCTCTTGAACTTAATAATCGTGTTTGGTCAGCTCGTTCTAGATAAACACATATATATCATTGTTATAGTTTTCCCACGTCTGTGTGTTTACCTGTCGTCACGTGTATGTGCGTGCCTGTGAGTGATAGAAATATACGTAATATTGTATATTGGTGTAGTCTGTCTGACGCTGTAACAACTGTTGTAGAAGATAGGTGAGAGAGAGAAGAATTCTTTTCGCTTTCAGAGACAGCCACTATATCAAAATCTATCATCTCACGTGTGTGGAAATTCTATTACCTTTCACTAACTCTCACTGAGTCTATCACCTATTCAAACCTATTCAGAAGGGACCAAACCTAGTCTTAATTCTCCTATCGGAAATCTACGACAAATGAGGGCTCGTTTCCGGTCTTTGAACTTAGAATAGGAAGACGAGTACGACAAACGGGGACTCGTCTATCTGGATTTTGTATTTTAGATTCTGTATTCTGATATAGAGTAAGAGTGTGATGTCCTGTGAGTTGTTATATCTTTAAATAATTACCCCCTAGACTAGCGATCTGTTTACGGGCGTGCTGACCACACAAACTAATAAGTTTTTTTTTCCACAGCATCTTTGAATAATATACATTTTGGTTACGGGTTGATTTTGTCGGGATATATGTTAACTGCTGATTGTAATACTAAATGCTGGTAAAGTGGTGAGTGTATAACATTCACTGGGTACTGAGGCAGAACGGCGTTTGAACTAAGTTAAGGAGTGTGTTTCGGACTTTTTGTCCAGATTAATTCCCTCCCTTACCCGATCTGACTTCAGGGGCGAACTTATAGTGGATTTTTAAAAAATTAAGGGATTATTTTTCTCTTTAATTTTTGCAATATTCTTTTGCTTTTCCACTGTAGCAACTTATTTTTCAGTTGTAATCTTAACTACCATTTATTTGGCGTAGTCGTGTTTTGCATTAAGTGCTTTATTGCCGATAATAGCAGCGATAGTTAGATTTTAATTTGGAGGAGGTATCCCAGGGTTAAGGATATCATCTTTTGATTTTTGGTAATTTTTTTTTCTCTTAAGTGGTAGGAACCAGGTTATTCTTTTTCCTATTTTCTTTCTCGACTAGTCTCAGTCACTGATTTAATATGGCCGAGAGGGCGAAACTGAGGCAGATGTTAAGACAGGAAGCAATGGAAGAGGGACTGGAAGGAGAAGAAGCGAAAGCATTTGTCAGAGACGAACTCGAGAGATATGATGCGGAGAGGAAAGCAGCGGAAGCTAAGGAAAAAGCAGCCGCAGATTTACAGCAGAAGAAGATGGATGAGGAAATGGAAATTCGCAGGATGCAGCATGAGGAAAAAGAGAAGGAGAGACAGCATGAGAAGGAGAGGGAGGAGAGACAGCATGAGGAAAGAGAAAATGAGCAACGACGACAGCATGAGTTGGCTCTTAAAACTCTAGAATTCCAAAGTCGTGGTGCTGCCTCTACCTCCAGCAATGGAGAATCTTCTCCTCATTCCTCCCTAACTGATCCTGCTAACACTCAATCTCTTCAACTAAATGCTATGTCTTTCACTCTTGAATCTTTTCCTTGTCCAAATGAGAAGATTGACACATGGTTAGAAAAATTTGAGAAAATTGCAACTCTGTACGGGTTAGAGAGGTCGCGTTGGAATATGAAACTTTCCCAGGCCCTAAAAGGTTCTGCTTATGATGTTTATTCTAAGCTGGAAAGTAGCCAACAAGACGACTACGATATTTTGAAGAAAGCGTTACTGGAGCGCTTTGAAATGAACGCTCGCAAGTTTTTGCAACTGTTTCGCAACAGCCGGAAAGAGAATTCTGAAACTTTTCACCAGTTCTCATCTCGTCTTAAGGGATATCTAACAAAGTGCCTTGAGCTTTCGCAGCTCCCCTCTACCTATGAAGGTCTTGAGGAACTTGTTCTAACTGAACAAATAAAGAACACTTTGTCTGCTGATACCCGGAGATTTCTCGCTGAGCAGGGGGCAGAAAAACTTGAAGACATTTTGGAAAAGTCTGAGCGTTATCACAATGCGCTGGCTGAACTACCGGCCACAAAGCGGAAACCGACAGAGGAGCATTTTCGAAAACATAACCTAGAGCAATCTTCTCAGGCTTCTAACCAAAATAACCACAGAGAAACTGGACCTCAAAACCCCCCTCCTGAAAAATCCAAGTTCTACAAGAACAAGTACCCCAACCACCCCAAACAGTCTGATCAACCCGACCGCCCTACATGGCAGCGTAGCCAGAAAGGACAAGGTGGCAAAGGGAGAACCCCTGAGCACGGGACATATGATCAGACCGAGCATACCGAGCCGAAACGCATCGGATGCTTATTGACAGTCTCGCAAGGCGGAATTGTTGACAGTGATTCCAAACCTGTTGGGGATAGACCCTCAACGCGAGGTACTGTTACTTTGAACGGTTCTCAAACTTCTTGCTTATTTGACACGGGGCTTTCTTACGATTGCATTGTTGCCAGAAACCTGGTCAAACCCGGTCAAGAGACAGCAGAGACCGTCCAACTTTGTGGAGTTCGTAAGAGTGATGCACCTACAGCGCTTCCCATCGCATTGGTGGAGATACACTCTGACTTTGTCAGAGGTGTGATCAAAGCGGCTGTTATGGATGATCCCATCTACCCAGTCATACTTGGCGGGAGATACGTGTGTATTGGGAAACCGGAAGAGCCGATTGTGGCAGCTGTAACTACAAGAGGGCAAACCAAGAAGGAACGGGAGCCTGCGCCAAATTTGTTACCTATGGAACTTAAAGAAGCGCAATACAAGGACCCGACTTTGGCACCCTGCTTTAGGAAACTGCCCATGGCGAAGGAACCCAAACAGCACGGGGACATTTTTTCTAAGGATGGCGTACTTTATCGGAGAACGGGCAAGCCTGACCAAGGTTACAACCAGCTCCTAGTACCGAAACAGTACAGAAGCCAAATCCTAGAAATGGGGCACTCTCTTCCCTTCAGCGGACATATGGGACAGAACGCCACAAACCAACGTATAACCACTCATTATTGGTGGCCAGGAGTAAACACTGATATTATCAGGTACGTCAAATCCTGTGCCCAGTGCCAACGGGTACCACCCAAGCAACGGACACCCCCAGTCCACATGGGTGAAATGCCAATAATGGGAACACCATTCGAACGGGTTGTGATCGACATTTTAGGGCCTTTCGAAAGGACTAAAAGAAGGAACAGGTTCATCCTGACCTTAGTCGATACATGCACTTTATGGGCAGAAGCTATCCCGCTAACATGCGCAGATGCCAAGCATGTCGCAGAAGCCCTCGTGCAGATTTTCACTCGGTTGGGATTCCCTCAGCAAGTGTTGACGGATAATGGATCTCCATACCGAAACCTGTTGATGGATGAGATCGGTAAGATCTTGAGGACCCAACACATCCACACTAAGCCATATACTCCGGCGGGAAATGGGCTCGTGGAACGTGCTAATGGAAACCTCACCATGATGCTAAGTAAGCTGGCACAAGTGAAACCTGAAGATTGGGATCTCTGTATTCCTGCAGCATTATTTGGCTACAGAGAATCTCCTCATACTTCCACAGGATTTCCGCCAGCTACACTCTTATTCGGCAGACCCATTAAGGGCCCGCTTGAAGCCTTACTTCAGTCTCTGACAGACGAGAAGGCTGATGAGACAGTTGTCTCAGCCAGTAAATATGTGTCGGTTTTAAAGGAACGGTTGAAACTAGGGTGGGACCTAGCAACGACTAACTTTAAGCGAGCACGCACCAAGCACGCTAACCGATACAGGAAAGTCGCGGAAGAGAGAGAACTGGAAGCAGGAGAGAAAGTTTGGGTGTTACTCCCTACTGAGAACAACCAACTGAAGATCGGATGGCAAGGGCCGTTTACCGTCCTGAAAAAGATTTCTAAGGCTAACTACCAGATCTCTATTGAAGGAAAGGAGAAGGTTTTCCATTTAAATCTCTTAAAGAGATACTTGGAAAAACCAGTGCCAACCTCCGACCATCTCCTGACGATCGCCAAAACTGACGAAGATGATGATAGTGGCAGGGATATTCCACCGCTATCACAGGAAATCTTTCAAAAATGTCAGAAGCGGCGACGCTCTTTCAAGCGCGCATGGGAGACATTCCGGGGGACGGAAACTTTGAGGAGTGGACTTGAGTAGGAATTGGACAGAGATGGAGGGGGAAGATGAGAGGGAAGAGGACAGACACCCCGAAGCTACGGTTATAGGAAATTAAACTCCATAACGTAGACATGGAGTGCTTCCATATCTTAAAGGGGGGAGGCTCTGTCACGTAGGGTTTATATTCATTTAATTTCCTACATCTTCTTCCTATTCGTTCACCCAAATTCTCTCTTTTATTATCTCTGTATTTCATTTTTCCTGTATATTTTTCATCCATTCGTTTTGCGAATATTATTTTCATATAATTCGCAAACTTTACCTGTTTTCCTTTCTCTTAAACTGAGAATCGCGCTAGGACGATATTACGTAGATGTCAGGGCTGCAGGGCGTCATAAGGCGTGATAAGTCGGTTCGCTGAACATAGGACGTAGCAAATCGTCTACATTCTCACCGAGCGCGCGAGTTTCTTCTCGGCATTAGTCCCGGTGAGGTGTGATACTTTACATCTGCACCGGTCAGTATCCAGACATCTGTCTGGAAATCCCAAACTGACACGGCGCTCACTTGGGCCATGGTCAGCTGTAGTGTGAAAACTGCCCTACAATGGAGTCAGGCTGTCTGGGATTTGAAACTGACACGCGTACATCGTGGTCAGTAGGTGACAGTTACGACACGCGTTAAGCGGACGTAAATGTTGGGAGTAGGGGAGATAATTTCGCTTGGCGAAATAAGTTTGGGCCCTTTGTCTGATTTTAAGATATTGGCCAAGTTTGAAACTTTAATTTCATTCTCGCTCATAGACTCACAGTAGATAGGTCGCTCGTAAACAGAATAGCTGTTAGCGAAGATCTCAGTTTGTTTCGGCAATTTGTCGAACTTCTAGACTTCCAGAAATATTTTCAGCATTTTTATTCTTAAGTTGTGCGACTACCTGTAATTCTGTGGTTGAGGTAATTAATATGATAGATATATAGATTTTGTGAGTGTTAAAGTGTTAAATCGCTTAATTCATTTTAATCTATTTCTTTAGCGCAGAAGAGAAATAAAGTGGTAGGCTATTATATTTTCTAGGGAAGCATTCAGTGGAAAGCAGAATAAAATTAAAATTTCTAGCTTATAACGGCAATTGTAGCTATTTATAAATTTAATTTAACTGCTAATACTCAGTCGAGTGTATTTTTCTTAATAAACTAACGTACGCGATAAACTCTAGCATCCAGCCTCATGAATGGTGACGGAATACGCACGTGTTCTTAATTTATGAGGATCGCTGATTTTTAAAATATAACTTACGTCACGGGAAGTTTAAATGATAAGCAAAGCTCTCTGCTTGCAAGTTTAAATGTAAGTTTTAACCAGTACAGATTCTGTTTATTATATTATATGTGTTATTTTTCCTCCACACAGTGAAAGTTTTGGGGTGACCCTAACTTTACCAGCACCTAGTAGTAGTTTCCATACTTGTGAAGAAATAGACAGTCCTTATTTTGAACCACGTGGGTTTTCTCAAGTAACACTGATCTGACGGTGCAAGTTAGACAGAAATACTAATATCCCTATAACGGGTTTTCAAAGACTGTAATGATAAATACTGGACCTTGGAGCCAGCACTTAATTTCTTCTAGAAACTCTATATAATTTGCTGCCTGGTGGCGTGAATATTAACAATCATTTCCCGACTAGATTATATCTTGTGGACAAATCTGTGGTGTGACTAAAGTGAATCCTATACTGAGGGAAGGCACCGACCTGACATTCATCATTTTTTAGAAACCTACGCTATTGACACTGTGCTCTGCTAACTCCCGCGCCTGGAATAATTGTTAGGTGACTTAATCAGACATTTGAACAAATTTGCATACCCAAGTAGTCGTTCCCGGAGACTCCAAGTTAAATACGTCTTTTGGAACTGGGGACTTCTTGGCAGAAGACTGCATTTTTTTTGAGTCTGTGTGAAAATCTAAAATCAATGTGTTCCAAGAGGCAGCGAGCAAAGTCGTGAGTACCTGAATGAGAAGCCATGGCGGAATGAATGAGTGTACGCTGGTCTGAGTGATATTTTCACTATTATATCTTTGACACCCTGTTGCTGTCCTATTTGTTTTTTTCAATCTGCATAATTTGTTGCTAAGGCTAGAGTTCTTGTGTTTTTGTCTTAGGTTAAATCAGATTTTTTTTTCAAACTCTGTGCATATAATTACGAGATAAAACAAAGACAACTCTTAGACTCAAACCCTATGTATCTGTGACTCTGGCGCCATCATCTGTTCTCTTAACGGGGCCGGGCTAAACCTAGAGTTAACACTATAACGGGGCTATCATCCTTGCAACATTTCCGTGATTTTTATGACTATGTGTATATGTATTTTCCTTGATGTACTTTCTTTGATGTTGTGAGCCGATTTTTCCTGATAATAAAATCGCTCTTGAACTTAATAATCGTGTTTGGTCAGCTCGTTCTAGATAATATATATATCATGGTTATAGTTTTCCCACGTCTGTGTGTTTACCTGTCGTCACGTGTATGTGCGTGCCTGTGAGTGATAGAAATATACGTAATATGTATATTGGTGTAGTCTGTCTGACGCTGTAACAACTGTTGTAGAAGATAGGTGAGAGAGAGAAGAATTCTTTTCGCTTTCAGAGACAGCCACTATATCAAAATCTATCATCTCACGTGTGTGGAAATTCTATTACCTTTCACTAACTCTCACTGAGTCTATCACCTATTCAAACCTATTCAGAAGGGACCAAACCTAGTCTTAATTCTCCTATCGGAAATCTACGACAGCATGGAAAAATGGGAAACCAGTTGTTATAAAAATGTGAATAAGGAGTGCTTTTATGAGTAATTAACATCTAAATAAGGAGTGCTTTTATGAGTAATTTACTTCTGAATAAAGAGTGCTTTTATGAGTAATTTACTTCTGAATAAAGATAAGAAAAATTCTTTTGAATATAACCTATATAAATATTTGAAACTTGTTTAAAAAGGTTAGAATTTTGTTTACTATATATTCATAACTAACCAATGCCAGAAAAATAATTTTTAAAATGCTTTACATTTTATAATAAATGTGATAAAATATGATAATTTAGTATTTTTACATTTGATAGTAATCGTGACTTTATTAGATTAATGGGTGTTCGGTTGCTGTTTAAATTCCAATATGTTTGAGAAAATGTTATTTAAAAATGATACTTAGATTCGGTGTTGAATTCGCGTCGTCAATGATCTATTTTGTACACATACATTTAATACTGTTTATGATAGTGTGCTTCCTCCGAATAGATCCCAGGGATCTCTGAAGAGACAAAGACACAACAGGACTATTGCACTGTCCCTCAGGCACGTTTCTTCGTTATACAATAAAGAAGAGTGGAGTGTACATACCACTCTATGCTCCTCGGTCTGAAATTTTATTCTTTGTTTTGAAGCCATTAATTCTCTTACATTGCTAATCGTATTTCTGACCATCCCGACTCTCTACTTGACTTCTGTCTCACGTCTTCCATGCTTTGTCATTTTGTATGCAAGAAATGGGAATCTATCTATTCCATTGTTTTATCACCGCTCTTATTTTTCTGATGATTATTGTAGACTTCTCGTCTAGCTTGCTAACGGAAAATACAAGATAAAGGTAGTCGTATAGCAGATACTGACGTAGCGGAATGAGGTGTTAGAGGTATTACTATACTAGACCTCTGCCTTATGAGGTGTGGTACCCGATTACCTTCCTCGATGCCTTAGCCTTCTATAACTCAGGTTCAGACTCAATCGCTAATTTACATCTGGACAAACCGGAGGATTGCGCTGCCAGTTTTTAAACCCAGTAACCTTTGCCCCGAGAAGCAAGCGCTCTAACCACCCTGCCATAAACGGAAAATAAGCAAGTTTTATTTCGGGAAGTCCTTACCTGCTACTGACATGATTAGGTATTACGAGAAAGTATACCCGTCAAATAATGACAGGAAGACTAGTATCGTCGTTTCCGTATTTTCCAGAAAAAAAAAAACTATTAAAAAAACTGCTGGGAATGTTTCTAACAAACTGACCAAGCACGATGAAAATATTGAAAGGTATGCGGGTTCTTTAATAGGTGTTCAAGACATTTTTCACTCAAAGCACAGCGCAATGGGCGCCGTTTCCGTATTTTCCCGCAAAGCTGATACGATTGTCTCAGACGGACATTACCAAGAAAATTTTTATTAGGAAGATGTTCTTATTAGGAAGATATTCTTATTAGGAAGATGTTCTTATTAGGAAGATGTTTGATATTTTTATGCTCTTTATTCACAGAAGAATACACGTTTTTCTGCAAAGTCCGCTGTTTCCTTGTTTAATGATCGTAGTTATGTCTTAAGTTTTGTAAATTGTTACAGTTACTGTCTTATTATTCATTCAACCAGTAGCCTTCAGTTCTTTTAGGAGCATAGACATTCCACAATTTGATGCCAAGCTTTTCTGTTCAATGACTTTCTATGTCCTCTTTACCAATTTCATGCTTATCTCCCGTGATGTCCTCCATTTTTATTTTTTGTCTCCCTTTACCATGAGAGTTCTATATAAAAAAAACTACAATGTAATGATATCAACAAGTTTTTTGTTTGTTTCAATCTATGTCCTATTTTACACCAGCGTCTTCTTCTTACCACTTGTACCATTGGCACTTGTCTGGTTCTTGTCACTGGTGACTTTGTCATAACCTTTTAATCCTTCTATGTCACGCTGTCACTCATTTATGAAAGTCTGTAACTTCTCGGTTTCCGTGTTTCATCAGTATCATTATTGCGATACTTGTTCTATTAATAAACTTTTCCCGTCTTTTTGGCGAGGCGTCCCCCCTTCCCCTCATTTCAACCTTGACACAGGGTCAAATTGATATATAAGGACACATGACCAAATATAAAAGACCATATCTGCACACTATAGGATTTAATACATATCTGCACACTATAGGATGCAGTGCAACACTAACATGGATACCATCACATGTGGGGATAGCAGGAAGTGAGCTTGCAGACAAAGAAGCCAAAGGGGGAAGAACTAGCTATAACAAAATTGAAGTAGGCTTAGGGAGGTTTGAAATTAAGAGCTTAATTGCTCAAGCAATAACTAAAGAGTGGATAACAGCATGGGATCAAAGTAAAAAAAGCAAGACACTCATATAAAATCATTTTTTAAAAACCAAGCAAAAAATATCAAATACAAGATGAACTAAAAATACCAATTAATAAAAAATTGCTGAAGCTCAAGCTTGGAACTGGATATTTCCTGATTGAGGAACCCACATGTGAAAAGTGTCAAGAACCAAACACAATTAGACACTTTCTGGTGGACTGCAAAAAATATGACTAGCAGAGGCAAAACATTAAGACATACTGTAGTAACCACAAGGTAGAAATGAGTGTAGAAAATCTCATAGGCACAAAGACCCCTTCAGAAGTGCAAAAGTTAATAAAACACTATATTACGAAAACTAAAGCTAACATATAAAAAATAAATAAGGATCCAAGCCAGTAGTCCACACTGGTGAAAGACTCCCCCCAGATACATACAGATTAACCAAATAAACCGTCCTGTGAAAATTAAAAACATACCAGCTTAGAAAATATCATATTTTTGATAAAAAAGCCATTTTGAACTATAACTGCAAAATGAAAAATACTTACTAGAGATAATATAGTATAAAATAAATACAAACAAAAACATATTACAATAAAGGAAACACGTCCTGATATAACCAACAGATCCATGTACATGGTAGATGGTTGAAAGGGGCGTGCTACAAATAAAAGTAGCAAACACATTAATATGTAAAAAAAAATAAAAGACCATGTGGTTCGGTTCTCCTATTATTGCTACAGAAATCTTCAAGAAAGGAAAAAAAAAACCACACACACACATGCACACACACACATGCACACACACACACATTGGCGCAAACAATTTTTTGACAGGGATTAAACAAAACAACAGCAAACAAACTCGTAGAGATAACAACAAAATGTCTTTAAAAAAAAGAAGCGCCCATTAACGTAACAACAGAACCAATGACAATATAAATCACATCTGAGGCCGATGAAACGACGAGGAGCTCACAATAAAAAGATAACAGATGTCAGCGTGGCTGGAACGGCAAGGATAAAAAGAGCAATAAAAATCCAGCAAGAACTCTCTGTGGCAAAAGTTTAATTTTCCTGGGCTCACTTGCTGCTGTTCAACGGTGGTGTAACACACACCACTTTCCCACTGAGCCTGTAAATGCTTGAAAGTGCAACCTTCAAGATGGATGCACCGTAGTGGTGTGGTTGAGCAGGAAGAATGAACGAACGAAGAAACTTAAAAAAAAAATCATCGAGCTACATAACTCATGGCCGGGGCATAGGAAGAATCAAGCTGGTATGGAATCCTGGGTAACATCATTACAGACGCTGAAGCCTTAAGATGCCCATGATTTAAGCATTAGATTCTCTCCGACCCAAGCCGATGAAATACTTCTCGAAAATTCTTTAGCACTTGTGAGACCTCGTTCACGTTTGTATTTACGTCAACCTTTCCGCTTTCCTCTTCTCCTTCGTCAGCCTAAAAAGATGAAGAAAGCTTAAACTTTCCCATTAGGTTATTTACTGCAAAACAATGTTTTTTACATTCATTTCTGATTCTGATCCTCATTCGAAATCTCTTAATACCGATTCTCTCAGGTCAGTTGTTTTGGCAAATGTATACATGTTTCTTTTGATAATCTATTCATTATCTTCAATTCGTTTGTCTATTCTAAGAAAATTTAGGCGACTGAATTACGGATGGTTGTTGCCGGAGATAACTCATTAAACAAAAGCCAGATGCGGAAAGTCACAGCTTATAACATAGCATGTCTGTGTAAGTGACTAATAATTATTAAAGAACAGATAAAGTCATAAATTACACATTAAAATGAAATGTTGGGGAAGCATCATTCTTAGAACGGGTGTGGACGTCTGTCAGAATATGACCTGACCTTCCATGACCTTACAGGCTAAATCATCACTGTACCCGTTTTACATACAGGATAAAATTATTTTATATTTTTATCTTTTTCCTTTTTATATATATTTCTGACGAGTCATAATCGAGAATACTGGTTTTAGTTCACCAGAGATATAAATTCTCTTCGATAATTTACGGGACCCAGGTTTTTTTAATTGATTCGGTTTCCTTGGACTTAGAGTAGCATATAGTGTAGCACTGTCAATTATAAATGATCAAACAGAATGCAGAACTTTTAATTATTTCAACGATCCAATGAGGTCCATAACAAACCATAGAAGAAAATCCATAGTCAATCTTTATTTTTCTAAGTCTTCAATTTACACGATTGTTTGTCTGAGACGCCTTTCTCTATCGAGTCCCAGTTGTATTATGACTTTCTACTTTGATGCGATCACCCTTTTTTTTTTTTTTTTTTTTTTAATTTAATAATTTTATTTATTTACTTATTATTATTATTATTAATTATTTTTTTTTTTTAAATTTGTTTATTTTATTTTATTTAAATAAAAAAAATTTTTTTTTAAATTTTTTTTTTCCTTTATTATTTTTTATTTTATTTATTTATTTATTTATTTTTTATTTATTTATTTGTTTTAAATTTATTTATTATTATTATTTATTTATTTATATTTTATTTTTTATTTTATTTTATTTATTATTTATTGATTACTTTTTTCTCACTCTTTTCCAGTCCTTGTTTTCATTATTTCTTATTTTTAATATACTATCAACTTCCTCTTTCCGGTTTAGTGGCAGCCATCTTGCTTCCCATGTGACTGGACTTAATATTAAGGGAGTTTTTTTCTCTTATTTTTATAGTTTCATGTTCTCTACTTAATTCTCATTTTCTTTCCCTCCTGTCTCTTGTTTGTCTGTCCCTGACGAAGGCCTTGTGGCCGCAACGTAGGTTTTTCTTGTCCTTCTCCTTGTAAGACGTATTACTATTTGTGTGGGTGTGTGTGTGTTTTTTTTTTTTTTCAACCATTTTCTTTCTGGGGGGTTCGGGATGTCAGGTATTGGTAGTACCTCTGGTGAAGGAGCTGTCATGCCCTTTTCAGGGCAGCTCGGTCACCTTTGGTCCAAACTTGGCATCCAGCTCTCACCTGTGGCTCCTCGTAGCTGTCAGCATGCGACAGCGGCCACCCCCGCGGGAACGGCTTTGACAGGCCGGCTAAACTAGGTGAGGGTAGCCGACTGGTTATACACCTTCGGTGAGTTAGGGTCTGCCTACCCATGCATGCGAAGACTGGATTCGATAGACTGCGCGGAAGAAACCACCTGTTGGTTCAACGGGCATGACGGCGATTACCAGCAACGCGCTGTGGAGCGTAAGGAGCACGGCGAGGCACGTAGAAAGCCCTGGTCATCCACTGCACCTGACTTCATCTCCAGTCGTTTTGACTTGTCTTGCCACTGGATTCAGATGGACCCAGGCGAGAGAGTCAGGTCGACGAAAAGCGCAACTCTTCCTCACTTTAATCCAAATCACCGCGCAATTCACTCTTTCATCCATTCATCCATCCACTCACACCTGTGGCGATGGGCGAGCGGCGAAGCGGCAGGCGTGGGTGCAAAGCTGAAGGTGTACAGAGCTGCGGTGCTTCCAGTGCTGCTTTATGCATGTGAAACATGGACTGTATACAGTCGCCACGTAAAGAAGCTAAACCACTTCCATACAGTCTGTCTCAGGAAGGTAATGAACATTAAATGGCAAGACAAGATCCCGGATACCGCCGTTCTTGACAGAGCTGGTATCCCTAGCATCCACACTATTCTGATGCAGTCACAGATTCGCTGGGCAGGTCATGTAGTCCGCATGCCAGACCATCGACTGCCAAAGATACTCTTTTATGGTGAGATGCAGAAGGGTAAATGCTCCCATGGTGGCCAAAAGAAGCGCTTCAAAGACACGTTAAGGACGTCATTGAAAACCTTTGACATAAACCCAGAAACATGGGAAGCTGCTGCGCAAGACCGAACTGCTTGGCGCACATCTCTTCGTAAAGGTGCAGTGGCATGCGAATCATCCAGAAGAGCAGCAGCGGAACAGCGGAGACAAGCTAGAAAAAACCGTGTAATAAAACCTTCACATGAAGCAAACATTCCCTGCCCACACTGTCCGAGATCTTTCCAGGCCCGCATCGGGCTCATCAGTCACCTTCGTACCCATAGACTAATCTAACATATTCCTAATAATTGGATGAACAGAGTGGTCTTCATCACCCGTGATGGACGAACAACATTTTCTTTCTACATTAACTCTCCAAAACCAAGAGCTTATAACAGATGGCTTATGATCGAATATTGATAATATCGTTTGTCGGTTAAATTTCCTACTCTAATATATTACGTTGGAAACTGGTACCAAAGAGTTTTTGGTATTATTCCAGTTTCGTATGTATCTGTTTGTGTAGTGCAAAGTGTCATCGTCAAAACCAACTAAGAAGCTGGTGTATTTTGCCGATGGAGAGTGGAAGACAATTATGGAGCTAATCTCCAAAATAAAATGCTCAACCCTAAATCTAAAATGTTCGACATTAAACAAAAATGACTTTGTTTGTCATTGTTATAAATATCGCGATAGCAATCAAATCGAACGAGTCCATACCAATTCTGTATCAATCAAGATACAATACCCAATGTCAGGGGGCAAGCCAGCTTGAGTCTGTTCAATGGACAGACTCTCAGTTGCGAGAATATTTAAGTCCTCCTCAAAAACGGTCTGTCGGTCAAACAACCATCCTGTTGCCAAGTCAGTTAGCTGAAGACTCCAAACATTAATCGTCATACCGGATATCATAGTCCTATGAATGCTATTGGCTAAACTGCTGCTTCCAATTATTTGTGCACCACTTATGTATATGTCATCGTTACTACACTAGTTGTGTTTTCGTCATTGTGTCGTCATTTCCTATAACTGTCTTAGGTGTCTATGTTAAGTTTCTTTTGTTTATAGATTAATTATGAATTACGTCATCAGTCTCCGTTGTCTCTTATGTTAGGTAGAATTGAGGGTATCTATTTTATATAATGTCGTCATCAGTCCGTTCACATCACCATCATTACCTTTCAGCTCTCAAGGAGTTTAGCCCGTTAATTAAATGATACAAAATCTTCCTGGCCCATGCCATCAGCTCAAAAACTTTCTTTTTCTTCCTCATCTTTTTCATTTCTGTCTCAAGTTCTCGTCTCCATGTGTTTTTTCTGTGTATGGCCTTCTTATTACCCATGGACTCCAGAGCAAAGAATACCTTGTAATGATATCAACAAGATTACTGAATGTGTGTTCTATCCTTCGCCAGCATCTTCTTCTCATCTCTTGTTCTACTAGCCCTTGTCAGGTTCTTGTCAACGGTTCACCATTGGTAATCTTGTCCTACCACAGCGTTGTTTATATTGTTTCCAGCTCCTGACTGTCTCGACACATTTTCTGTGGATCTTATTACATTTTCACAGTATAGAGAGGACAGGATCAGGTGACAGCACACATCCCTGCCTACACCTTGTTTCATTCACTAAAACGTTTCTATTTGATTGCCATTTTTTCTGGCTGCTGTGTTTTGACAAAAGATTTATTTTATTATTCTCTGGTTTTTGTCACACATGATTTTGATTTCTAACATTTTGATAATTTCCTCATGTTTCGCCATACTAAATACATTGGGGTAACCTACAAAGCACAAGTATCGGTCTGTTTTTAGATGTTTGCTTTTTCTACTAAAATTCTTTATATATATATATATATATATATATAGCGCCATGTTTATGTCTTAAAAAAGGTAAAGGTAAAGGATCCCGTTACACGCCCATTGAAGCATATTGGGAATATGGTGTTAGGCCCGTATTTTTTTGACCATCGGCACACTAGGGGCGATGTGGTCAGCATCACGCTGGCCACCTTAACCTTCCCAGAGTCGTTCTGGTACCAAATTCATGAGGCTGGGTCGACCCCGGAGCCGTTTGCAGTCTAAAAAATCCCACCTTAAGTGGTGATCGAACCATGGGCCACCGAGCTAGGAAGCCAGTACACTAACAACTGTGTGCACGTCTTAACCTTCTACAAATCTCGACTGTTCATTACCACTTGTTGGCTTATTTTACTGATCACTCTTTTCGTGGTAATTCTTAAAAAGTGCAAGTAAGTCACCCGCCAAAATATGGCAGAAAATAATTATATTGTGTTCTTCCTGCTGAATACCCAAATGACGGCACTAAATCCCCTGTGGTCATTTCAATCATTTCCCTTGTGCTTCAGAAGAACGGAAACGCGAAAACAGTGGGATGAAAGCATAAAAGCATCATCTATAATGCGCAACGAAGCGTCACTGGTTATATACTGTGCATATAAATATGTGGTGAGACACTTATCCATATTTACCCGAACTGCTAATATAAATGGATGAAAATTCTAGAAGAGCAACAGAGATAGGAATATTTTAAAAAGAAAACATCCGGCGCCATGAAGTATATTATGGGGACAAAATGCGCGTTATTTCAACAGACGCGAAACAAAGTTCTCATCCTAAAATATGCGCTATGAAATAAAGTTTGCAACTTTGGTGGGACAATGACGGTACTAACACGACGGATAAGAAAATTAGCATGGCTTATTTTTGTCACATGACTCATGAGACTAATTGTGCGATGGTCTTCACAAAGGATGGATCCAGGTTTCTTTGGCAAAGCTATGGGTATGGATTTCAGTAGATTATCAGGAATGTTGTAAATGTCATTTCTTCAGATGGTGCTTGGCACCCTCAGCCTCTGCCACAGGTATTGGTGGTACTTAACTGTTGTTTTGGATATGTTATTTCTGATTTTTTTCCCTCTTGTATCAGCATAGATTTCCTTAATGTTCTGTTCATCTTTCTATTATGCTATTTTGACCCATTAATCTTGTTTCTTCTTTTGATTTGAAACAGCCAAAAAGGGCGGGGGAAAGGTAGTCCCACAGTAGATACACCCTTAAGGCGTGAAATGTTAGAGATTTCACTATACAAGGCTCACCTTTATATTCCCTTTCTCACTACTTTTGTCTTCCCAACTCAAGAGTAGTTATACTAGGTCTTAGAGGATATTACGCGTAGTACCCACTTTTATTTATTTTCTCATGTTTCCTACTTAGCTCTTGCTTTCTTTCTCTTCCCTGAAGAAGGCATTGTGACCGAAACGTTGGCTATTTTCTTTATTTTTTTATCCTAGTAAGACCAACCGCCTATTTTCGATTTCTTTACATATCCATCCGCCCTCTACCGCGTCTTACTGCAGTTCCTTCTATCTCCCTCCGCTAAAGGCAAGCAATTTAACCACTCTGCAAATCGGAAGGTCCCTTAGGCAGCTGTGGTGTTTCTGTCACTAAAGATGAAACTTGCAACTTGCAGTTTCCAATGTTCTTATATTAGATGATGAAAGATTGGGAAAATTGATATAAACAACCATGTCGTTACGGGCGACTGAGGCGAGGCTATGCATGAGGCTGACAACCCCACAATGTAAAATAAATTGAAGCAGAGACAGTTACTGCAAGAGCACATATGTGCAGACGTCCTAGGAATGGGAGGTCACTACCAGTGATGGCAGGAGCCACGGTAGCGCAATGGTTAGTGCACTGGCTTCCTAGCTCGGTGGTCCAAGGTTCGATCCCCAGTTGAGGCAGGATTTGTTAGACCGCAAACGGCTCCGGGGTCGACCCAGCCTCATGAATTGGGTGCCAGAGCAACTCTGGGAAGGTTAAGGCGGCCGGCGTGATGCTGACCACATCATCCCTAGTGTGCCGATGGTCAAGAAAATATGGGCCTAACACTATATTCCTAATTTGCCTCAATGGGCGTGTAACGGGATCCTTGACCTTTTTTACCAGTGAAGGCATGTTACATATAATACTATGACTATCAGATACCTATCTACACAGACTCATTTACTATGACTCATGGTAGCTGAGAGTCTGATTGGCTAAGCCAGCATTTCTCAACCTTTTTATCCGTAAGGAACCGTTGAAATAATTTTCAGGTCTCGGGGAACCCCGGCATTCAATTATTGTCTCTACAGCTCATGGTACCTTAGCGTGATCAGTTGTCTCTACAGCTCATGGCACCTTAGCGTGATCAGTTGTCTCTACAGCTCATGGTACCTTAGCGTGATCAGTTGTCTCCACAGCTCATGGTACCTTTCCGTCATCAGTTGTCTCTACAGCTCATGGTACCTTAGCGTGATCAGTTGTCTCTACAGCTCATGGTACCTTAGCGTGATCAGTTGTCTCCACAGCTCATGGTACCTTAGCGTGATCAGTTGTCTCTACAGCTCATGGTACCTTAGCGTGATCAGTTGTCTCTACAGCTCATGGTACCTTTCCGTCATCAGTTGTCTCAACAGCTCATGGTACCTTAGCGTGATCAGTTGTCTCTACAGCTCATGGTGCCTTAGCGTGATCAGTTGTCTCTACAGCTCATGGTACCTTAGCGTGATCAGTTGTCTCTACAGCTTGTGGTGAAAAATACAGTGATACAACGTTAAAATATCTCCAATTATAAAGATAACGGGTAAGATAACCCGTAGGGATAAAATTATACGTAAGATACGAGGATACATTCTCGCCTACGCCAGCGCTTTCTACCGCCATTGAAACTAACTAGTTAGACATGCAGACGAAACGGTTTACCCTTTTAGACGGGGGGGGGGGGGAAACGGAGATAAAAGGGAAAAAATATGACTGAACACGTGTTTGAATCTAAAAAGCAAAAAGACGCAATTTGTAGTTTTAAAGAAAAAAAAATCACGCAACTAGTTGACACAATGTAAGGAATTGGTTGTTTTGTTTGAATATAGCGGCAAACGCCGTGGACGAAGTTTTAATAACAAATTTCAAAAACTAACCTTGAGAAAAGTAGGTTTTTCTTTAATAATAAAGTTATGAAAATAAAACCTAGCTAGTTTGATAGCCCATCTTGAGCAGAGAAATAATATACTTTTAATTATACAGACGGACAGATAACACGGAAGATATTGACGAAAGATCGTATTGTTCCAATCAGACTAGCGAACAGTTTTTTGTGCATATTTTCACTAACGTTACATTTTGGCGTCCTTGAGCCCTAAAAATGCAAAAATCAAACTGCAATGAACTAGAGGGGAAAGTCGGAGGATAGAAGCTAAAAATAACTTAGGGCGGCAGGTTTGTGCAGTTTTTGCATGTAGTTGGTCCAAGAAACAAGTGTATTTTTGTGAAAAGCCAAGTAGAGACAGACGGACCAACAGAAATTTGACTTGACTGAGATCTGACTGAAATTTGACTTTTGGTTTGAATATTTGAAAAAAGTTAGAGGGGAAGTTCGTTGATTGGACAGAAGTATTTATATTATTGCATGAGAGACGCACACTTGTACCATTTGATAAAAGACTGTCCATTAACACAGTTCTTGACTGCTAGAGGTGATTTCCCGGAATAAATATATAAAAATCAGTGGGACGCCCTAATCTAGCCAGCAGCTCAGCTGAGTTTTGCTAGTCCTAAGTAACTGTGTTCTCAATTCTGAATTGTGGTAAGGAAAAAAAAAACATTTATCTTGTTTATTTTAATATTTTGAGTGATTGATACTGCCATATCATGAAACATGATTACGACAAGTGAGTGCTTGCTCTAGGTCCCCAGCCGCAGTCCAGGGCCTAGAGACAAACTAATAATATATGAAAACCTATCTAAGACTATGGAAGGCGGATCTATTATTGACATCAGTGGGAACATATCACCCACCTTATTGAATAGAAGAGGAAACTATTGAACATATTTCGGATGCAATGCAGTCTTGGGAAACTGATACTAATTGATAACAACTGGGTGAGATGTGTTACGTTGGTCAGAGAGATCTGACTCAATCTGTGTAATGTTGTTTGTGGTGTTGTGTGTAAGAGTGGCGCAGTAAATAGAGTACTGACACATGGCACAAATTTTGTTTCAGAGTTTCTGATCTGGCACTACGATTGTGCCAGATACTCTTGTAGAAGTACAAGAGCGGGTGTCTGTGCAGCCTAACATTTTACTCCAGCTACTGAGAGGAGTGGGCCACAAGAATTCTGTACTACATCATTACAGGCCAGTAAAGTGCAAACCTGGCCTGCTGGAGATTCATAAACCATTTCCACCCTCAATAAAGAAATAAATCTTGTCATATAAATATTAACATCAGTCCATATGTCAAGGACTAGGAACTGTGTAACCATAGATTGAGCATGATGACGCCACCCCAACTAACCATCCAGTGCTAGTTTTCCCAAGACAGTGTAGATATTATTAATATTAACCATTGTAATAATATACCTATGTACAAAAGTTATATTTGATTATGCAAAATATATATATGCATTTCATTGATAAATACCTATCATTTCATATGTTCTGACCAAAAGAAACAATTGGTTCAGGACTAATAAATTAAAAAAATTTTAAACTTAAACTTTAACAGCCAGTGTTAGTTCAGTGTATTATAGAGTTTATTATTATTATTAGACTTATTAATTACATGTGTGTGTCTGTGTATTTTATTACCTACACATTACATTTCAGTACCCTAGACTTTTAACGTAGCTAACACTCATTATAGGAGAATAGGTCTGTTTGAGGTCGTAAGTGGTAGCAGAAAGGCCTCCTGTAACTCCCATAAACTTTTATCTCAGGAGCCTTCACAGCTGACCTCATCCAGTACACTGGGTAACATATCAACCATTCAATAACATCAAAAACCACTACACAGCTCATGGTACCTTAGCGTGATCAGTTGTCTCTACAGCTCATGGTACCTTAGCGTGATCAGTTGTCTCTACAGCTCATGGTACCTTAGCGTGATCAGTTGTCTCTACAGCTCATGGTACATTAGCGTGATCAGTTGTCTCTACAGCTCATGGTACCTTAGCGTGATCAGTTGTCTCTACAGCTCATGGTACCTTAGCGTGATCAGTTGTCTCTACAGCTCATGGTACCTTAGCGTGATCAGTTGTCTCTACAGCTCATGGTACCTTAGCGTGATCAGTTGTCTCTACAGCTCATGGTACCTTAGCGTGATCAGTTGTCTCTACAGCTCATGGTACATTAGCGTGATCAGTTGTCTCTACAGCTCATGGTACCTTAGCGTGATTAGTTGTCTCTACAGCTCGTGGTACCTTAGCGTGATCAGTAAGTTGTTATATCTACAGCTCATGGTACCTTAGCGTGATCAGTTGTCTCTACAGCTCATGGTACCTTAGCGTGATCAGTTGTCTATACAGCTCATGGTACCTTAGCGTGATCAGTAAGTTGTTATATCTATAGTTCATGGTACCTTAGCGTAATCAGTAAGTTGTAGATATTATAATCTAATAATAATTGTCACTAATAATTTGTGTAGAGAATGATTTTTTCTGTGGATCTGTTTATTTTTACCAGTTTATTAGCCTACTTGCTGTGAGTGGTTCCCCTTCCTCACAAAGGATATTAACTCCAATGCAAGTCACTAGGGTACGTAAAAGAAACGTGTTTTTCCTTATTTAAATTTCCTACTTGATTATATTGTACCTTATCCAACTACGCTTAAAAGTCTTATCACAAATTTCTACTCTACAAGATGCTAAAGAAATACGGCATGTGCAAAAGAGTGAACACGGTCCTACAGCGCACTGGCATACGGGGCTGCTCGGTCACAGCCCCACCACTGCGACACAGCTGTAAGTGGGTACCTACGTGACCACCTATTAGACCAGTGATTAAGGTATTTGGTTCTCTTGGCAATTTTTTTAGTTTGAAACATGGTGTGGTCATGCTCCGATCTACCAAGCTGTAAATAGGCATCTCACTCTGCTTTTGAGTTAAGAAAAGCGACGGCAGTGAGCTGGTTACTCCCACCTGATAAAAGATGAACTTAATATAGTGTAGTCTCTAACATTTCATTCCCGGGGAGGTTAAGCGAATAGCAGTTAAATATGTCCATTAAAAAAATACTTCAGACAGAGAAAAAATCTGAGGCCAGCTCATTGATTGAGGAGAAGGGTAAGCAATATTTTAGTGTAAAGAAAGGCATGGAAGGCCACGAATCGTTGACTGAAGTAAGTCCCCCTCCCCCCTTTTGCGTCCAAATGGCCCTGCTGACCTCCCACCCTATGCGTCAAACTTTACATTTCTATGTAAAACCTGACCATTGTCACAGTTTTAAGCTTCAGAGTACACATAATGTACACAAGTTTGTCACAAAGTAATCGATGTTGAAGGAGCAGTCTAGCATTTATTTGCATATGTGCGGTTGCGTTGGAGCAAAAAAAGTCGGCTACGAAGGTCACAAAATATCAAATCGTTCAAGATGACAGTCAGGGAACTTCCGAATTTAAATGTTACTAAAAGCCTTCACTTAAACGTCCTTGGCCCTAAAATCTTCTATTTTATGTCACAGACCTACTCTGACATCGTCAGCCAATTCGGCAACCGACTAGCACATCACAACTTCCGGTTTCCTATAGCACGTTTCACTAGCTATGCCCTCAAACAAATGTAATTATCTGATTAACCGACCAACGTATTAATGCCATTTTTTGCATACGATGTTATATTGGGTTAGACCCAACAAATATATACTTTATATCTGTGCATCTTGTCTAGTTCCCATAAACGAATGAAATCCTTTGATCTTTGTCGGCATACTAATTATTGTGTATCGAGAAAAGAAATTTTACCACTTCAGTCACAGATTGTGTGAATTGATTAGGCAAAGGCATGTCTACTGTTAAAATAATGTGGCCATCACGTTTGCATATAAATACCTGTTGAAGATGATTTCTTAAATGATCTGCATGCGGGATACTCGTGACATTGTCACTGACATTTAGTGCGCTACCAAACTGGACCTTCATTGATCTAATTATTTCTATAGGTATCACCACTTTGCGGTTCATAAATATCATAATGGAACGTTGCTCCTCTACTGTGCTTGTAAATAACGGTAAGGTCATCTTTAAAGAAATTAAACTTCACCTGAATCATAATCAGATGTCTCTGAGAAATTGATAATCAATCTCGGCTGAATGAAGGACAAACAATATTCCTCTTCCTCTTGTAACACATGGTTCTCACATTTCTTCCAATAATTCCTGGCTATATTGGAGATGGCGGCTTTTGTAAGTATTTCAACATCTTTTAATTTGAACGTTCTATTTTCTGTTGCTACCTGTTCCTTAATTTTAGGCCAGACTAGTTCTATTGGGTTTAAGTGAGAATGGTAACGAGGCAATCTTAAACATCTGTGACCATGTTCATGGATTGCCTTGTCTATTGTGACGGAATTCTAAATACAATATCTAAATTATAATATAACAAGATAGTGCGTAAAGTCAAAATAAGATAGAAAATAAAAATTGAGTCCAGCATCTTGTTCGCCCACGCCAGTTAATATGCGGGTTTTGCTAGGCCTTATAGCCGAATGGAGGGTACTGTATTTTTCAAATTTGACCTTGGATAAAACCTAACACTTTTTCCCAAGGTTCAAACAATAATTGCCTCGGTGATAGAATATATAGTAAAAGGGGGAGAGAGAGGGTGATAAATGGCCTCAAATGCTAATCGCGACTAACATCGTTTCTAAAAATAAAACCAACGCGCAAAAGCCTTGCCTAGGGCGATTCCCAAAAAACGAGGAAAAAGTTAGAACATGTAGACAACTCGTGTCACAAAAACAACCTTAGCTCTTATTTCAAAGGACGTAATTATCACGTAAATAGAGAAGACAGCCCATGGAAAAGAATTGAACGTGTAGTAGACTAAAAATAAAAAAACTAACATAGAAAAAAAAATGTGTACTTCTGAACCAAGCCAACTAGTCCCATATAAATTGTATATTCGTGTACCTTAGGACTTGCTGACAAAGAATATGGTAATAGTAACGCAAATAGTCCATTAATTAAATAATTATAGCCATAATACTATAGTGGATCCGACCAGACTGTCAGGAAGATCATGCCTGCTTATAATTTTTTATGGCATGTTTTGAAAAAACGACTTTGGGTAAATGAGGTTAAAAGGTACGGGATATTTGATTGGTTGGATTTTAAAGGAAGGCGAAGTATGATTGGTTGACCTAAAACTAAAAATATATTTGCCTTGGAAACATATTGGGAGTTGTTATTTGAAACGATAGATTCAAAAATAAATGTAAACATGGTCTCATTGGACAAAGCAGTAGATATTGGCACGAAACGGGGACTGTTCACTGCCATTTCAAGAAAATTTTGTGTAAAGCAAGATCGATGAGAGCAGGCGGAGAATTTTCTAACATAGGAAAAGCCTGGACATAGGGCAGATCGAAAATGTGCCATATTCTATTGCCTAGTCATCGTTTACTTGTGTTATTTCCTTGCATCTGTGGTAAGATTGATTTTCTTGACATTTTATTTAAAATAAAATTTGAATGTGAGATACTAACATACGACTGTAAGTAAGTGAGTCTATGGCAGACTCAAAACAGAGTCTAGAGATTGATCCAGCATATGAAAGACTATCAGAGAGGCGTAGACCAAATAAATTATATATGATTATCATCAGGAGCATAATACCTATCCTATTGTATGGAAAACAGATTATTGCTGGAATTGCAGAGGCGTTGTAACTATTAGGGGAGAGGAATACTCGTATACCTGGTCACATCAAAAGAAACTGGTGAAAGGGATTGTCGTAAAGAGCTGATCTTACATGTTTGTTTGTAATGTGCCTGTACTGGTTGTTGAATATTATTGTAGGCTGTTGATTACGAAGGAGGCATATCCTTCTGATTTCAGAGGTTTTTGGTGGCTGTCAATAACTGGTGCAAGATTACAGTGGGCCGATATATTCATGCCACAGTCTTGCCTTTTTTGGAGACAACTGTAGACCACCATCATTCTTGAAGAAGTGGGAGCTGAAGGTTGTCGTTCGGCGAAGTGCAGGAAGATTCCTACATCATATTACAAAGATAGGTGCATGTTTGGCACCTGATCGCTCAACTAACATTGTAATAAAAATAAGAGACTGGGAATAGTGATATAAACATTCCATCAGTGTCCACAGAAACTTACAAACAACATGCAGAGATGATGATAATAAACAATCTACCAGTGTATACTAGAAGTCACCTCAGTTAGAAAATACACTACACCCTTATATAATAATAATATGTGTATTATGGACAGAAGATCCATTGTATAAATTGATTGATGTAATTAATTTCTATGATTTCACTGTTGATTGACAGTCCTGATTCCAAATAAATTAGATTCAGGACAATAAATTGAAAAAACATTAACTTTACCAAACTTTCAACCACTGACTTACTAAAGATAGTCTTTTAAAGTGTAGTTCGTATGTGATTGTCGTGGTACTGTTGTGTTGTATTAGATAATAAAATAATTGTGTAATTGTTTATATGTTTAGTTGGTTAATGCAACCTTACACTAACATTTCATAACCCTAGACACCAAACGTAGTCATCTTACAGTCTATCTAGAATAAGTCTGAATGAGATCATAGTGGTGGTAGTAGAAAGGTGCCCTGGAAATTTACTCTAATATTTATTATATTCAGGGACCTTCACAGCTGACCTCATTCAGTACACTAAGATTTCTTAACAACAAACTGTATTAACATCAAACCCACCACATCTATGTGAAATATCTTTGTATGCTGTCTCTTTTTTACAATTCCAAGTAATTCAGGCTTCAGGGACATTTCGTTGAATGGAATGTTGTTTTTGGTCAGCCAAATCTTTATTACATCTTTAGTACTTGATGAATTAGGAACTTTATCTTCTGGTGCCACAACGTTGTGATATGAAGCATTGTCCATTTTCAAACACGACGGTCTATCCAATGAAGGAAGTACATGATTCATAATCCAATCTTGAAATATCTTGCCATTCATCTCTGTATGATAATCCCTATTATCTGTGGATTTTGAAACACATATGAGTTCAGTATTATTTAGAAGCCCATGATGGCTGCTTCCTGCATGTGCAATTATTAGGCGCTGTCCTTTGCTGCTTGGTACTAGTCTCTTAGTTGTCCCATCAGATGATTGCCATTCTCGTTCATTACTGTGATGCGCATTGATCCAAGTTTCATCTAAATACACAAAATCATAACAATCTCTTCTCATTTCTCTGACCGCGCGTAAATATTTGCTACTCATTGCAACTATATGAGGCTTCTCACAAATAAGGTTTCTACCACCAACATATTTTCTAAAAGTGAATCCCAAACTCCTAATAGTCCTCCATGGCGTAGATTTGGAAATATCAATGTCATTAATCTTTCTTAACCAAATTTTCAATTTCCTTAAAGTCACTGCCTCATTATTGTGAAACATATTGCAAATTTCTCTGCGGATCAATTCTCTGTCAAAATTATCCACCACTCTTGGCCTAATTTTCGTGTGTAAAACACTGAAATTAGAAATTTCAGATGTCGCTATCCAGCGGTGCAATGATCGTTTGCTTATCCCCAAGGCGTGAATAGTCCTCTTTTGTGGGTCTGAAATAGAATGATATAGTTTTCCTCGAGTAGCTTCATTGCAGAAATACTTAAAAATCCTATTTGTGATTTGCTGTAATGTCATAAAATGTACTCGCAGACTCATTTTTCCTACTTAACCACACAGTACTTTTTGTAGACACACCTCTGATTGACAATGTGTGCGTAACACCGGATATAAATTGTTTTATGTTCAAGAAGTGCGATTTTACGCAATTTCACGCAAAAATCATGCCAATTGTTTGATAAACCAATCATGTGCAAATGAGGTCGTATAATTTACTGTAGACATTTCAATATGTGTGTGTCTGATGTGTGTTGGCAAGTAGGATTTTGATATTATATCGCAAAGAAAGGAAAATTGAAACCAATGGCCGCATTTTAATGAAAAAAATTTAATTCATAGGGTCTATACCATTTCAAATTCACACACAAAATTTCACTTATATGCGTTATATATTCGCTGAGATATAGCATTTTGAAGTTGGGCAAAGCTAGTGAAACGTGCTATAGTTCTGTTTCTGCCAGCACAGAAAATTAAAAGCTAACACAACTGCAATTCTAGCCAAACATAACCCGATCTGCAATGACAAAACCAATCTTGAAAGACAAAACCTGTGTGGAAAGATAAAAACCAATCTGAAAAGACAAACAAACAGATCAGGAGACACAAACTAATCTGGATAAACAAAACCGATTTGAACAGACTAAACCCAATCTGGGCAGACAAAACCCAATCTGGAGAGAGAAGTCAATCTGGAAATGCAAAACCAACTTAAAAAGACTAAAACCATTCTGGACAGAAAAAAAAACCCAATCTGGAGAGACAAATCAATCTGGACAGACAAAAACCAACCTGGAGAGACAAATCAACCTGGAAAGACAAACCCAATTTGGAAAGACATGAACCAATCTGGAAAGCCAAAATCAACGTGGATAGACAAAAGCCAATCCAGCCCAACATACACTAATATGGAAAGACAAACAGTATAACTAAAAATCAAATTAGTTAAAAAGATTCGTGGAATGTTATACTTGGGTTATATAACAAATAACAATGTGCAGACTATCATGATAAGAAAAGTTGCGGTGCCATGAAACGATTGACTAGCAATGTCTAACTACACACACTTCAATGGTATGGATATGTGTCACCATTAAACTGGCTATCAAACAGTGTGAGTGCCCAACTGTCTAAACAGTTAGAGCGCTTTCCTCTCGCAGTAAAATTTCCGAGTTCAGATGTAGAAAATGTATTCAGTCCAGATAAGACGCACTGTAAATGTGATATGTTTGCGGGAACGGAATTTACACTCCGTGAAATGAGCTGCCTGAGATGACTATTAATAAAAAATATAAAAAAAATATTTTAAACACACGCTTTTAATGCACTAAAAACCCAACAATTATTTTTCAAGGAGTTTATAGCTTGCAGTCAAAAAATGTGGTTGCAGATAAACAACAGACATTACGAAAACCAATGTATAGCATCACAAGGCAGTTCCTGTTTTGTAATTCATTCATAAACCTCCACTCCCAAAGAAGCATAGGCCTTCAACAAACACATGCCAAGTCCTCCTGTCACGTGCCATCATCTCAAGTTCTTTCCACGTTCTCCTTATCATTTTCATCTCTGTTTCCAGATCTCTTCTCCGTGTGCTTCTTGGTCTACCTCTGCCTCTCTTGCCCTGGAGGTTCTAGAACAAGGACTGCCTTGTAATGCTATCAACAGGTTTCCTCAGTGTGTGTCCTATCCATCGCCATCGTCTTCTTCTCATCTCTTGTTCCACTGGCACTTGTCTAGTTCTTGTCATCTGTTCCACGTTGGTAACCTTGTCATACCATTTTAATCCCTCTATTCTACGCAAGCACCCATTTATGAAAGTCTGTAGCTTTTTGGTTGTTGTCTTTGTTGTTCTCTTTGTTGTCAGAGCCATACACCAGGACTGACTTCACATTTGAGCCGAAGATTCTTATTTTCGTGTTGGATCCGATTTCTCTTGATCTCCATATATTTCCCAATGCAATGAAAGCTCCTCTTGCTTTTTGTATTCTTATTTTGATATCACTGTCTGTCCCTCCAACTTTGTCTATATTGCTGCCAAGATATGTGTATGATTCTACATCTTGTATTGGTGTTTCTTCAAGTTCAACCCTGTTATCATTACCTGCATTTATTCTCATTATCTTTGTTTTTTCCCTGTGTATTTTCAGACCCAATTGCTGTGAACTCTCATCGAGTGTTTTCAATTTGTCCTGCATCTGATTACGGTTATGGGACAGAAGAGCCAAGTCATCAGCAAAATCCAGATCATCCAACTGCTTGGTCAGAGTCCACTGGATTCCATTTCTGTTGTGTGTTGTTAATGTTCTCATAACCCAGTCTATTGCTAATAGGAAAAGAAATGGAGACAAGAGGCATCCCTGTCGCACTCCTGTTCTTATCCCAAAAGGTTGTGTAAGCTGTCCTTCATGTAGAACTATGCATGTCATGTATTCATATGTTTTCTTTATTAAATTAATGATCTTCAGGGGAACTCCATAATGCCTCATCAATTTCCAAAGTGATTCTCTGTCTACACTGTCAAATGCCTTTTCGTAGTCCACAAATCCGATGTATAATGGTGAATTCCATTCCAGACTTTGTTCAACTATTATTCTCAAAGTGGCTATCTGGTCTGTAAAGGATATTGTTTTGTCGAAAACCTGCTTGTTCATCTCTCAGTTTCTGTTCTATGGACTCTTTTAATCTCTCAAGTATAATCCTATTTAATACTTTTCCTGGCACTGATAGTAACATTATTCCTCTATAATTTGTGCACTTTTGTAAATCTCCTTTCTTAGGCAACTTAACCAGATATCCTTCCTTCCATTCTGCTGGTATCTCTTCCTTTTCCCAGACGTTACCAAGTAATTTATATAACATCTCTGTAGCCGTGTCGTTATCTGCTTTGATGGCCTCTGCTGGAACGCCATCAGGTCCAGACGCTTTTCCATCTCTTAAAAGCTTTATGGCTTTCTTTATTTCTTCCTTCGTTGGTCTTTCACCGTTAATTTGTAGCTCTTCTTCTGCTGGCTGGATGTCCGGGGGGGGGGGGGGGGGGGGGGGTGGGGGGGGGGGGGAGGGGGGGGGTGGGTGGGGTGGGGGGTGATGGGGGGGGTGGGAGAGGGGGGGGGTGGGGGGTGGGGGTGGTGGGGGGGGGGGAGGGGTGGGGGGGGGGGGGGGTGGGGGGGGGGGGGGGGGGGGGGGGGGGGGGGGGGGGGGGGGGGGGGGTTTGTGGAGCTGGTCTATTGAGAAGGTCCTCAAAATATTCTGTCCACCTCTTTATTTGCTCTTGTATATTGCTGAGCAGTTTTCCATTCTTGTCTTTTATGAGGCAACTTGTTTGCTTGTATTTCACTGTTAGCTTCTTTGTGCTGTTATACAGTTCTCTAATATTTCCTTTGGCTGCAGCATCTTCTGCCTCTCTTGCCAACTCCTCAATATACTTCCTCTTGTCTCTTTTGATACTTCTTTTTACTTCTTTGTTTGCTTCTGTGTACACTTCTTGAGCCTTAGCTTTGGAACTTCTGGTTTTGCTTGTGTTTAAATCTGCTTTCTTGTTTTTTCTGTCTTTTATCTTATTGATGGTTTCTGTTATTATCCATGCTTTTTGTTGTCGTTCCCTTTTCCCCAGTATTCCTTCACATGTCTCATTCCATACCGTTTTGATTTGCTGCCAATAGTCTTCTGTATTCTCTACATCTTCCAGCTGTTGGAGCACTTGGAATTTGTTGGATATTGTGACCGCAAATTTGTCTCTTGTTTCTTGATTTATTACGAGTAGATGTCCTACATTAAATTGTTGTCTATAATTTTGCATTGTTGCATATCTCTTGAGTTTCATTCTTACTTTGGCTATCAGAAGGTGGTGATCTGATGCCACATCTGCTCCTCTATATACCTTTACATCCTGCAATGATGATCTAAACTTCTTGTTTATGCATATATGATCAATCTGATTTTCTGTTCTATGGTCTGGTGATATCCATGTTGCCTTGTGTATTCTCTTATGTGGAAACATGCTTCCCCCTATAGCCAGTTGATTTGAAGCACAGAAGTTTGAGAATAGTTCCCGATTTTCATTCATTATTCCTAGCCCCTGTTTTCCCATGACTTCTTCAAAGCCGGTGTTGACTGTACCTATCTTTGCATTCATGTCAGCCATCAAAATTGTGATGTCTCTTCTTTTTACTTTTTCCATAATTTCCTGTAGTCTAGTATAAAATGCTTCTTTCACAGACTCTTCTTTGTCATTAGTTGGTGCATAACATTGGATGACATTTACATTTATTTTCTATTTAGCTGTTTTAAAAGTAGCTGTTATTATTCTGGGTCCAATGGCTTCCCATTCAATGAGTGCTTTCTGTGCTTCTTTAGATAACATAAGAGCTACCCCTTCACCGTGGTGTGAACTTTCGTCTTCATGTCCTGAGGACAGCACCAATTCACCTGTGATGAGTTTCTTCCTGTCTAACCCCTTTCACTTTGTTTTACACAGTCCCAGAACCTCGATTTTATATTCCCTCATTTCTGCTGCTGCTTGTGCCACTTTCCCTTGTTCGTTTAATGTCCGAACATTCCAGGTGCCAAATCTGGAAGTTCTCCTAGAAGAAAGAAGGTTAGTCAGTAACACAGACTCCTTTCGGCTTTCTCTGTGTTGCATCATACACTTCCCTGCAAGAGGACCTTCCCCTATCTTGGATGGCTGTGTTTTATTTTCTTTAATTGATTTGTCCATGTTTGTTGAAGTTTTTTGTGGTTTAAATTTTTTACAGGATGGGGTAACCGGCCCCATGCCCAACCCTCCTTAGTCACTTTCTACGACATGCTTGGCAGTGAACAGTGTTACTATTCTTTGCTCCCCTTTCGGGCCCCGTAACACACGGGTGAGTTTTGTTTTGTAATCGACGTGATTAAATAAAAGAGTGAGACCAAAAAAAAAAAAAAACATATGGAAAAGAAAACTGGAGACAAACATAAAAATGATAGAGAAGATTTGAAAAGAATTTCAACGGATGGCACAAGTCAGGAAGGTTGGGCATGTTTTTTGCCAGAAATGCAATATTTAATTCATTCAGTACATCAGAGACCGTAGTAAGTGGAGGGACATGATCGCCAATGTTATGGGACAGAAGGCGTGATGGTGATGTTGATTTTGCTATCCAGGAAATCCGATCAATTCTGATTAAGTAGACGAGGTTAGTCATGGAATGAGGGAAAATAGCCTCTAGTGAAGGTTTAGGACAAGAAAGCTTTTACGTCAAGGACATGTATGGCAGTGTTCGAGTAGCAATGGTTGGGACTCTTGCTTTTTTAGCCAAAGGGGCGGGGTTCGAAACCAAGTCGCATCACACTCAATTCTACGGAGCTGTAAAAAATGGGTACCTGAATTAGGGAAGGTAAAGTCAACAGAGAAGGGAAGTGGGCATCCCACCTCGTTAAGCTAAGACAAAGTATAAGTGAAGTCTTGAATACTTTACTCCCCAACAGCAGTACCTGCCTTTAGATCTACTATAGAGAAGCTCTGAGAGACACGTAGTTCTCTTGACAGATGTTTTGTCAGTAATTGCAGAGATAAAAAGTCAGATTAATGCCAACCTAGATGACGTAAAAGTAACATTTCACAAACTGCGTCAGCAATTCAAAAGAGTTGTGATATGGTGGTTCCGATTTCCTTGCAACATCCCCGGAAATGAAGAGGCTGACAGATTGACAAAGAAAGGTGGAAAGCTACCTCAACCTAACACAAGCATAACCTATGAAGAGGTCAAGAGTTTTATCAAGCGCAGATACAGGAGCAGGTGGGAAGCAGAGCATCCAGGCCACTAAATAAAAAAAAACGATGCATAATCTCAGCTTAACAGAGATGAACAAACGGTAATCTTCAGACTTCGCGAAGGTCACAATATATTAGGATACCGTCTATTCAAAAAGCTAAAGAAGAACTACTGATGAGTGAATCTGTGGCACCGATACAATGACTGCGTAACTTCTACTACAAAGATATTCAACATGTGAGGAACATAGACAGCGCATGTGGCCGTAACTAGTACCATTCCTGGAAACAAACTCTACGGAGATACCAAAAAGCTGAAGCTTTCTTTGACAATATGTAAGTTGACTTGTGAAAGCGAACGAAGAAGATCTATTATCTGCTTTAAAAAAAAAATATATTTATGGTATAGGCTAATTCATCATCTCCCTTCATCTCCCCAAGGAACATGTGCCTTCAACAAACTTATGATAAGTCTTCCTGTCAAGTGCCATCAACTCAAGGTATGTCCATATCTTCTTCACCCCCTTCGTGTAGGTCTCCATTTCTCTTCTCTGTGTGTTCTTTGTTCTCCCTTTACCTGTCCTTACCCAGGTGATTCCAGAACTAGGACTACATGGTAATGCTAGCAACAAGTTTCTTCGTTGTGATACCTATACATCTCCAGCCTCTTCTTCTCATCTTTTGTTCCACTGGCACTTGTTTGCTTCTTGTCGTCAGTTCCACATTTGTGATCTTGTCAAACCACCTTATTCCTTCTGTTCTATACAAATACCCGTTTATAAAAGTCTGTAGCTTTTTGGTTGTTGTTTTTGTTGTTAACCATGTTTCACAGCCATACAGTAGGACTGACATTACATGTCAACTGAAAATTCTGATTTGTGTGTTGGAGTTGATTTCTTTTAATCTTCATATATTTCCCACTGCAAAGAAAGCTCCTTTAACCTTACTTACTTACTTACTTACTTAGTCGTTCCCCTTCTACCGTGAGGTGTAGAGGTTTGGAAGAGAGAGCGCCAGACTATTCTATCAGCTGTCTTCTTCCTGGCCTGGTTCCATTCTAGTCCTCGGTCCTTCAAAGATTGTCTAATGTTGTCCTCCCAGCGGACTCTGGGTCGTCCTGGAGGTCTGGATCCCTGGCTCTTTGTTTCCCATGCTTGTCGTGGTAGCCGATCTTTTCCCATTCTGCAGACATGGCCAAACCATCTTAGTTGGGACTCCTTTAACCTTTTGCATTCTTATTTCGGTATCCTTGTCTCTCCCCCCACAGTGTCTATAATACTGCCAAGGTATGTGTATGATTCTACATGTTCTAGTGGTGTTTCTTCAAGTGAAGTATTGTTATTATTTTCTTTATTTATTATTATTGATAAGTTTATAGCCTGATTATTTAAATATTTAAAAACGTTTATCTTTACCATATATAACTTCCTTGTGAAAAAATGAACGATGACATAATGATAATTGTTATAACAGCTTGCGAGCTAACTTATGAAAGTCACTCTAAAAGCGACCACATCTTTTTTTTTAAATTCTTTTTATTCCAAAACTTTGTGCCCCCCTTTCCCTACATTTTATCGGTTTCATCTTCCTGCTTCAATTCTCGCTTCGTTTACTCACACCCCACAAATACTTTTGTTATACAATACATGTAAAATGGAGGTTGCACTTAGTATTCTTAGATACAAGGTTCTGTAACTGAATTATTGATGTATGAGAATGACGCATTTCTCTGTCAAGGATGTCTTCTCTGACACTCACACTATTTAGTTTTCCCAAATGAAGAACAAGGTAATATCAAAATAAACATCGTGAGAAAATGATGAAAAACAAATCTAATAATATAGAATTATTAAAGCAGCCGTAGTTTTTTTATTTTTTATTTTATTTGATTTGTTTTCTGTACTGTGGGTGACTTTTTTTTTTTATTTTTTTTTTTAAAATTTCTATTTTCTGTCCGTAAATTATTCCAGTTCCATGGTTCCTCTACATATCTTTATCATTTTAAAAAAATGTATTATAGCGGTAACCTGTATTTTTTCTCCTATTCACCTTTGAATCATTGTGTCATTATTTCCATAGAAAATATAGCCTTGTGCTACACAATTTTCAATGAAAACTTCTTAACGTTATCATCACTATCGTCTTCTTCTGCGTTCGCTGTCACTTAACCATAACATCTATTTCTCTCATAAAGTTGCCAGTATGTCTCTGGCTTTCTTCATCGTTCTGATATAACCACATCTATTTCTCTCAAAAGGTTAATGCACTAACTTCGGCTTCTCTCGTTGCTCTCATAAACCACATCTATTTCTCTCGTAAAGTTGACGTTATGTCTCCGGTTTCTCTCCTCGCCATACAGTTTCTGTCTCTAAAATGCTTTGGTGACTGACATGCAGTCTAGCTGTTCTTCTTCGTGGAGCTTACAGTCATGGAGGACATGTTCTATTGTTTGCTTTGTCGTTCCCTCGTGTTTGTTTGCTCGATTTTTAGTGTATTGAGTTTGAAACTGCAGCGTCCAGTTGTCAGTCTAAAATGTATCACATGACCTCTCGTTGGTAATTTATAGTATGCGTCTGTTACACCTGGCTCTAGCTGTTCTCTATGCCATTTTGGTTTTCTTTGTGCTGTAACTCAGAGGTAGGCAACCCCGGATGTGTTGCGATCTACTTTAGACACACTGAGCTCTCTACGGATCACCCTTGATAAAATCGTGTCTGTTTCTACGTTTCAGAGTATCTGGAATTTGTAATACAAGTACAGACTATAAGTAACATTTGTTCCGTGTAGTTCCCGGGGGTATCTTGAGAGATAAAAAAAGAATAGGACGACTGCCCCCCTCAGGCATGTCGTACAAGGCAACTAATATGAGATCAAGCATGAGGCTGGCAACCTCATCATGTCAAACAAATGTCTACAGAAACCAACGCCGCAAGAGCATGTGAATGCTTTATGCAGGTTTCCTACAATCGGGCCAGCTACAGTGGTGGATCTATGCTCCATAGGGAGCGAAAAAGAAAATGAAGTGTAGAAAACGCAAACTAAATGATCTTTTGTGCCGAATGTTAACTTCACAGAAAAGGTCGCTTTCCAATGTTATGTAGGTTACGAATATCGTGAGTTTTTGTACGCTAACTGGTAGGTTTTCAAATGAATACTGCGCTTATAAATAAGGGCTTGTCTTAAATTACACTAGCTAAAAATGCTTTCTTTTTTCCTATCACCTAGAGATCTACCAAAATCATCCCCTGAGATCGAGCAGCAGAACCCGATGGACCGATTGCCGACTCCTGCTGTAACTGTTTTTGACTTTTGCTGTTATCTCGTCACGAATTGCCGCCATATCTTCAATTTGAAATTTTCTTCCTCCTCTTTTAAACGTCCAACGTTATCCGACGTCTATCGAGGGCATATCGCACTCGGTACATACGTTTTTTTCGTTAGCGAGAGAGATAGAGAGATAGATAGAGATTTTCTTTTTCTGTTCACCTTTTCCAAGTAAATAATACTTACACTACTTCGTTACTTAACTCATGTTCACGAACAAATCCGAAGTGCACCAAGCAAAATCTCATCGTTCAACTCGTAAATTGTTGCTCCAATTAGCTTTCAGGTACGAGGCAGGAAAGCCGATTATTGTATTCTTTCTATGATTTCGCATTGTCGCGAATTTAAGGTTTCTGAATTTTGTTTAAGTCATTTTATCTTGTGTTTGATATGCAGTCTGTGGTCCTTAGTTCATTTTAAGGACATTGCGATTTCACGGATATTCTCTGGGATGTTTGAACGACTTAAACAAGATCTTCAAGGGTCCGGTATCGAATCTATAGGCAGCAAGGAATAACAGAAGTAAAAATTCTTCCTCTTCAAGTGCGATGACGACTACCATGCGCGACCATGTATCTCCACAACCTTCACCGGTTAGTCCTGTTTATATACTCTTATTTACATGATGGCGTTAGGTCAGATGCACAACCCTCATTAGTCGTCGTTTACAACATGCTGTATGAGGTATATAGGTTACTAAATAAGTAAGCATTTACTCTCAACATAAATGTCTTTTACAACGATATACATACAAGTATATTATACTTCTGAGCAGATGATATAATTTTTTACAGCTGGGAGCTTGATTACAGAAAATAACAAAACACTCAACAGGTTTGAATCCATATTTCCATAACGCGGAACATTTTTCAGCTTCCCCCGAATATATGAGGGGCTACAGAACAGATATTCTAAGCGAAACCACGCCTTCGAAAGCAAGACGTCTGGTGACGTTAGGACAACCTTTCAAATCATTTTTACCTTCCTCAACTCTATCATGAAGAATCGGCACAGGAAAAGAAGGTGTCATCCATGCTCAGTGAACCACAACAAATATTAATTAAGAGAAGACGGGGAAAGAGGAGGAAAATACATTGTTTGAGATTGCTAAAGAGAAAGAAATAAAAACTGGTCATGCTGAGACCTAGAAGCAGGATTACATCAAATCGTCGTAATTTCATGACAGAATGCCCGGCTTTGTTAATTACGTTGCTTGGCAACGTTACAAACAAGATGTCGCGTTTTTTTCCACGTGACAATTTATTTCACATATATTCGGTAATATTCCATCAGAGATTTATGGGAGTATTCGTTGTGTACAGTATGTCATCTTCAATGTGATTTGACCCTTTAAACATTAATAATGCACATCTGCAGACATGAGAAAACAGGTAACGATTCTGGTGTTTTATACATTGTCAGCAAAATGTTGTTCTTTGAAAACAAAATATATATAAAGCCCAAAACCATTTCTTAATTTTGTGTCAAATTAATCTTAGAACGTTTAATCATCCAATAATATAATTCCTGCCGTAAGGTACTTCGGTCTGTCGGTCTGTCACACGTTGCACACCGTCTTTTGTGCATTTTTTCTATTTTCGAAAGAGTACATTAACTATCGAGCACAGCTAAGGGGGTGCAACTGTGTTTGAAATTTAGACAATAAATGTATTGTTTCCCCTTATATGTACTGTCGCGAAAATTGCAAAGTGTGACTGTGTGCATTAAATCAACAGACTATCGGGAAACGGATTTAACTCGTAATTTTTCTTAAAAATAACCTTAAATTGTAAGTTTTTAAATTGTTTCTTCAAGACAAAATTTTAATTTAAAAGTATTGCAGACTTGTTATTATGGATCAAAATGATAAGATGGCTAAAAGGAAGAGACGACCGCGTCATTCACAGCGAGCAAGCGAGACTATAGAAGAAGCAGCAATGTAATACGTGTAACAGAAACAACACACTATAATTAAAAACCTGCCAATTTTGGCGGGTTGTTGCTAGTATTACATAAATGCTGTGTCACGCGAACATTACAGCCCAACATGAGGTCTAGACTGTTTAATCCATGACCTCACAGCAGGCAATAATTTATGCTCTCACTTATTATGGCACGTTATTATTCATTTTAGATTTTATTTTATTTTGTTTCGGAAATAATAAAATACACTTTTTAGTAAAATGGCAGTTTGTTTCTTGTTTATACACTTGATTCATGCATGTCCAGTTGATGCAAATAAACAATTAAAAATAGTGAGTGACTTTTCAGTCATCCAGTAGTTCGTCGCTTCATGAGAGTTACTTACCCTTTCTTTGCCTCATTTACTCCTGTGCCCCCCCCCCCCTTTTTTTTCATAGTCGCTGTCAGCTGGAAAAAGGTACTTTACCATCTAACTGTGGCCCCCTAGAAATATGTCATGGCCCCGGGGGGGGGGGGGGGGGGGGGGGGGGGGGGGCGGGGGCGGGGGGGGGGGGGGGGGGGGGGGGGGGTGGGGGGGGGGGGGGTTATATGGCCTACGTTGAGAACCGCTGCTCTGGATGACATTTCGTCATTAAAAGGAAAACACGCAGCAGATATTCAAAGAATGACGATACCTGACATCAAATATACAACAGTAACCGTTCTTGTTCTTCTAACTTTACGAGTATTACCTCTCAATACTGACTGCCATGAGATTCAGGACTGACGCCAGTGCTGACAGCATTTCCACAGCACCTGACACTTTACAGAGTACGGTTCCCGTATCCCAGTGTCCAATAAAGTTCTTGGCTGTCTCGTACGGGACACAGATCAACAGAAACAGAAGGTCAGCGACTGCTAGACTGACCATGAAGGTTGCTGTGGTACTTCTACCTTTTCTGTTGAGGATTAGAAAGGAAACGCACAGCATCGTTAAAGTTGGTGGTGTATTGTAGTCAGTCTTCAATGTGACAAGGACACGGACGGAGGACATCAGACAAACAAACAAGCAAGTAGACAGACTCAGTATACGCATAAATAGGTACAGGCAGAAAGTTATGCATTTAGGTAGCTACGCAGATAGATATAGATATACAGATATAGAGATATACAGACAGTCAGTCAGTCAGTCAGTCAGACAGACAGACAGACAGACAGACAGACAGACAGACAGACAGACAGACAAATAGATAGATAGATAGATAGATAGATAGATAGATAGATAGATAGATAGATAGATAGATAGATAGATAGATAGATAGATAGATAGATAGATAGATAGATAGATAGATAGATAGACAGACAGACAGACAGACAGATAGATAGATAGATAGATAGATAGATAGATAAATAGACAGATAGACAGATAGATAGATAGATAGATAGATAGATAGATAGATAGATAGATAGATAGATAGATAGATAGATAGATAGATAGATAGATAGATAGATAGATAGATGTGTAGCTGAATAAATGGATTAATTAAAAAAAAGATGATCTTGTTTGACACCTTTATCTCGAGACCAGAAAGAATTTTGTGGCCGGTAGAAAAGTCCCGATAACAGCCATGCAACAGACAGAGGGGAAAAAACACAACAAAAGTGACAAACTCACAGACAAGTCTTAGAAGAAAATGATAAAAGGAGAAAGGTAAAGACAGTTTTAAGAGGCAAGCGGAATAATAGTGCGTGCATGCACAAACTCACAAACGCTCACACGCACCTGTTTTCTGTAACTGATTCTCCCCCCCCCCCCCCCCATTTTCTCCCTTTCTCCTTTCTCTGTCTCCCACCTTCCTTTCTATGCCTCTTCAAATCAATACTTTATTTCACAACCAGTAGACATAAATATTACATAACACACTACCTCCAGATAACACAACCTCTCATTGTATCATTCCTCCCCTGGTTTTTGTGTGTCCTCTTCAGACACTCTAGACTCCCGTTGTACGAGATAAGCATGTGAATAACGTAATACGAGATAAGCATGTGAACAACGTAATACGAGATGAGCATGTGAACAACGTAATACGAGATGAGCATGTGAACAATGTAATAGGAGAGGAACATGTGAACAACTTAAGACGAGATAAATTTGTGAACAATGTAATTCGAGATAATTGTGTGTGAACAGTGTAATACGAGATGAATATGTGAACTCCAGCAAATAATGTTGACAACACTGTGGGAGCATATCTTCCCTCATGTGCAAAATCATCATCATTTTTCATTGCGCTTCTTACGGAGCATAGAGCCACCACTACAGTTGGTCCACATTCAGGAAGCTTGAACCAAACATTCATAAACTTTTGCGTAAGTGGTTTCTGTGGTAATTTGGGTTACATTATGATGTTGGCAGCAGTGGCGTATTCTCTATGTGTGCTGTGCGTGCTGCGCACACCTATGCCCGAAGGAAAATAAAAATTTAATGTATTATTCTATAAAATATTTCTCTTATAATGTTCTGCTTTCGGACCACACGCATCAGGATAACGGATTTTCCCGCATAGAATCTACGAGTATATCTAGTTTCAGTTTCCCAGACGCGTTTTATAGTGCAGTTTTTGTGGTTGGTAGCAATCGCCCGAAGTTTCTCGGGTAATTCCGTCACTATGCGTGCTGCACCTTTCGGTTTTACGTTTGAAGACTGGTTTGTGTGGATCGGGGTCATGGCCAGATACGTCAATACAATACGAACACGCGTGCGGTGGTCTTGCAGCTCTCGGAGTTGTAAAAATCGGCTGTGTCCGTCCAGTGTTTTTTGTGATTAATTTTTGTTAGTTGCCGGGAATGCAGATTATTACAGTGACAGTGAGTTTCAAGTTGTAAGTTAATTAGTATTTCGGAGATAATTGACATATACCCCTAATAACTATCGTTGCGTAATTGAATATAGTTGGTTTTTAAATTAAGAGGGGAAGAAGATAAATAGTAGGAGTACATATTCATTTTAAGTAGCAGCACGCCTAGCTCGCATTACCAGGATACGCCACTGGTTGGCAGTCACGTGCACAACCTTATTTTAGTCGTTGTGTACGACATGCCTGAAGCGTACAGTAGGCCTATTCCTCCTTCGTCTATTTGGAAACCACCGAGAACGAGACGGGGTATCTTCAAGTTTTACTGGGTTCAATTTCAAAATACGCGTGTCGTAATAGCAAGAAATATTATAAAAACGGATTTGAGGAAACCTATGTTAATGCTTAGGCGATAGCAGCGGTGGTTTATGTACCAATGTGTTTTACTTAATGAGGTGGCCAGGCCCCCATGTACAACTCATTGTCGCCGCCTCTGTCAACATGCGTGGAAGAGCTGTAGTACTATTATTTTTCAATCTTCTCAGAGCCCCCGCCCCCGTTTCACCTGATTGTACAGGGCTTTCAGTGTCTACAAAGATAGAATAAAATTGGACAATACATTTGAAAACAGACACCATTAACGAATTCATTCTTGCATACGACCAATGTCTATTAGGAACTGACGTAAAGGAACAAAGTAAAGAAGAAAAAAACATTCAAGAATGCATCATTATCATTATTTTACTTTGCACTCCACCATTCCAGTTGGTCTCCTTACAGGAAGCCTGCAGCAAGCATTAACCAGTTCTTATAGCTGTGGTGTCTGTGGCAACTAGTTTTACAGGAAGCCTGCAGCAAGCATTCACCAGCTCTTATAGCTGTGGTGTATGTGGCAACTAGTTCTACATGAAGCCTGCAACAAGCATTCACCAGTTCTTATAGTTGTGGTGTCTGTGGCAACTAGTTTTACAGGAAGCCTGCAGCAAGCATTCACCAGTTCTTATAGTTGTGGTGTCTGTGGCAACTAGTTTTACATGAAGCCAGCAACAAGCATTCACCAGCTCTTATAGCTGTGGTGTCTGTGGCAACAGGTTTTACATAAAGCCTGCAGCAAGCATTCACCAGCTCTTATAGCTGTGGTGTCTGTGGCAACTAGTTTTACATGAAGCCTGCAGCAAGCATTCACCAGCTCTTATAGCTGTGGTGTCTGTGGCAACCAGTTTTACATGAAGCCTGCAGCAAGCATTCACCAGTTCTTATAGTTGTGGTGTCTGTGGCAACTAGTTTTACAGGAAGCCTGCAACAAGCATTCACCAGCTCTTATAGCTGTGGTGTCTGTGGCAACTAGTTTTACAGGAAGCCTGCAACAAGCATTCACCAGCTCTTATAGCTGTGGTGTCTGTGCCAACTAGTTTTACAGGAAGCCTGCAACAAGCATTCACCAGCTCTTATAGCTGTGGTGTATGTGGCAACTAGTTTTACATGAAGCCTGCAGCAAGCATTCACCAGTTCTTATAGTTGTGGTGTCTGTGGCAACTAGTTTTACAGGAAGCCTACAGCAAGCATTCACCAGCTCTTATAGCTGTGGTGTATGTGGCAACTAGTTTTACATGAAGCCTGCAGCAAGCATTCACCAGTTCTTATAGTTGTGGTGTCTGTGGCAACTAGTTTTACAGGAAGCCTGCAGCAAGCATTCACCAGTTCTTATAGTTGTGGTGTCTGTGGCAACTAGTTTTACATGAAGCCTGCAGCAAGCATTCACCAGCTCTTATAGCTGTGGTGTCTGTGGTAACTAGTTTTACATGAAGCCTGCAACAAGCATTCACCAGCTCTTATAGCTGTGGTGTCTGTGGCAACAGGTTTTACATGAAGCCTGCAGCAAGCATTCACCAGTTTTTATAGTTGTGGTGTCTGTGGCAACTAGTTTTACATGATTAGGTTGACAGCCCCGTCAAGAATGCATGGATGCTCTCGTAACTATATGTGAGAGATGAAAATTAAGATCAGCACGTATAAAGCAGAACCAACAGGGCAAGAGGACACGACTGATGATGATGGGAAACAATGTTAAAGAAGTACTAAAGGCAGATGGCATACAAAACTCGAACACAACACACGTAGTACAAGAACGTAGTCTGCATTGTAATTTAAAACTTTTGTTTGATTAGATTTGTGATAACTTAAGTAGATCCTGAGATATAGTACTTTAAAATTTGTATGTCAACACAGCAACCATTTTTTTCTTCAAAATGTTACATTATTTGCAATTAATCAAAAATGTGATAAAATATCGAAAATCGAATCTAACAAAAGTTTTAGTATCCAATGTAAAGTGTCTGTGCCAAATGTCATACTGATTGACTAAAAATAAACAAGTTATTAGATCATTAGTAGCATAAAACTACGAAAATCATGATTTTCTTAATAGGAAAAGCACAATTTCATAAGAAATTACAATTTACAAAATCAAAATACGTTTACTCAGAATGTGTTCTGACATATGATTTTGATACATTTAGATTCAGGAGAATATGAATTATCCGAAAATAGACTAATCCAAATTTTCATTTTTGTGCTATTTTGACTTAAAATACGCTATGAGGTACAGGGGGACACATGGGGACACAGGTGAACATAGGTGCACAAGTGGACAGAGTGAAATAAAATATCACACAATGTACAAAGAATAACTCACTTGTCTCCAACCATTGCAAAGACAACCAAAGAGTTGCCCACGAGTCCTAGGAGAAAAGCTACTCCATAAATGGTAACTGTTGGTATAAAATGTTGCTCTTTGGTCCAGGGTTTGAGCAGATTTTCTAAATTTTCACCTGGGTAGTAGTAAGCTGTGTCATCTTCCAGCAAGGCAAGCTCCTTAAGGTCACTGAGGTCAAGGTCCGGCAGATGTGACCCGTTTGTTACGTTCATATGGAGAAATCTCATCAAATCTTGGAACATATGCCTCGTTTGACTGCAGGACAGAGGGAAAAAAGAATTAAAGGAAAAAAAAAACTAAATTCTAAATGCGTGGTATAAGAAATTAAATTAGCATGCACTAAGAACGACTTTCCACATCATATGACATAACCCAAGTAAGGTGCATCCTAAAATGTGGTACATATGAATAAGACACAACCCAATAAGTGTTTTATATATGTACGTCGCATTCTGACATAAAAAAAGACACAACCCGATAAGTTATATATATATATATATATATATATATATATATATATATATATATATATATATATATATATATATATATATATATATATATATATATATATATATATATATATATATATATATATATATATATATATATATATATATATATATATATATACAGGCATACCTCGAAGATATTGCGGGTTCGGTTCCAGACTACCGCAATAAAGCGAATATCGCAATAAAGCGTGTCACACCCATTTTTTGGCTTCCCAGAGCACATAAAAGCCTAAAATCATGTTTACATTATGTCCATTAAGGGCGCAATAGCGCTAGGTCTAAAAATATAATGTACTGTAAAATTAAAAATACTTTATTGCTAAAGAAAAAATGCTAATCTTCATCATCTGAGCCTTCAGCGAATAGTAATCTTTTTGCTGGTGGAGAGCCAAAATGTGTCGGAAGAAGAAGTAAATTAATATGAGACAAACATAAAGGTATGTTATCAGGCACTAGTAGGAAATAAAGAAGTAGAACACTAGACAACAGAAAAACAACAGACATGAGTGGCTTACCCAGGATTTGAACCCTGGACCTTCCGTGCGACAACCCCGCCTAGCGAATCACACTATCCTCCCTGCCATCTACGCATCACCAAAAAATGATGTTTCGATGACAGGTCATTAGTGCGAACCTCAATACATAACACCGGAAGTTTACCATGGGCAGTTCAGACTATTAATGACGCAATTACTTCTGTTGTTCCCCAATATAACAGTATAGGCCAGTCCAACAAGACAAAGACCTTAATACTGTGTCCAGTAAATGATAGTAGACTTAGAACAGTAAGAACAGGACAGAGGGTAGGTTTGGTATTGTATAAACATTTATAACACATAAGGAAGGGAAACCCGAGGCCTGTAAACAGTAAATTAAAATGAGACAAACATAAAGGTATAATATCTGCGAAGCGCAATAAAGCGAGGTAAGCCTGTATTCGAAAGTGTGTTTGTTTGTTTGATTGCCCAGGGTTGGCTCCAGCCCCTTTGAAGCTACGGCCATGAAATTTTGCATAGAGCTTCTCCAGGGGTCGAGGAGTGCCAGTGTCAACTTGTATTTTATTGTTCAAAAATGTCATATTTGACGTTACACTGCATAAAAAGTCTATCCGCCAATTTTCAATATTCATGGCTTCATTAAAGTCGGTGCACTCACTCCACAAAACTGATGACATAATTGTATTATGGGTTAGCTGCGTACAAAAATGATGACGTCATGTAATTTTGTGCATATACATGTTACTACTGTACTGTAGACATGTCGTCTTTTGGTATTTACATTTTTAGAAGTTTCATTAACCATTACTAGAAAAACACGGGTACATATAAACAAAACCTGGTCCGTCTTGAGGTGTCAAATGAGGGACATATAATAATTTGTTCTAGACACCTTCTCTAGAACTGTATATGGACCTTGCCATCCAATTTGCAACTTATTATTGCTGCCGGGTAGTAGAAGAAGCACTTTCTCGCCCACAGCTAATTCTCTGTCCTTTGCTTTCTTATTAAAATAAGCTGCATGTTTCTTCCTGGCTTGTCTCAAATTATCATTTGCCAGTTTCCATCCAGCTTTCAGACGAGTGGTCAGCTCGTTCACATAGTTATATGATGAGGTAACAGTTTCCTCTGCCTTCTCATCTGTCCACGTCCTTAACAAGGCTACATATGGTCTTGTAATTTTACACACTTATTTTTCATGGCACCTGTCAGGTCCTTTACATTAGAAGCCTTATAGTGAGGACGTTTCGTCCTTGAATCATCACTCACAAATCGTCCACTACCAATTCTTTTCCTGGGGTTTTCTCCCCACTTTAAGTTCATTGTGAGAGATCTTCTCTCTCTTTTATCTTCCTCCAGTTCACATAATTCCGACCGAGGGATTGTCGGCTTATTCTGGGGTAGAATTTCTCTTTGTACTTGTCGCATAGTGGCCATTTTAATACATTCGATTGAAGACTGAGTGTGAAAAGGGGGCTCCGTTTCCACTTTGTCTACTCTATTAAATTTATTTTTCTTTCCATTTTCAGGCCTAAGTTTGCCCCGTGGCGTGTCTAGGTCCTGATCAATTTTCCCACTTGTGGGTGTTCCCTCATGAAATACGCCACATGCTTCTACAAAATTCTCAATGTCAACCATCATATCTGGCCAATAATATTTTTGAGCTACCTTTTGGCAGATGGTACCTACTTTCTCGTGGTCCCCATCTTTTCCAACATGTAAATTCCGTATTACGTCTGCCCTAAACATCTTGGGAAGTACCAGTTGTCCGTGACCATTTGAACCAGTTCCGGCCTTCCTATATAACAATTTATTCTTTATGTAATAATCTCCCTTGCTTGGAGGTGTGTGACATTTGGGCAATTTTTTAAAACATGGCTTGAGTGTCCTATCCTCAGCCTGCGCCTTCCTCATCTCCTCTGGATGAGCATTTATAGGTTCACCTTCTTCCTCCTTTGACTGTGACCTGGTCTGCACTGTCGCCATGATCACAGGTCTCTTGGGATTCCCCAAGAAGACATATCTACACCCCACTATCAGAGGGTAGATTGGTTCATCTATCACTGCTGCTCTGATTTCTCCTTCCACATAGCGAGTTTTCACAGTTATCCTTGCGATGGGAAGTGTCATGAGTGGTATGTCCTTAGTCGCCCCTTGTATTTCCACTGTTTCGGTGGTATACTGACCTGGGTTCACTAGGCTAGAACTCACAACTGAATCAAAATCCAAACCTGTATCATATAGGCACCTTATGGTGACCCCGTTACAAACAACATCCTCACAAACTGGGGGGTGATAAGGTTCCTGCTGTCCAGTAGGTTTAACCTTTAATCTCTGGTTCCCCGATTTCATTGCAGCAAGGTTAGAAGGTTTCCTTTTACAAACTTCGGTGTTATGGTTGTCCTTCCTACACCATTTACACCACCTCTTTCCTTGGTTAAAAGGTTTTCTTTCATTATATTTTTGGTCATTGAACTGTGAGTTTCTATCACGATAATCATTTCGTGGCCTATCAAAGTTTGTCTTACCTTTGTTACCTTGTTCTTTGGTATCAAATTTATTAGAGTGCTGTGTGACCTTAAAATTCTCTATATGTTTCTTTTTAGTGCCAGCTACCTCTGCCTGGGCTGCTTGATACCTCTCAGCGACATTCAATACCTCACCCAACCTCTCTGCACCTTGTTCCATGAGAAACTTTCTCAGGTCTGGAGCCATGGACTCTCTTAATTGCTCTATCATGATCATTTCTTTAAGATCTTGGGTCTTCCCCAGAGCAGTCCATTTCTCCAAATAGGTTTCCAGTCTGGCAGAGAATTGGTGGTATGTCTCCCCAGACAAAAGCTTGGCATTTCTAAACTTCTTACGATAAAATTCACCATTCTTTTCATATCTTAATAACAGAGCCTGCTTTAGCATGTCATAATTGTCTTGGTCGTCTCTATTCATTTTTGCAAACACTTCGTAAGATGTTCCCCTAAGACCCTGGGATAACTTTAAGCTCCACCTTTCCCTCTCCAACCCATAGGTGGTGGCTAAAACTTCAAATCTGGATAAAAATGATTCAATATCATCGTCCCTCTCTACAAAATGGTCTAAATGGAACCCCATTGCTGAGTTAGAGGCTCCCTGACTGGCAGTGGCATCGGAGGTATGAGGGCTGTTACCATTTTCAGGAGCATGGCCTTGAAATTCCAACTCCCTTAGTCGTAACTCGTGCTCCCTTTGTAATCTCTTATCTTCTGCTTTTGCCTGCTCCCTCTTTTGCAGCCAATCGCTTGTCTTCCCTTTCAGCTGCCTGTCTCTTTTCCTCTGCTTCTAATTTCTTCTCTTCCAATTGGAGCCGCTTTATTTCAGCCTCTCTATCTGCCTCCAATGCCCTAGCCTCTTTGTCAGCCTCAATCTGTAACCTCTTCTCTTCAGCTAACCTCCTATCTTCCCTTTCAATATACTTGTCGCATTCTGAAGTTACATATTGGATCAAAACCTGACCCTCCATATTCATTTCTTTAGCAGTCAGCACAGCAGCCGATCTGAATTTGGCTAGATCTGCCATCCTGTATCACACAACTCTAATAATGTTCTAAGATAGATTACAAAACTCTAATTACCAAAGTGACACTCTAATTAATTAATTACTACTGGCTGTGAAGATTCATCAACTCTTACTTTCCACCTTAAATATTTCTTATGAATAACTTTTAATTTTAGGGACACTGTTGAATTTATACACACTTATACCCCAATAGTTTAATCCCGGACCTGGAGACCCCAATATATGTGGTGGGTTTTGATGTTATTAAGTGTTGTTGCTATGTTTACTTAGTGTACTGAATGAGGTCAGCTGTGAAGGTCCCTGAGGATAACAGTTTATGTGAATTTACAGAGTACCTTGCTGCTACCACCCTACGACCTCAATCAGACTTATTCTTGACTAGTATGTCTGATAGCTACGTCTACTGTCTAGGGTAATGAAAATGTGGTGTGCTGGTAATTAAGTACACAAACACACACACAAACACTAATATTAATCTCTATGATCAAGTCAACTGACACTGTGGTTAAAATTTAGTAATTTACAATTTTTTTTTTCAAATTTATTTTGTCCTGAACCTAGTTTTCTTCTGGTCAGGACTTTCAACTCAATATGAATTAATTTCAATAGAATTACATATAATCAAGTAAACACATGAAAGACCTGTACATATACATAATTTAAATTTGCTAATATTGGTACTAAAACTAAAGTCTTTATTAACTAGTGCTTGATGTCGGGTCGGGGTATTTTCATCATACCCAGTCCTTTATTTAACAGTGTTCATTTGCTCTTTAAACAGGATTGATGGTGGAAAAGTTTATTAGTTACACAATGGAGTTTATATTATTTAGTACTCGTTGATGAATCTCAGCAGGCCAGGTCTTTAACACTTATCTGGCCTGTGACGATTGAAGATAGTTGTTCCTTAGGCCCACTCCTCACATGCGCTGAGGTAGTATGGTAGGCATCTCATTTCATACAGTGTTGTACTCTTCAGAATATCTGGCACTAGCACAGTGCCAGACAAAGAAACTCTGAAACCACAAAATTAGGCTAGGTCTTAACATAATACCTAATCCACCATGTTTACAAGCATTAATACATTGAAATAAAAGACAGGGTCAGATCTCTCTGACCGACCCAGCACATCTACATCAATGCTGTTATCAAGTAGCACTAGTTTCACATTCCTCTCCTCTAAGGCCTGCACTGCATCTGAAATATTATCATTAATCTCTTCTTTCCATATAATAAGGTGGGTGATATGTTTTCACCTGACCACCTGAAAAGAACCATCTGTATTGTACATTCATTTCTGATAGTTTATCATATTATAATTCAACCTCTAGGCCCTGTAACAGTTGGCTGGGGACCTAGAATAAGTACTCACTTGTCGTAATCATTTTTCATTATATGGCAGTATCACTCACTCAGAATTGTTAAATAAAAAGGTTAATAATTTCTGTCTTACCACAATTCAAAAGAAAACACACAGGTACGTTGAAATAGCACAAACTCAGCTGAGCTGCTGGCTGGACTATGGCGTCCGTATTCCTTATATTATTTATATATATATTCAGTGGACGTCACACTTCACAGCATCAACGATCTGCTTCTATGGACAGTCTTAAACAAAATGGCAACGAGCCGTCCAATTTTCTAATAATCTTAACTGTGTTGACCAATCAGATAGGAAAGCCAAGCTTTTTAAATTCAAAATTTTACACTAAGGTCCAAATTTGGTCCAATGTGTAGTGTATTTCTGTCGGTCGGTCTGTCCGAACTTGGCATTCCCCAAAAATGGACTTGGTTTTGGCCCAACACAAAAAAAAAACACAATATTCAGTTTGAGCTATCCCATAATTTCTACCCCGTGTCTACCCCTTTTCCTACAGAACACATGACCCTTTTCCTGCTTTTACTCAAGGACGCGTCAAAATGTAACCGCTAGTGACTGCAAAACGAACATCTGTCTGCTAGTCTGCACCGAACAAATCAGTCTTTTGTCAATAACTTCCGAGTTATCTGTCCGTCCTTTTATTTGAAAGCATATTATTTATCAGGAAAAGATAAGCTCTTAAACTAGCTAACTTTTGTGATTCTAAACCTATTAATAAGGAATTCCATATTTTTTTCCATGTTAGTCTTGAAATCTATAAACTACCACTCGTTCACTTCTTTTTACCGCTATTTTCAAACTAATTACGAGAATCGTCCGTATTACGTTGGGAATTACGTCATTCTCAATAAGAGCTAAGCCTGTTTTCGTGACCCAATTGACGAACATTTTTTTAACTTTCGTCGTATTTCAAACAACTAACTACAAGTTCGCGCGTATGCTAGGCTTAGATTCAAACCCCGTTTGCAGACGGCATCATTTTTCTCTTCCCTCCTTTTCTTACCCCGTCTGAACGAATAGGCCTTTCGTGTCCCCATGTTATAAATAGTTTTTTTTTTTTCAATGACACTAGAAAACGATGGTACGGTCTGCCAAAATCAACGTGCTTGTGGCGTGGGCGAAGAAGCAGCAGCGTATCATAACTATATTTTATTGAGTCAACAAAAGTCTGGGTCGTTACGGTAATTTATCCCATGGTTGCATGTAGTGTCGTGAGAGTTGCTACCTCTGATGAAGCACCATTTTTAGATGCTTAGCTGGTAGTGTGTCCTGTGACGCTCCACTCTCTTAGTGAGGCGATGGAGACGTTCGGATGTTCCTTGGTTCTGTTCCACTGAGTGCCTCTCACTGTTGTTACCTTTTTTGTTGTTGTCTAGTGTTGTCTTTCTTTCTGTCTGTCTATTTGTCTGTCTATCCAACTTTCTTCCTTCCTTTGTTACAAGTGCTATTTATTTTTATTTACCGAGCAGGCTTTGGTTTATTTCTGTGATAAAGTCGTATATTCTGGCGCTCTTATATCAGGGAGCCGCGGTGGCGCAGTGGTTAGTGCACTGGCTTCATACCTCGGTGGTCCATGGTTCGATCCCCAGTTAAGGTGGGATTTTTAAAAATGCAAACGGCTCTGGGGTCGACCCAGCCTCATGAATTGGGCACCAGATTAACTCTGGGAAGGTTAAGGCGGCCGGCGTGATGTTGACCACATCAAACCCCTAGTGTGCCGATGGTCAAGAAAATATGGGCCTAACACCGTATTCCCAATATGTCTCAATGGGCGTGTAATGTTATCCTTTACCTTTTTTTCTCAAAACTCTTCTGAAGCATACGTGTATGAATGTCTGTTGTTCTGTATTCTATACATTTTGTAACGCCACGTTTAGCCTTGGCTGTTACTGCTACATTGCCTTAACTTTTTAGAATAACCATAACGCCAGATATCATTACAATTTAGATTATCTGTACTCCTAACTTGTCTAAAATTTGTTTGAAATTTGTATGTCAACACAGCAACCATTTTTTTCAAAATATTACATTATTTGCTATTAATCACAAATTTGATAAAATATCGAAAATCGATTTGAAAACCTGGTTTGATTTGACTTAAATTATACTAGCTCCAAATTTGCCTTGCCTCATATTCTTATGTTTGCCTCTTATGGTAATGGCTTGTTTAGTTGGAAGGCGAAAAGAGAAAGTGAATCCTCACTGAGGGTAAGAAGGTTTCAGCAGGTATTCTAATCTCCAGCAACAGCTTCACTCTGGATTCCCGAACGATATGAGAGTCCCCACTTCCGATTTAGCCGGTAGACAACAATGATAGTCAAACAATCACAGTGCAAATGATCTAAACAAGTAATAAAATAAGATGTAGATTTAATTACCTATATGTGTATATTGAACACTCGAAAATAAATAATGTTGTTGATACAGTCATTAATTTAAAAAAACAATACTGACTTAATTAATTAACTATTCTAACTGGAAACGTGAAACGGGACTTCAAGAAACACTTTTAACGAACCGATATAATTAGTCTCACAAAGGATTACACAACACTTGATGATAATGGATTATCAAGTATACTGCTCACTGATGAATGAAGTAATATATACACGCATGGCACAGTCTGAGACAAACTATCAGACCTCTGGATGCTTTCTACTTGTGATGAAATAACTATGGTCTGTAATGAATATTGAATACTCAGGCTATGACGTATGGCTTTATTACTAATCAACACTATCTGGTTATTGTACAGAACATTGATTAATACTTATAGCTGACTGAGCCAATGGCACTCTGGCTTTGCTGAATGGTTTTCTTGCACATCAGTACTTTCTGGCTAGTGCGCGGAGTATTGAGGAGTACTTATGGCTTAATGGGCCAATAAGTACGGATGGCATGATATGGCGTTAGACTCAGATGTCTTTAAAACCACATAGTTTTCTGACACTCTGTGACATACGTAGGTGCGCAGTAATCTAGTTTCAGGCTATTTATCGAGAGGAGTTGAGAAAACTCACTCTCCCCCCCCCTCTCTCACTTTCTCTCTCCCTGTTGACAAAAGTAGTTCTCTGGTCTGCATAGTCTACCAGTCCGGTGCCTCCAAGACTTGATCTTATTCTTTCACACTTCACTCCCAGACTGCTGTTGCGCTTCGCCAGGTTTGGTGACCCGGCCAGCGATAATATTTTATCGCATAGTCCGTCTAACCACCTGTGGAAACATGTCGGTCAAACATTCGACCCCATTGGAAAGCTGTTTATCATGTTGACACAAGCTTGTATTGTGCCACGATGAAAGAAGACAACACGGTCTGACCAGACATCTGTCTGGCGGAGGCACGCAGATAAAGGGGATAATTAAATAATCTGTCGGGACAGACATCTGGGCGGAAGTCCTTACGCCAGAAACACAGAATCACAATATTGTGATAGACAGAGGTGCGCCGGAAGTCTTTTGTAACGATTTGACATATCTGTTGTAAGAGGTCACGCGTGTATATTAAATTTAATATTTTCAAACACACGTTGGATGAGTAATGCTAAACTTCCCCACCTAAACAGTGCTAGATAGATTTGATTGGTTCGCCAGAATCTACAATGATTTGATTGCAACATTCGGCGGAAACACAGCTGGGATTTAAAACTAAGGAGTGTGAGATATACTGCAGGAATCAGACACAGAACAGACAGACTGCATCGCAGCGTCAACTAAACACCTCCTACAAACCAGAGGAAAGAGGATAGGACTTACAATTCCACAACTATAAGTACCAGATCGAGTATTGGGCAACTTTGGAATTCACAAGTAAACCCGCAATTTTAATACAAGACTGGAAACTTGGGAATTTTATCACAAGGAGTCAGAGAGGAATTTTAACAAAAGTTTTCCCAGGCAGGATTCATAGAACACCAGCCGCCAGAGGAATTAACTCATATTTCCCAGACCCAGTCATCAGAGGAATTATACAAACAGTTTTCCCAGGCCAGAAATTTACAGAACACCAGCCATTAGAGAAATTAACTTATATTTCCAGACCTCAGTGATTCGAACAGCATCTAATTAAAGGGCTGTGGGTCCATTCTAAATCTGTGCCAGGAGAAGTGTGTTTTCCCAAAATTTTGGGGTAAGTGTAAACAATTTATTTACTAATGTAAATTTTACAGGTTTCTTGCTAAGTAGTTATATACGAGGCTGGCAACCTCAACATATGAAAATAGTATATGCATGAACCACTACTGCAAGAGCTGGTGATAGTTTCTGACTAGTCGTGAGGGAAACCCGACAGCAGAGCGACCCCAGACCCCGACGGGTGTAAGAACGAGTAATGAGTGATAATTACATCACATGTGCCTAAAGTGTAAAGAATCATTTTGTGAGATTTATATACCTTTTTAATTGTAATTCAGGCAAATTATTATTCATGCACTCCAGACGCAATTTCCTAGTTAATACCCAAAAGGATACTGGTGAATTTGCATCATATTCCCTGAGTTACATTGTGTTCTCGGTAATTTAATTCTTCTGAGAGGTTAACATTGGTGGGTGGAGCGCATGAAAATGGGCCTGTTAGTTTACGGAGAAGAAATGTACTCAGCAGAAGGCATTTGTTTCTGTCTATTTGTCACAATTCGTGGTTACAAGACATCAGACTTAAGTACTGAAGTTCCTACGCCACTAGTATGAGAGAAGAGTATCACCACCAACCGCCTACAGTAACGAATTATGTGGAGAAGTGTACTCATCACCAAAAAGAAGTGACGAAAACCACAGCTGCAGGACTCATCTGGAGCTAAGTTGTGAGTAACAGGCTACAGCAAAAATACGGACATTATTAACGCCCTACCAAAACCTCAATGAGGAAAAATTTTATATAACTTTCACCCAATTTAATCCTTATTTTAACTTGTTGAACTAATTGACTATTAATTTTGTTGTGTGTTATTTTAAGCTAAACAATAATAGTTGATTCAGTTTACATGTACGAAAGCAAACGTATGAGCCAGTTTTTCTTGATAAATAAATAAATAAATATGAGCTCAGCATACTAGGTAGTCTATCTTCACCATTACTGGGCGATGAGCTCAGCATACTCGGTATTCTATCTTCATCATTACTGGGCAATGAGCTCAGCATACTGGGTAGTCTTTCTTCATCATTACTGGGCTATGAGCTCAGCATACTGGGTAGTATGTCTTCATCATTACTGGGCGATGTGTAAACTCTAAACACATTTTTTAAGTGTCACCTAATCTCCATATTTTTCCTCCTATATGTCATTATTATGTTCCTTTCGTCTTTCTCTCTCCCTGCCTATCTCACGTACTTTTAGAACGATTTAGAGGGTTACAACACGCTTTCTTGACACGTGGGAAATTACGTAATACGCGCTATTGTTTGTTGTATGCAGATTTCAAAATCTCATATTACATTATATAGCTTTTTATTGTGTGACACAACGCTATTCTACACCACACCACATACACAGTATCTCTGTCGCAAAATCTTTCCTCTATAACAAACACTTCTTCCCCCCCCCCCCCCCCCCCCCCCCCCCCCATATTTCAAACATATGAAAATTTAGTACTCACACCCCCACACACACACACACCCCCACACACACACACACACACACACACACACACACACACACACCCACACACACACACACACACACACACACACACACACACACACACACACACACACACACACACCCCACACACACACACCACACACACCACACACACACACACACACCCCCCACACACACACACACCAAAAACACACACGCCCACACCCACACCCACCCACTCCCCCCCGCACACACAAACCCCACCCGCACACGCCCGCACCCCGCGCGCACGCCACACCCACACCACCACCACACGCGCACACACACTCACACACACACACACGCACACACATACACTTTCTCCAATATACGCACATTGCTTTACACACACTTTCAAGTTTTCAGTTTATCCACTCACGCTTACATTCCCTTTCTTACATACAGAGGCGGATGTACATTTTTGGGGTCCTGACGAGTGTTGGAGGATGAGAGAGAAACATATTATAGACACAACTGAACTTGGGGGCCCTGAAGCTCAAGCTGCATTAGCTTCCTAGTAGATCCGTGTCTGCTTAAATCACAACACTTTGGCGAACTCACAACGATCTTGGTAGCCTGGGCAACAAGGGTCATTCGGCACCAGGGCAGTGCGGGCTATTGGTCCCTAACCACTCATGCAGTTGATTAAGCTAGATGGAGGCTAGGAAACTGTGGGCTCCCTAAAGCCAGGGCCGGATTAAGCTAGTACGGGGCCTGTAGCATATGTTAAGAAAGGGGCCCTTTATTAAAAAAAACAATAAAACAACACAAATATATTTGAACACATACATTTTTAATTTGCATAGTAATTATCATTATCAAAAGTAACAACACAGTCAACATTATCGTTTAAATATTAATGTTTCTACATTTAGCATGAGCAAATTTGTTGATGATATAGGATGTATCAATTTCACGCAGAAGTTTATGTTCAATGCTCACTAGTGTGAGATTGTTCAATCTCTTTTAACCTGTGGTGCTCCTTAATTCATTTTTAATAAGTTTCACTTTTGAAAATGATCGTTCTCCACTGCATTTGGTTACCATTAGTGACAAATATTTAAGCCGATTTCTACATTTGGAAAACAAGACTTCAAAGAATTGTCAATTATCAAACGGTAAAACTGTAACTCTACAAGGTCAAGAGTAGTGCCAATATGAGAAGCAAGATCAGTTTTCAACAGTTCTGTAAACTGCACAAGTTCTTCACAAAGACTTTCTTCCAGATCTTTCAGATATGATTTAATAAGATTCGATGATCTCGTTACCACCTCTTCAGGTGGACGAAGGAATCCAAATACATCATTCAACTTTTGATAAGCTTTCTGGCGTTTTGACAAGGCAGAAAGCAAGCTATCAAGAAGGACAAGAAATGTTCGGCTTTTAAACTGCTGAGAAGGCGTTTGAGATTCAACAAGTGGATCAAGTGTGCTGGAACCACTGAAATCATCATACTCTCGATTTCGTTTGTGTTTTCTTCGAGTTTGTTCTTGATAATGTTCACACTCAGTCAGATCCTTGGCCTTTTGCTCTATGTCTGCAAAAGTAGACCGCATAGCTTGAACATACCTGTAGTGGATTTGATGGTATTGTATGGTTGTGATGTTACTTATTGTAATGAATGAGGTCAGCTGTGAAGGTTCCTGAGATAAATGTTGATGCTAATTACAGAAGGCCCTTCTTACTACCACTTACGACCTCAAACATATCTTTTTTACTAATGAATGTAGCTACGTTAAAAGTCTAGGGTACTGAAATGTAATGTGTTGTAGTAGATTACCCACACACACACAGATATTTAATAAGTCTAATAATAATAATAATATAATGTATAACACACTGAACTAACTCAGGCTGTTTTAGTTTTAAATATTAAATCTTTTGGTAAATTTATTTGTTCTGATCCAAACGTTTGTTGGTCAGAACATATGAAATATTATGGAGTTATAAATGGAATGCATAATTATATGACATAATAAAATGGAATGTGATTACAAAGGTATGTTATAAGTCTAGTTAATATTAATTATATTAGATTGTCCCAGGAGACTATTACTGATTGAACTGTTGGGGTGGTATCATCACGCCCAGTCTATGACTACCAAACATTGTCCATTGACTTATGGGATGAATACATGGTTTATTTTCCCACAATGGTATGTCTTTATTTGATGGTGAATTAGTTGATAAATTAGTTGATAAATTCGTTGGTAAATCAGTTGGTGAACTTCCAGCAGGCCAGATCTCACTTATCTCGACTGCGTCGATCTTGTACAAGAGTCTGGTGGCCCCTCCTCTCCGTGCTGGGGGATAATATACGGCTGCTCTGACACAATGTTAGACTGCACTGGTCCATGCTTGTGTATTACAACAGCATTCGGCACCTCTTCGGTGCCAAACAGAAACTCACAATTCAGAATTCAGAATTGAGAACACAGTTAAATGCTAGCAAAACTCAGCTGAGCTGCTGTCTATCTGATGGCGTCCCACTAAAATTATGTATTATCTTCTGGAAACAACACCACAGGTACTACACCACTGTGTCTCTGGACAGTCTTGTAACGAATGGCAAAATTGCGCATTTCTGTCCTGCCAATATGATTTCATTCATCCAATCACCGACTCCCCCCCCCCTACTTTCAAATCTACAACCAAAAGTCAAATTTCAGTCAGCTCTCAGTCAAGTATGTATTACTGTCTGTTGGTCCGTCTGTCTCTACTTGTTTTTCATACAAAAACACGCTTGGTTCTTGGACCCCTCCATGCAGTACCCTACACACTTCTGCCTCCGAAGTTATTTTTAGCCACAATTCTCCACCATTTCCCCTCTCTTTAATTACAACTCGATTTTAGCACTTGAGTCTCAAGGCCGCAAATTTTTAAAATTTAGTGACATTTTTTAACAGTGCAGTCGCTCGTCTGATATGAACAACACAGTCTTTTGTCAATATCTTCATTATTATCTATCCGTCTGTATAATTTAAAGTATATTATTTCTCTGCTCAAGACGGGCTATCAAACTAGCTAGGTTTTATATTCCTAACATTATTATTAAGAAAAAGTTACTTTTTCAAGGTTAGTTGTTTTTTTTGAAATATTTTCGAGAACCTTCTCCACAGCGTTTTGCCGCTGAATTCAAATAACAATCAAGTATCGTAAAAGTCCAAGAAATGACTGTTTCTGACACGAGCTTAAGTCGTTTTTTGTCCATTTCCTTACCATCTGTCAACTAGTGACGTGAATTTTTTTCTTTTTTCTACCAATTGCGTCTTTTAGCCTTGCGATCTTCAAACACGTGTTCAGTCATATTTTTCCTTTTGGTGTCCTCCGTTCTCTCCCGTCTAAAAAGGGTAAACGTTTCGTCTGCACTTCTAACTCGTTAGTTTTAAATGGCGGTGGGAAAGGCTGGCATGGGCGAGCATGTCTCCTAGTATCTTACGCATTATTTTTAACCCTACATTTTATCGTTAAATTTGGAGATATTTTAACGTTGTATCATGGTAAATTCATCACAATACCCCCGCAGTGATTCATAGAGTGCACAAGCTGTATTCAAATCTTGGTCAGAAGATTGCAAAGAAGCACTGGTCATTTGAAAACGCTATAATACTTGATCCCAAAGTATGATCATTATTCCTGTTTCTAACTTCATCATGGTTGAAAGTAGACCACGAGCCTGTTGACGATACTCTACCTTCTGATCATTGTTATCTCAAATATCATCCAAGACTTGTTTTATTGCAGAAAAGCTGTGTAAAAGTGCTTTTATTGCATCTGCTCGAGCGGACCACCTGGTATCTGACAGTCTTTTCACAAGGGCAAATGGGACTTATTATGAGTGCCGCCAGCACATAATGCAGTAGAAAGGAGACCCCACCGGTAGGTAGAAGCAGAAAAGAAGGTGTACAGACTTTCAACAAATCCAAAGAAAATGACTGCTTCTTGACAACCTTCAGCAGCACATTTTCCAACCAAATTTAGTAAATGTGCAAAACACGGAATGTAATGCACAAACTTATTCATCTCTTTAATTCGTGCTTGTAATCCTATAAACTTGCCACTCATGTTGCTGGCGTTGTCATAACTTTGACCGCGGCAGTCTTTAATATCAATGTCATTTGCCTTTAAAAAAATTAAGTAGACTTTTAGTAAGCTGTTCAGCTCTATGACCTTCCATATCCAAAAATGCTACAAATCTTTCAACTGGTCCAGATGGCAAAACATAATGCAGAGTCAAAGTCAGCTGGTCCATATTAGATATATCTGGAGTAGAATCCAATGAAACGGAATAATACTTGTATTTCTTCACTTCACAGAGAATGTGATCCAGTATTCTTTTCAGTGTTATACAATCGCACGGATGAAGAGAAGGCACTATCAACATGTTGACATTTTTCACTTCCCTTGGATATCCAATATCCACGCTCACAGTCATCTTATATTGTTCGGCCAGTCACCAATATCATTAGAGTACTTCTTCGTTTCACTTATTCTTTCACATTTAGACTCAGTGTATACTAGTTTTTGCTGTATGTTATCTGCTGCACGGCCTGCACTAGTACTAGTTGTTCCTGTACTTCCAGCTTCAGCGGTTAGAGTACCACCACCATGAACATCAAAATATTATGTCAGCTTACGTGTTTTTGATATCACAAGTTGATCTCTTCTTTCTTTTTCTTCCTTCGCTTTACGTCTTTCACTTCCAGAAGCATAATTACGTCCAATATCTCTGTGTATACTGCTCAATTTTTGAGTTTTCTAACCTTACAAATCAAGAAATTTTAAAGATCGAAAGAGAGTGCGAGCACGCCGTATACCTCAATTAAAACAGGAAGTTTCCGTTTCCTAAATTCTAGTTTTTATTGTTAATGCAAATTCATTTCACAAAGAACGAAACAAAATTAGAGGGGCAGTCGACTAGAGCCAAAAAGTGGCTTCCGTCCAAACTTGACCAAATTTTCAATGCCACTTAAATGGCCTCCGTCCGCAAACATTTGAGATAAAAATAATGAAGAGTCACACTAAGTCACCCTCTTATGCCCTTTCTCTCACAATTTCGTGACACCAAGTGAAAAGGCGCTAAAGATGGCATAAATCACAAGATCATTGGTTTAACGCTCGTATTAGATGACCAAAAAATCATGTACATATTTATTGGCGCGGGGCCCCTAAAAGCGCGGGGCCCGTAGCATTTGCTACTTTTGCTACTACGTTAATCCGGCTCTGCCTAAAGCCATCGGTCCTCGGGCACATACTGACTGCCCGACCGTTCAGCCTGCCCCTGCATCACCATTACAGACACTCCCTCAAACATCTCCTCACACACTTTACCACGTACACTCCGTCATAATACAACTCTCACACATATTTTTTAAATATTCTGTCTACTACACAATCACAAAATCGGGTACACAAACACACTGACTCACACACTTACAAGTATAACCGCATGTACGATGCACATTTTCCTCACACATACTTGTACACTTCCACACCTATATTACAACAGAAACACTCGTTTGATCTTCGTGCACGACTTTTGTACAACTATACTGGATCCCAAGTTATTTCGCATTTCAATCATTCCGCATCAACACAAGGTCAAGGTTGCCTAGTTCAACTTGAACGACATTCTATTTCAGTTTTCTTCCTTCCTTTCATTCGTTATGGAATCTCTGTCTTACTTTATGACATTTGCATTTCTAACTCCGTTATGCGTACACTGGTCCCCTTTCGTCTTCCACCATCCCACCTGTCGCCACATTATGCCATTGTCTTTCCACCAGGGATCAGGTTAACAAATAGGAATATGCATCTATCAGACATACACAAGATTTAGGGCTGTACCGAATAGTGATTTTTACTATTCGGCCGCCTAAAATCCCATCCGCTGCAGACCCAAATAGAACAGTCCCAACTAAGATGGTTTGGCCATGTCTGCAGAATGGGAGAAGATCGGCTACCACGACAAGCATGGGAAACAAAGAGCCAGGGATCCAGACCTCCAGGACGACCCAGAGTCCGCTGGGAGGACAACATTAGACAATCTTTGAAGGACCGAGGACTAGAATGGAACCAGGCCAGGAAAAAGACAGCTGATAGAATGGTCTGGCGCTCTCTCTTCCAAACCTCTACACCTCACGGTAGAAGGGGAACGACTAAGTAAGTAAGTAAGTACTATTCGGCCGAATGCGAATACGGATACGAATAGTGAGTGAATGTTGGACATATAAAGTTGTGTTCAATAGGTCTACTGACATTTTTATTATAATAATTATACAGCGTTACAAAAAACAGGGCAAATATCTTTGAACTATTTAATGCTACTAACTACTTACTTACTTAGTCGTTACCCTTCTACTGTGAGGTGTAGAGGTTTGGAAGAGAGAGCGCCAGACTATCCTATCGGCTGTCTTCCTCCTGGCCTGGTTCCATTCTAGTCCTCGGTCCTTCAAAGATTGTCTAATGTTGTCCTCCCAGCGGACTCTGGGTCGTCCTCGGGGTCTGGATCCTTGGCTCTTTGTTTCCCATGCTTGTCGTGGTATCCGATCTTCTCCCATTCTGCAGACATGGCCAAACCATCTTAATTGGGACTGTTCTACTTGGGTCTGCAGGGAGTAGGATTTAAGGCCTTGACGTATCGTCTGATTGCGTACCATGTCTCTTCTTGTTACTTCAACCACCTTCCTCAGATACCTCATTTCTGAGATTTGGATCTGGCTTTTATGGGTTGTAGTCATTGCCCATGACTCGCATCCATATGTCATACTAACTAGCCATTAATTAATTTTTAAATTGCTACATGAAACATGCATTGGCTTTCAAAAAAAAAAAAAACGAGTCTCTCAACATTCTGTGCCAAAAGACAACATTTGTTATATGAAAACGTGTTTCCAAATTGGACCACGCTTTCCCATAACGATGATCGTTGCTAAGGAATAATAAATCGGTTTTTTTTTTGGTCTTAACCAGCGGCACTTGGGCTTTCAGCCCTTCGGCCCAATGACATGTCATTGCGAGGCTGGGGAGCCTGTGAACTTTCCTTCCAACCCGGTCAGGAGCTTCGCTCCTTCCCATCCACAGATGGTTTATCTCAGGATAGCCGTTCAGGTTATTCAGTCAAAATCCCGGTCGATGACACTTCTTCAAGTGCCCACGCCCGGGCCTGAACCTTGAAGACCTGATCGCCAGCACAACGTGGTAACCATTTCACCAGCGCGGCTCTCATCGTATTTCTTAAGCTTGAACAGTTACTATAAAGTATAAAAAAAACAACAAGGCATGATTTAAAACTTCTCATGCCTTAAATTTCAGTCTGAAAGTTGGTTGACGTGTGATATTTTATTGCATGTTAACACGTCATTTCCCTAGGGCAGTATTTGTTATGGGACTACCTGGTAACAGAACTAGTTATAAATCAGTTTTATGATTTAATTTGCAGTTTGTTTTAAATATTATTATAGCAATACGTCTGTCTCTGTTTATTTATTTATTTTTTTGGAACAAGTTTGTTGAAGGGCCTATGCTCTTTGTGAAGTTTAAAGATGCTGATGATGATGAATACGTTTATGCTGATTGTTATAGCAGCCGAAGTTTGGCACTTCATCATTGCGACCTGTTTCACAGATCGCTTTAACTGTCATAGTTTTAACACTTGCTACCCCGCCGCGATAAATTATTTAACTAAAGTCCGCCTTCTACGATCGTCTGGTTATATTAAGATTAACTCACGTCTGCCCTTTACTGGATGTAAAATAAACTTATTTGTTGAACTGAAAACTAAAAACCCTTTAATAAAGTAACCCACCGGTCTTACGCTTTTCGGTTAGCACTTCTTCGTTATAACGCTATTTTTATTTTAAGCAATTTGGTTGTTATACGCTTTAAAAATTCGATCTTACGCTAAGTTCTAAACTCCATGAAAGGTAGGAATATAACTTTCACATGCTCGTAAAGTTCATTCAGGGTGGTGGAATGGCCTATAAGCATTGTCACTGCTAGCATAATGGTGCATGACCCCAAAATAGAATTCAGTTCTATGGTAATTCGTAACATAGAACAAAATCTTAATTACTACTAGGAGGTTCTTGAAGAGACAAAGAAGGCGGCAATGCAAAGCCAGTGTTGCGTGATAAATTCTCGCAACATCGTTTTATTTCAATATCTGTTTTATAACGCAAGGGCAACAACTGCTTGAAATTTATAGTTACTTTTCTCGGTTTCCGCCCACCACTAGTGGGAGTGAGCGATTTGGAATGGCGAAAGAGATGCCTCGTTGAAGAGGGGATCTCCGCTATTTTTGTTCTTTCAGGGATGTGTAGTCCTCTTAATGGATATTTCGTTTATTCGAGATAATACCTCTAGTGTTTCCCACATGTCGGGAGGCGTGATATTTCTGTGTATTTCATGAAAGCAAGGTAAATTGACTTTTTCATTAACTCTATTGATTTTGGGTCGTGAGCGATTTCGATTCATAGCCTGTCTGCGAAAGTCGTCGTCACGAGATGTTTTTTTCCCAGCTCACATGTCGCTGCATTGTACTGCATCGGTTGATGCAGGTACCAAGGACCATTACTTGCTACTTTGTTAAATGAACTAGGTTTGGAAAACCTTTATTATCTAGAGGATATTTTTGAGGACATTATTTATACTTCGGCAGACGTGTCTGTCTTGCTGAAGTCAAACTAAGGAGAGTGAACTGATCTCATACATCTGGTTATCTCCTGGCTGTTATAGAAAAGGATGGAGTTTTTCACCTGACTACATTTACAGCACTTTGAAATATAACATGCATCTGACTCATCATTGTAATGCTGTCTACCGTTTATTGCTGTATTGAATGTTGCTGTGATAATGACTGTTTGATGTGCCTACACATTTGCGTAACCATTTTGTCACTGTGGCGTCCACAATAAATAATGAAGAAAAACGTCAACGGCTGTTTCAAGACTCATTGACTTTATACGTCGTGAGTTTACTGACGTCCTATGTGGATTGCCCTGTTATTGTTGCATGAACATTGTTTTGACTGAACACATCTACACACTACACAAAACCAGACATGCGGATACCATCCATCATCATATGGCATCACGCATCATTTGGTGGCCATAAGCTGGTTTGATTCTGGTACCAGCAAACACGGGGTCCCTTACCCACTTCATTTTCAACAAGAATTCATCAGCATCCTTCAAGAAATTAACATTCTTCAATACAGTCAACATCTTCAAAATTTTCAAAGTACTCGGCGTTGCCCGGTAAAAGTCAAATTTCAATTTTTTGACGGAAACAAGAATTTGACAGTACCCGGCGTTGTTACATGTTGCCGGATAACTCGGACTGCTGTTATCTTTTACGCAAGTCAAGCAAGTTGCTGCTGTCAAGGTTCCAGTGCTGTCGTTTTTTTTTGAGAAGGTCAAGTGCCGGTTGAAACGGGTTGTTTTCTGAAGAAGGCCAAGTACCGATTTCCATCAACTTACTTTTGGATTAGAAGGTCAAGTGCCGAAACAACTCAACACACAGTATGTCAGAAGCTCTTGTACCATCGTGTTAGCAGTGGAAGCAGTTCAGATGTGCCATCATCGTTGGAGCTTCGCTCTTTAGGACGTTGATTGACATCCGTTTTTCTGCTGTTCTACGATTGGAAGCCTATAAGTTAAGTGGCCTGTTTGTATGTAAACTGTGCCCTTATACTTCTGCTGAGTCTTCTGTGTATCATCTCATTCTATATGTTATATGTTTATATGTTATTTGTATATTTATATGTTTATATTTCAGCGGGTTCTCGGTTGGGTGGTGTCTCCGTTAGATTATGCCACGTCATAGAGGTCGTCTATTGTGAGCGTTTTCTGTAGGGTTTGCAAATTTCCGATACTGGAATTTGCTAAGCGACTTCTGTTGCTATTTATGTTAGTTGTGATGACATGTTTTAATATTGTTTTCGTTATTATTTCGCATTCTTTAGTTTTTTTTTGATTTGTTTGTATTTGTTAGCCTCATCTTGACTATATTTTAGTTTCATACAACATTTTTGTTTATACACTGTGGTGTCATGTATTTTGTTTAATTCTATCGCAGATATCGTCACATTTTTTGTGATATTTCATTAATTTCTGCTTTATTTTTAGTTGATTTCTGCGAAAGTTTTTGTATTGTTGCTGATCTTTGTTATTGTTTACATTGTTATTGTTTACATTGTTTGTATTGTTTACATTTTCAATGTTTACATTCTGCATGTGTTTACATAGTCATTGTTTACAGTTATAGTAATTAGTTAATGGGCTATGCTAATGCACTGTTACTACTATACTGATGATAAATGAATGATGAATAGTGTCGTGCACTATTGAATGAGAAGTGCACTTATGATCAAGAATTGAGTGCTGATATTTCATATACAAGTTCTTTGATTGGAGACTTGTTTCCCCACAGAGACTGGGATAATATAAGGTGATGTGAATATACAAGTGCTTAATTAAGACTTGTTACACTTAGGTTTGAAATAAATTAGTTAATTATTTCAGGTTTTGGACTCATATGTTAGACAACATGTCTACATTTGAGCACTTTATTGAGCAGGGTAAATTGCTTGGGAAGACTGGTGATAAGTTAGAAGAATTTGCAACTGCTCGATATGATAAAGCAATGGAAGCTGAACAAAAGAAACTGCAGATGCAGGTGGATGAAAAAAGATTCCAAATGGAAATGGAAAAACAAAAAAGGGAATCAGAAGCTGAGGAGAGAAAACTCCAGCTACAGCTAGAAGCTGAAAGACTTCAAAAAAGAGGCTGAGAATAAAAGACTTGAAAAAGAGGCTGAGAATAAAAGACTTGAAAAAGAGGCTGAAAATAAAAGACTTGAAAAAGAAGCTGAAAATGAAAGACTTCAAAAAGAGGCTCAGGCTGAGGAAAGAAGATTACAGAGAGAGTCTGATGAGAGGAAAGAGAAAGCAAAAATGGAACATGAAGAAAAGGTCTTAGCTTTAGAGTTGGAAAAATTGAAATTGACAAGCATGAGTAATGGTAATGATGCAAACAAGGGTTCATCTTCTGGTAAGGCTAATAATGATACTTTTAAGATTAAGTTACCAACATTTAGTCCTTCCAGCGATGACATAATGTTCTATCTGGACAGATTTGAACAAGCATGTACAGCTCATAACATAGACAAAGCAAAATATGTTTATCAGTTATCAGGGATACTGACAGGTAAAGCTCTAAGTATATTAAATATGGTGGATGAACCTGACAAGAACAATTATGAGGTTGTCAGGGCCGCTTTGTTAAAGAAATATCAGCTTAACGAAGACGGCTATCGTCTACAATTTAAAAACATGTTACCTGAAAATGGAGTTGAATTCTCCGAGTTTATTGCAAGAATACGCATTACTTTCTCACGATGGGTTGAACTATCTAAGACGGAAAAAACTTATGAAGGACTTATGGACTTAATACTTAGAGACAAAGTCATGTCGTCTGTCAATGAGGCTTTCCTTGCTTTCCTTCATGAACGTAAACCTAAAACAATAAAAGAAATGGAAGATTTCTGTTGCCAATACGTAACTGCGCACCCACACATAACCATGGGTAACTCTAAGGTGAAAGAAGGTTTACCAGTTGCTTCGGCAGCTCCGTATGGTCAAAACTTTGCTCGTAGATCCCAACAAAATTTTGATAGAAAGAGTAGCGGTAATTTCTGTCAAAATCATGGAAATCAATTTCATGGTGATTCTTCTTCGAAGAATTGGAGACAACCTGATAGTACTCGTTACTATCACCCTAATAATTATAAGCATTTCAAAAGAGGATATGGTAATAGAGGTTATTCCTGCCGAAGACCTCAAAACCAAACAAATAGATGTTCGCATCAATGTGAACATGATAGTAATCGTGGAAACTGGAATTCGAACCAGTATAACAATTACAATAGAGACAATAATAACTGCAGAGATAATAATAACTCTGATAACTTCAGAGGTAATAATAGTCGGGGTAGATCTCAACACAAAAAAAAGAGATATCAGCAGGCTAATGCTGTACAACAGGAAACTGAGGCAGCCTGTAATCATGTGGTTGATAGTAAAAACTTGACGCTGTCACTAGTTCTGCTTTTGACTTTGAGAGAGCAAACAAATGCCCCCAATGCAGTACTTTATTCGAACCGGGTACCATAACTACTTTGAGTTGTGGTCACCCACTTCCCGCTCTTCCTGCTGCTGTTGCGCATGACGGGAGGGGTTCTTTAATTCTACATAAGGGTCTTGTTAATGATACTCCGGTCTCACTACTTTTCGATTCCGGATGCACCACTATTGGTGTTAGACAATCGCTTGTAGATCCATCTTGTGCTACAGGAAGGGTTATTAAATGTGTCACATTTGGCGGCACTCTAGAAAAATATCCTACTGCTGTAATTCGCATTGCCACTCCTTTCTTTACTGGAGATGTGCATGCTTGTCTCTTACCTAATCCTATTGCGGACCTTATTATTGGTCGTATTCACGGAGTTAGGGAGTGTACCCCACAGCAGATTGCTGCTTGGGAAGATAATAACATGCAAGCTACAAATGCAGTAGTTACAAGAGCACAAGCTCTACAAACACCCGAAACTTCACTGAATAGTGATAATGAAGTTGATAGCCAAGATAGTCACTTAGTAATCACTCGTGACTCTTTCATAAAATTGCAAGAAGAAGATTCTTCTTTAAAAAAATTCTTCGTTCTTGCGAAGAAAGGTGATCCGAATCAGGATACAAATAGAAAATCTTGGATTGCAATGAGAAACGGCGTACTTGTACGTATGGTACAAGATTCGGCTACGTCGGCACATTCGCAAATTCTTGTTCCCAAGAGCATGAGAGTCCAAATATTGCAACATGCTCATGACTCGCAATGTGCTGGACATATGGGTTTTGCCCGTACGAAGTCGAGAGTCCTTGCGGCTTTCTTTTGGCCTTTTGTCAATAAGGACATTCGTATTTACTGCCGATCATGCAAGGTATGTCAGGAGGTCAAATCTAGAGGACCACGACATGCTGCGCCTATCCAGGCTGCTGACATTCCTATTCGGCCGTTTCAGAAAATGGCCATAGATATTATTGGCCCTTTTAAGGTCAAGTCGGCCAGAGGACATCAGTTTATCCTTACATGTGTCGATATGTGCACACGTTGGCCAGAGGCTATTCCTCTTAAGAGCATATCTACTACAGATATCGCAGATGCTCTTTGGTTGATATTTTCTCGCTTGGGGTTCCCCAGAGAAATATTGTCAGACCATGGCACTCAACTCATATCTGACACTATGTCACAGGTAATGTCTACCTTACATATTGAACGATCTCTCAGTAGTATCTACCATCCTATGTCTAATGGGTTAGTTGAGCGTCTGAATAGAACGCTCAAGACTTTGCTTGGTAAGATAACTGAAGATCATCCTCAAGATTGGGACAGGGTTTTACCCGCGGCTCTCTTTGCCTATAGAGAAGTCCCTAATGAACACACAGGATTTTCTCCCTTCGAACTTGTCTTTGGCGCGCGTCCACGCGGCCCTATGTCTTTATTACACGATCTCATCACTGCCGATGATATTAGCGATGAAACTCAATCCTCATATGAGTATGTCATTGCTCTTAGACAAAAGATCATTGAGGCATGTAAGCTAGCAACTGCTTCATCAGAAATTGCTAAAGAGAAGGCAAGGCAGTTTGCTAACAAGAATAGATGTCTACGACAACTTTGTCCAGGTGACAAAGCATTCGTCCTACTCCCCAGTAGGGAAAATAGACTTCTTATTGCATGGAAAGGTCCGTATGCAATAGTCTCTCGGATTTCCGATGTTGACTATGTGGTCGATATTGATGGAAAGCATAAAACTTTCCACATAAACATGCTTTCGGAATTTCACGAACGTCCGGACTATTTGCTGCCTATTTTCCAGGCAACGGATGATGCTCCTGCACCTCACGGTCATTATTCATCCCTGTCTGTCATTCAGGATGAGGAAGCTACCTTCTCTGATGTCAACCTTCCCCTTCCAGTGGTTCCATTACATTCTACGGAATCTTGGAAAAACGTTTCTGTTTCTCCTAATCTTTCTGGTGACGAACATCGACAAGTCTCGTCGATGTTACAAACATTTCAGGATGTTCTCACTGACATTCCTGGACACACAGATGTCATAGAACATGACATAATTCTTACCGACAATAATCCAATTAGGGTTAGGCCGTATCCTATTCCTATACACTTTCAGTCGCAAGTGGAAAAGGAATTGGATGAAATGATTCAATTAAATATAATTGAACCATCGACTTCACCATATTCTTCTTCCATGGTTATTGTCCGGAAGAAGGATAAGAACATACGAATTTGCGTTGATTATCGCAAATTGAATCAGGTCACAAAGTTCGACGCTGAACCGATGCCTTTGTTAGAAGATCTACTGATTAGACTTTCTAATTCTAGATTCTTCACTAAACTTGACTTGTCTAAAGGTTATTGGCAAGTGCCTTTAGCAGAGCATGCCAAACCTCTTACTGCTTTTTCTACACCTAGGGGTCTATTTCAATGGAATGTTATGCCTTTTGGTCTCATGAACGCCCCTGCCACTTTCGTTCGCATGATGCGTCGAATTCTGTCACATCGTTCGGATGTCATCGCATACTTAGATGACATCTGTCTCTTCAGTGATACCTGGGAAGATCACTATTTAGGGTTATATGACTTACTGTCCACTCTACGTGAGAATAATTTGACAGCAAAACCTTCTAAAGCTTTTGTTGGTTTTGGTGAAATCTCTTTCCTGGGTCATCGTGTTGGTCATGGTCTCTTGAAGACAGAAGACCACAATACTTCCAAAATACTGAACATCTCTGTTCCTAAAACGAAGAAACAAGTTAGGAGTCTCTTAGGTTTAATTCAATTTTATGGGAGATTTATTCCAAATTTATCTTCGATCATGGCACCTCTATCAACATTGTTGAAGAAAGGTTCGCCTAATCTGGTCCGTTGGTCTGAAGAATGCCAATCTTCACTAGACCAAATCAAGAATATATTTTCTTCTCCTCCCATCTTAAGATTACCTACTCTTGATAGGACTTTTGTTCTTCGGAGTGATGCTTCATCCACTGGGATTGGAGCAGCACTGATGCAAGAATATGCAAATACTCTGCATCCTGTTATGTACATTTCTAGAAAACTAAATGCGGCAGAGAGGAACTACTCGGTTTTAGACCGTGAGTTGTTAGCGATGGTTTGGTCAATTCTAAAACTACAAAGATTCCTCCTGGGCGCACATTTCATTCTAGAGACTGATCAGAAAGCTCTTACAGCTATTCAGACTAAGAATTTGAAGAGTTCGAGATCCACTCGATATGCTATAGCTCTTCAACCTTTTCACTTCACGGTACGAGCTATCCGTGGTGCGGATAATGTGATGGCTGACATTTTGTCTAGATGCCCACATGACTCCAACTAATACTTCTGTCCTATATTCCTATATATTACAGAGTCATAACACACCTATATTTCTACAATAGATTAGCACATCTGTACTTACTTTATATGTACACACTATCGTGCTTTGTTGTCATCTTCTTCTGTTCGTTTTTTAAAATGATAGAGGAGGACTGAGTAGTTAATATAAGGGCCGTTAGTTTACTAAACAGCCACAATTATTAATAATGTATTGTACCTTATGAAGCATATTAGTTATTAATTAGCATTATATTGCTTGTACTTTCTCAGAATGTCATTGTTGAGCTGAGGACTTACCTTACGAGTTCTAGATTGTGTACTTACCCTCGGAATACCAGAGCATATGTCCTGGATCGTCATGTAGTTTAACTTTACTATGTACTTATGTCATTACATGTCAAAGAATGTACTATTTAAATTTTCCTATCAGATTTGTACATCCATTTTTAAAGACAATATTAGAGTATGCTGTTTAATGATGATTATAGTAACTTGCATACGTATATTGTGTTTACATGCTAACGTGATGTGTGTTGGTGACACCTCCCCGATGTGAATATTTTTTGAGACATATTTATTTTTCTGTTGAGGTATATCCTCACCAGACACTCTATAATTAGCCTATTGTTTGGCAATTTAGTTAATTATCAGCGCATAATTCGTGCGTTTTGAGCCGCTTATCGCTTGCTCTTTGATATTGAAAAAAAAAATATGTTCCACATTTTTTTTTTATCGGGAGGAGGTGGTGATATGTTGCGTGATAAATTCTCGCAACATCGTTTTATTTCAATATCTGTTTTATAACGCAAGGGCAACAACTGCTTGAAATTTATAGTCACTTTTCTCGGTAAGCATTTGTCTTCTCGCGTTGGTATCGAATGCAGTTAAGTTTTTGAGCTGTGGTCATTTTGCGCTGGACTGCGCATGACTTGTCTTGTTTTTTTGGTCGATCGGTTTCCGCCCACCACTAGTGGGAGTGAGCGATTTGGAATGGCGAAAGAGATGCCTCGTTGAAGAGGGGATCTCCGCTATTTTTTGTTCTTTCAGGGATGTGTAGTCCTCTTAATGGATATTTCGTTTATTCGAGATAATACCTCTAGTGTTTCCCACATGTCGGGAGGCGTGATATTTCTGTGTATTTCATGAAAGCAAGGTAAATTGACTTTTTCATTAACTCTATTGATTTTGGGTCGTGAGCGATTTCGATTCATAGCCTGTCTGCGAAAGTCGTCGTCACGAGATGTTTTTTCCCAGCTCACATGTCGCTGCATTGTACTGCATCGGTTGATGCAGGTACCAAGGACCATTACTTGCTACTTTGTTAAATGAACTAGGTTTGGAAAACCTTTATTATCTAGAGGATATTTTTGAGGACATTATTTATACTTCGGCAGACGTGTCTGTCTTGCTGAAGTCAAACTAAGGAGAGTGAACTGATCTCATACATCTGGTTATCTCCTGGCTGTTATAGAAAAGGATGGAGTTTTCCACCTGACTACATTTACAGCACTTTGAAATATAACATGCATCTGACTCATCATTGTAATGCTGTCTACCGTTTATTGCTGTATTGAATGTTGCTGTGTAATGACTGTTTGATGTGCCTACACATTTGCGTAACCATTTTGTCACTGTGGCGTCCACAATAAATAATGAAGAAAAACGTCAACGGCTGTTTCAAGACTCATTGACTTTATACGTCGTGAGTTTACTGACGTCCTATGTGGATTGCCCTGTTATTGTTGCATGAACATTGTTTTGACTGAACACATCTACACACTACACAAAACCAGACATGCGGATACCATCCATCATCATATGGCATCACGCATCAGCCAGCTAGATTTTTTTTTTAAATCCATTGATCGAACAACCGTGTCTTCTACATCTGGAGCATCAAATCGTTGTCAGCACCTACAAAACCTTCAGCTAACCAGGCGTCTGATAATGAAGACATATATAATATTTCGCTTATGTTCAATGTGTCTGATAATTACTTGTAGTTAATAAATGTTGTTCATTATTTAGTTTTTGTTTTTAAATCATATTTTACTTAATTGTTATACAGCTTTTTGGACCTTGGGAACGAATTAATTTGATTTCTATTAATTTTTATGGGAAATCAGTTGTCTTTTAGCGCTTTGTCAGTTAGCAATAGATTTTTCAAGAGCGCATTAACAGCGCTAAGCGGTGGATCCCTGTTCATTCTTCTATAAATCTACAACGGGCGTTTGTATATTAATAGCTATATTTTCACATGTATCTTTTTTCTACATCTTGTTATCAAATATTTCTTGGGGAGAAAATTGGCATCCATTCTGATGTATGGATTAAAGCCTAAAATTGTACCTGGGATAAAAAGAATTAAAACATAAATATATTCCGATAACTCTATGGTTGGCGTAGTTTTAAACAGAACTGTAGACCTAGCTGCTTATTGAGGCAGAAAGTTTTTCTGGATTATATAGAGACAGTCTTGACATACGGAAGTGAATCGTAGACAGTGTCATGGATTGCCTCCCCTTAGCTCTGCGGTAGTGGTCCACCAGTGGCCAACACTCAAGAGTATCCAATATAGGTCTTCAAAGGTGTCTACCTTCGCACAAGATTACTCTTGGCAGAGTTGTGGATAGAAGGATAATGATGCTTCTATCTCAAGGGAATGTTCACACGATGTTTTCAGAAGTCAAGAACAATGATGCATATGGCAGAGCACTATTAACTTATATCTGATCCGTCGCCTTTCATGAAGAATTAAGCAATGGTTTTAGCCAGTTCAAATCCCCAGCTGGTGTAAATCCAGCGAAATTATGTTATAAGTATTTCTATAGATGTAAATATATGTCAAGATGTATATATATTAAGGAGTCTTGCTCATACGTTTGCTTTCTTACCTGTAATAACTGAATCAACAGTGATTGCTTTGTTTTAAAATAACATGTAACACATTTAATAATCAATTTGTTTCAACAGGTTAAAATAACGATGGAATGATGGTGAATTTTAGATGTAAATAAAAAGTGTCTTCACTGAGACAGGGGTGAGGATTTATACAAATTTAGTCCTTTTGCTATTTCCTTTAATAAGAACTTAGCTGGTCTAAGTGAGTCCTGCAGCCGTGGTTTCGTCAATTCTTTTGTGATGAGGGCACTTCTCCACACAACTCGTCCAATGTAGGTGGTCTGTGTTGAATCCCTGCTCTTGACTCACACTAGTGGGGTAGAAACTTTAGTCTTGCAGCTACGTACTACGAACAGTCTGATAGTTTCGTACCACGAACTTTAGACAAAATAGAAAGAACAAATACCTCTGCTAAGTACACTGGGTTGGAAGATTAACAGACGCATTATCTCGCTGTCCACCCACCAATGTTAGCCTCTCTGAATAATTATTCTCCCTGAATATAACTCAGGGAATATGATTAGAAATCACTATTATTCTTCTGGTTGCTTTAATGGGGAAAATGTGTCTGGACAGCGCGAGATCAATGGCTTGCCTGAATTACAATTAACAAGGTACATATATCTCACAAAATGATACTATACACTTTAGGCACATGTGATGTAATCATCACTTCTCACTGCTCCATTCGGAGTCTGAGGTCACTTCCGCTGTCGGTGTTCTGTACGACTAGCAAGAAGCAATCACCAGTGCTTGCTATAGTGGTTTATGAATATACTATTTTCATATGTTGAGGTTGCCAGCCTCCTACGGCTGGTACTTAGCAAGTACAGACATGCCACAATTCGCATTTTAAACTATATGTTCACAACTTACCCCAAATGGGATATACAATCTCCTCGCACAGATGTATCGACACAGCACTTTAATTAGATGCTTCGAACATTGGTCTGGGAAATTTTATTATTCCTCTTATGACTTGATTCTGATTCCTTAAGTATCCAGTCTTTGTATTTAAAAATGTGGGTTCTTTTTTTTAAGTTATAAAGACCCCCAAATACTTTGATCTGTCACTTATGATTTTGGAATACTAGTCCGATGTCTCTCTGGCTCCTGGGAGTTGCTAATTTGACGTTGCTGTCACTTAATTATTTTTGGGTCGCTCTCTGCTTCACTCCGGCTGTAATCAGTTACATTTGTTGTACTGACGTATTACATGCTTTTCATGGCACCTCTTTCTTTCTCTGCTATGTACCAGATATTTTGTATTTTCAAACATTCTTTGCCAAGATGGTAAAGAGACGGATTGTGTGTGCTCAAGCGACAGATAACGAGATTACTCGTCTGTGCGAACATAAATAACACATAAGGAAGGGAAACCCGAGGCCTGTAAACAGTAAATTAATATTAGACAAACATAAAGGTATGTTTTCAGGCACTCGTAAGAAATAAAGAAGTAGAACACTTGGACAACAGAAAAACAACAGACGTGAGTGGCTTACCCAGGGTTCGAACCCCGTACCTTCCGTACGACAACTCCGCCTAGCTATCAAGCGAATCACACTGACCCCACGGCCAGCTAGGCATCCCCAATAAAAAAGATGCTTTGCTGGCTATTTATCAGTACGAAACACACAAGATAACACCGGAAGTATACAGTGGGCAACTCAGCCCTTAAATGACGCAATCACTTCTGTTGTTCTCCTATTAACAGTATGTGTCAGTCCAAACAAGACAAAGACCTTGATACTGGGTCCAGTAAATAGTAGAAGACTTAAGGACATTAGTATAGAACAGAGGGTAGGTTTCTGGTATTGTATAAACATAAATAACACATAAGGAAGGTTATTTATGTTTATACAATACCAGAAACCTACCCTCTGTTCTATACTAATGTCCTTAAGTCTTCTACTATTTACTGGACCCAGTATCAAGGTCTTTGTCTTGTTTGGACTGACACATACTGTTAATAGGAGAACAACAGAAGTGATTGCGTCATTTAAGGGCTGAGTTGCCCACTGTATACTTCCGGTGTTATCTTGTGTGTTTCGTACTGATAAATAGCCAGCAAAGCATCTTTTTTATTGGGGATGCCTAGCTGGCCGTGGGGTCAGTGTGATTCGCTTGATAGCTAGGCGGAGTTGTCGTACGGAAGGTACGGGGTTCGAACCCTGGGTAAGCCACTCACGTCTGTTGTTTTTCTGTTGTCCAAGTGTTCTACTTCTTTATTTCTTACGAGTGCCTGAAAACATACCTTTATGTTTGTCTAATATTAATTTACTCGTCTGTGCGACACATTGTGGGCATACATGTATCACCTCATCGTTTCCTGCACACCTTGGGGCAAAGTAGAAAAGTAAGATGTTGCATCTGACACATATTGTCGAATGAGTTTACATATGTGTTTGTGAGTTTGCATACAAGGCATCGAATGTTTTATTCCCACATATGGGAGAGGTGACCTTTTGTATCACGCACATTATTTCGGGCGGAAATAATTTTGAAACTACCCCTCTAACCACGCATGTTTGAAACGATTGTAGCTTTCTAAGCATCGTAGCAAACAAAATGCGGGGGTAGAAGGGCCATATAATCTGATATTTTTGCATTTTTAAGACACTGAAAATTCACCGTGAGGATCGCTTGCCAAGACGAAACCAGACTGCCAGAAGTTAGAATTCAGAATTCTTTTTATCAGACCGGACTTTGTGGAACATCTTGAAGGACTTAAAGAGCCCAGGAAAACCATTTTAATAAGGAAGACCGGCATCTGAGGAAACTGAACCACGAGTCATAGTGGGAGTTTAGTGCTAACATAACGACCCCCAAGACACGTGAAAAAAGGCATCTGCCAGTGCCTTAAACCTACTTCTCTGAGCAAACAGTCTGTGAGCCAAGATTGGCGTAAGTTGTACTTTTTTACATTTTATATTTTTCATTAGTAACATGTGAACTAATATGTATATATTGTGATAAAATTAACCGTGATACAACGTTAAAATATCTCCAAAGATAAAAAGTAGGGATAAAAATAATGCGTAAGCTACTAGAAGACATGATCGCCTATGCCGCGGGTCACTACCCGCCATGGAAACTAACTTGCTAGACGTGAAGGCAAAACGTTTACCCTTGGGACGGGATGAGAACGGAGATCAAAAAGAAAATATGACTGAACACGTGCTTGAAACTAGCAAGGCTAAAAAGACGCAATTGGTGGGGAAAGGAAAAAAATTCACGTCCCCAAGTTGACACAAGGTAAAGAAATTGACAAAAGGGACCTTAGCTATTATACGCAACAGTCATTTCTTGGACGCTTTTGCGATACTTAGTCCTTTATTTGAATTCAGCGGCAAACGCATTACAGAAGATGAATGAAAGAGAGGGGGAATTAGTGGAAAGTTGTGGCTAAAAATAACTCTAGAGGCAGATTCGTGTAGGAAATGCATGTATAAACAAGTGTGTTTTTGTAAAGAACGCAAGTAGAGACAGACGGACCAACAGACAATAATACATACTTGACTGAGGTATGACTGAATTGACTTTTGGTAGGAGGTTTGAAATTTGAAAAGGAAAAAAGGCGGTGATTGGTCACAGATAAACATATTATCGGCGCTCAGACGCGCATCTTTGCCATTCATCATAAGTTGTCCAGTAGTAGACACAGTAATTCTTCAGTGGTGTGATTCCCAGAAGCTAATTGCAATATTAAGAGGGACGCCATACTAGAGCCAGCAGCTCAGCTGAGTTTTGCTAGCATATAACTGTGTTCTCTATTCATAATTCTGGTAAGACTGAAAGTATTTCTTTGTATATTTTAATATTGTTTAATGTTTCGAGTGATTTGATACTGCCATATCATAATCTATCCCTTACAACAAGTAAGCATTCGCTCTAGATCCCCAGCCCCAGTTCAGGGTCTAGAGACAAACAAAATACATAAACGCCAGCAAGGATTATGAAGGGCGGATCAAGTGTTGAGATCAGTGGAACATATCACCTATCCTATTCAATGGCAAGAAGTTAATGAACATATTTCAGAATATGTAGTCTTGGGGAACTTATACTATGTGAAACCAACTTGGTAAGATGTGCTGTATGGTCAGAGAGATCTGACCCCGTCTATGTGGTGTTGTTGTGTAGTGTTGAGTGTAGAAGTGGCTCAGGAGGTAGAGTTCTGACACATGACCCAATACTTTTATTTCAGAACTGTGAGTTTTTTATTTGGCACCAATGACAATGGAAAGCGACTCCTTAGATTCTGCAGTGAGCAGAATCTGATCATTACAAACACAAAGTTCCCTCATAAGCGCATACATGCATACACTAGATGTGAACCAACCAAGAATGAGAAGTCAGTGATCGACTATGCCATTGTTCGGAGAAGCTCATTCAGATATGTCCGAGATGCAAGAGTCTGGAGGGGGCCAGAGATTGGAAGTGATCACTACCTGCTAACAATCAAACGAACAACTGAAAGAGTTGCTCAGCCTAGGAACTGCCCAACATCACGCAAGAAACCAAGTAAACAAGCAGGAGAAATGAGCATTAGGACCTACAAGCTGAGAGAGCCAGAAATTAAGACCAGATATCAGGGGCTTATTGCTACAGCAGTGAGCAACACAGAAGAACGACCTGATGACTTGGAAACCCTCTGGAATAAATTCAAGGATATCATAAAGACAGCTGCTGCAGAAGCATGCGGTGAAGTCCGACTTGGGAACCAGAGAAAGAGGACACCTTGGTGGACAGAGGAAGTCAAAGAGAAAATAAGAGAGAAGAAAATGGCATGGAAACAATACTTAGGAGCTAAAAACACAACAGGACAAATGGAAAAATATAGAGAATATGTGACACTCAGAACAGAAGCAAAGAACAAAGTGCTAGCAGCAAAACAGAAGTCCTGGGAAGAATTTGGAGAAAAGCTAGAAAAAGATGCACAAGAAAACCAGAAATTGTTCTATAAGACCCTAAAGAACATGAGGAAAGAAAAACAATGCCCTCTCAAATTTATAAAGGACAAGCAGGGCAAATTGCTTACTGCCCCGAAGGAAGTAATGGAAAGATGGAAAGAATATTTCTCAGAACTCCTGGATGGTGAGCATGATGAAGCATCAGAAATGATAACCACTGACACAGAAGAAGAAACCAATGATGGTGAAGATGACATAAAGATGGAAGAACTGAGGGCAGCACTAGAGAAAATCAAGATGGGCAAAGCAGCAGGGCATGATGGTATAACACCAGAAATGGTTAAGTACATGGGAGCATCAGGCGACCTATTACTCTTAAAGGTCCTACAGGCAGCATGGTGCAACAAGACCATACCAAAGGATTGGGAGATTGCCATCATAACACCAATTTTCAAAAAGGGTGACAATCGACAATGTGGAAACCATAGAGGCATATCCCTTCTCAGTGTCCCTGGTAAAATCTACTCTAGAATCCTAGAGCAGAGACTCCGACGCCTAGCAGAGCCACAATTGGATGAGGTCCAGTGCGGATTCCGAGCAAACCGAAGTACTCAAGACCTAATCTTCACACTCAGACAGCTGAGTGAAAAGGCCCTTGAGTATAAGAGTGAGATCCATCTTTGTTTCATAGATCTGGAAAAGGCGTTTGACAAGGTCCCCTGGAGCAAACTTTGGGACTGTTTGGCAAGGAAGAATATTCCAGCACCTCTGATTCATGCGATACAGAGCTTCTACAAGTCTTGCAGAAATTATGTGAGGACAGCAAACCATAAGTCAGAAGAGTTCAGGACCACCACTGGTGTAAGACAAGGTGATATCCTATCACCTTACCTCTTCATACTCCTTATGGACGATGTCATCAAGGCATGTAAGGAGAGAACAAGAAAGTATTCAGTGGGGTACTGGAAGATGAAACAGGTCTGTATTTCAGAGATGGAATTTGCTGATGACGTTGCCCTGATTGCTAAATCAGAGGCACATCTCCAATCCAACCTGCAAGTCTGGAAGGAAGAGCTGGAGAAAGAGGGATGGTCATAAGCAGCTCTAAAACAAAATCCATGGTGATATCACGAGAAGAAAGAAGACATCAGATTAAGTTGGGAGAACAGGTCCTGGAGCAGGTCGACCACTTTAAATATCTCGGAGCTATTATAGACCGAAAGGGAGGCATCAAAGAAGAGTTGGCCACTCGAAAAGCAGCGGCTGGGAGACTTTTTCAGGCCATAAATCGTGAATTCCTCAGCAAGAAAGAGGTTGGTAAGAAAACGAAGATGGCTGTATACCGTTCCACCCATGTCCCAGTCTTGACATATGGATGCGAGTCGTGGGCAATGACTACAACCCACAAAAGCCAGATCCAAACCTCAGAAATGAGGTATCTGAGGAAAGTGGTTGAAGTAACAAGAAGAGACATGGTCCGCAACCAGACGATCCGTCAAGGCCTAAAATCCCATCCGCTGCAGACCCAAGTAGAACAGTCCCAATTAAGATGAGTTGCCCATGTCTGCAGAATGGGAGAAGATCGGATACCACGACAAGCATGGGAAACAAAGAGCCAAGGATCCAGACCCCGAGGACGACCCAGAGTCCGCTGGGAGGACAACATTAGACAATCTTTGAAGGACCGAGGACTAGAATGGAACCAGGCCAGGAAGAAGACAGCTGATAGAATGGTCTGGCGCTCTCTCTTCCAAACCTCTACACCTCACGGTAGAAGGGGAATGACTAAGTAAGTAAGTAAGGATCAAGTGTTGAGATCAGTGGAACATATCACCTATCCTATTCAATGGCAGGAAGTTAATGAACATATTTCAGAATATGTAGTCTTGGGGAACTTATACTATGTGAAACCAACTTGGTAAGATGTGCTGTATGGTCAGAGAGATCTGACCCCGTCTATGTGGTGTTGTTGTGTAGTGTTGAGTGTAGAAGTGGCTCAGGAGGTAGAGTTCTGACACATGACCCAATACTTTTATTTCAGAACTGTGAGTTTTTTATTTGGCACCAAAGTGGTGTCAAATGCTATGTTGAAAAATACAAGTGTGGACCCGTGCAGTCAAAAATTTTGGCAGAGCAGCCTATATTGCCCCCAAGCACGGAGAGGTGGGGCCACCAGATTCCAGCACCAGAACTACTCAGTCAAAGATACGTGAGCGTCTGGCCTGCTGGACATTCACCAACTTATTTAATAACTAACACCCAACTATATTCCCATCAACTAGAACATAACATGTTGGGAAATAAACTTGTATTCCTCCCATCAGAAAATGGACAATGTTTGGTAGTCATAGACTGGGAGTGATGAAGCCACCCCAACAGCACATCCATTAATCGTTCTCCCAGATAAATTACAAATATAACCAGTAGTAATATTAACTAGTCTTGTAAAATTCATATGTACACACCTTTCATTTATTATGCCATATATTCATGCATTTCATTCATAATTTCAAAACCTTTCATAAGTTCTGACCAAAATAAAACCTTGGTTCAGAACAAATAAACTTAACGAAAATTTAATATCAAAATTTTAAACAGCTTGAGTTAGTTCAGTGTGTTATAAAGTTTATTAATATTATTAGACTTATTAAATATCTGTGTGTGTGTTTGTATATACTAATACAACACCTTACATTTCAGTACCCTAGATTTTTAACGTAGCCACATTCATTAGTAAAAAAGATATGTGTGAGGTCGTAAGTGGTAGCAAGAAGGGCCTTCTGTAAATTCACAGCTACATTTATCTCAGGAGCCTTCACAGCTGACCTCATGATTGATCATCACACTAGGTAATATCACAACCATAACAGTACCATCAAATC